>JAGFNQ010000766.1:373055-437779 GCA_024364735.1 Boesenbergia rotunda
CCCCACAGAGCCAACCACTGACCGCCAGCAAGAGTCAGGATCAGTCGGGGAGTCAGAAACCTCCAAATAGCAACCCCCACTGGAAGAAGAACCAAAATGGAAAGAGAAAGCCAGGGGATAAATCTGCCAGTGGTTATTTAGGCAAGAAGCCTAAATATCCCCAATGTGCCAATTGTGGGAAGATGCACCAAGGGACATGCCTTTTAGGCGCTAGGAGATGCTATACTTGCGGAAAGGAAGGACACATGGCCAGAGAGTGTCCTGCTGCAGCCAAAGCACCTCAGCCGCAATATGATCAGTACAAAGGTGCTCCTCCCCAGTTACACCTGATGCAGGCAGCTATAGATGGTACACATATATGCCAGGGGAGATTAGAAGCCCCGCCTGCCACGACAAACGCCAGGGTTTTCTCTCTTACGAAAGAAGACGTGGCGACTGCCTCTACCGTTGTCACAGGTCAGATATTTATTTACAGTCCGTATGCTACTGCTTTATTTGACACTGGGGCAACGCATTCGTTTATCTCTATGCAATATGCCAAAAGAAATAATATGTCACTGCAAGATTTGGACTGCCAATTTCTGACAGCACTTCCCTCGGGTGAGGTGATGCCCTCTACCCAAATACTACGCACCAATCAGAATCGCAGATAGGGAACTACTGCGATCTGATAGTGCTTGATATGTCAGATTATGATGTGATATTGGGCATGGATTTCTTGAACAAATATGACGCCTCCATTGAGTGCCGGAAACGAAGAGTTATCTTCCGACCTGAGGCGGAAATTCTGTTCGAATTTATCGGAGAGCCAAAGAAGAGGACAAGTAAATTCTTGTGGCTCTGAAGCAAGGAAAATGTTAGAAAAGGGATGCTCTGGATTTCTAGCTCATGTGGTTGATACCAGTCCTACAGAGGGGCCAAAGCTAGAAGACGTCAAGGTTGTATGCAATTACCCAGAGGTATTTCCCGATGACTTACCAGGGTTAGCACCTGAAAGAGAGATAGAATTTACAATTGAGTTGGTTCCTGGTACCAACCCTATTTCTAATGCACCGTACCGTATGGCGCCGACAGAATTAAAGGAGTTGCAAGGACAGTTACAGGAGCTACTTGACAAGGGATTCATCCGCCCTAGTCATTCTCCCTGGGGAGCTCCCGTACTATTCGTGAAAAAGAAGGATGGGTCGATGCGAAGGTGTATCGACTATCGGTCGCTGAACAATGTGACTATCAAGAACAGGTACCCTCTACCCAGGATAGATGACCTATTCGATCAATTGAAGGGAGCCACGGTTTTCTCTAAGATTAACCTGAGGTCTAGTTATCACCAAGTCAAGGTGAAAAAGGAGGATATACCGAAGACGGCTTTCCGAACCAGATGTTAGAGGATATGTTACGGGCTTGTGCCTTGGACTTCAAGGGAAGCTGGTGTCGATACCTGAGCCTGGCAGAGTTTGCTTATAACAACAGTTATCAGGCTACTATCGGGGATGACACCGTATGAAGCTCGGTACGGAAGAAAATGCAGATCTCCTATATGTTGGCTTGAGAGTGGTGAAAAGAAGGAGATGGGACTCCAGACGGATATTATAGACGAAACCACTCAGGCTATAAAGAATATCCGTCAGAGAATAGAGACTGCTAAGAGTGGCAGAAAAGCTACGCTGATAAGCGACGCAGACCACTAGAAGTTTGAGGTTGGGGATTCAGTATTCCTTAAGGTAGCCCCTATGAAAGGGGTGATGAGATTCGGAAAGAAAGGGAAGCTGAGTCCGAGATATGTGGGACCGTATCAGATTCTGAGACGGGTAGGCAAAGTGGCCTACGAACTGGAGTTACCGCCAGAAATGTCGGCTATCCACAATGTTTTCCACGTATCAATGCTCAGGAAATATATCTCTGATGTGAATCAAATAATAGAGCCCCAACCAGTACAAGATCAAGAGAACATAAGTTCAGAACGCCGACCTGTTCAGATCTTGGACTGGGAAGTCAAAAAGCTAAGGAACAAGGAAGTACCCATAGTAAAGGTTCTGTGGCGGAACGAACGATTCGAAGAAGCCACGTGGGAACGAAAGGAGGCAATACGATTGAAGTATCCGGAATTATTTTAAAGTTCGGGACGAACTTTTTATAAGGTAGAGAGGATTGTAACGCCCCAAAATTTCCCATATGAGATATTATGAAATAGATGAATTCATGAATAGGAAATATTGTGAAATTCATGATATATTATCATAAAATATTAAGAAATATTATGAATCCATAAATATGAAATATTATGGAATTCATGAAATAGTATCATGAAATATTATGAAATATTATGAATTCATAAATATGAAATATTATGGAATTCATGAAATAGTATCATGAAATATTATGAAATATTATGAATTCATAAATATGAAATATTATGGAATTCATGAAATAGTATCATGAAATATTATGAAATATTATGAATTCATAAATATGAAATATTAAGGAATTCATGAAATATTATCATGAAATATTATGAATTCTAAAATGAATATATGGAATTCATGAATATTATGAATTCATGGAATATAATTAATATTATGAAATTTCATGATGGGCTTGGCTTAATGGGCTTGGATTAGTGCAAAATGTGATAAAAGGAAATATAGAAGGGAGGAAGCAGGGATTGAACCTTGAACCTCCTAGTTGCACTAGCAATGTCTTAACCATTGTACCAAGCCATGTTTTTGTAGAGGGAATAAGAAACATGCTTGTTAAAAGCTAGGGAGGTGAAGAGACATGTCTTTTCATGAGAAAAGTATAAATAAGGGAAGTTGGAATAACTTCCTCTTTCTCTTCTTCTTCCTCCCCTCATCACCGAAATTCTCTTCTTCTCCCTCTCCATTTTCGAAAAGTAAACCTTAGGGTTTTAACCCTAGGGAATTGGAAGGAAGAAGAACCCTTTAAGGTTCTTGCCTTCTACTAGGGCCAAGATTGCTAAGAGAAGGCAAACAAAGGAAATACTCACCTTCCTTCAACCAAGGGCACCTTAAGACCTTAGAGAAGTAGAAATCAAGCGAAAGGATGTAAGTATCCTCTCGCCTGCAGTATAATGGTTTATGCATGATTTCCTTGTGTTCTTGTTTTGGAAAATGGGAGTTCTCCCTTATAAGACTTTCGGCCACCACCATGAAATAGGTTTTGGTTGATTCTTGATGCATGAGGATATCCCTAGGAACTTAGGGTATGGATGTATGTTGTTTTCCAAATTTTTGAGAGGACAAAAATTAGGGTTTGGTACCCTACATGTTTCGGCCAAGAGGGAATAAGCAAGGGCTTTTGGGTTGGTTGCTATCCTATTGTGTTCCCATGATTAGTATTGTAGATAAAGTATTTGTGTAAATGTTTGTGTAAAGATTGGATGTCAAAAACCTAGCCTACCCTACCCTACAAGTTTCGGCCAAGGCAATGAATTAGGGTCAAGGAGAGTTGAATTATCCTAGAAAATATTCATGCTTAGTGTATGGTGTGATATTGTATACAAGATGTTTGTATCATTGTTGTGTGAATGATTAATGCAAAAGTCCTAATATTTCCCTACTCTTGATGTTTCGGCCAACCCACTAGGACTAGGGTTTGTAAAGGTCAAACTACCCTATGATATATGTTTATGGTTGGGGATGATCATATGTATATGTATGTGGTGTTAAATGGAAGGGTTGATATGTAAACCTTAATTGTTAGCATGCTATGATATGTTTATGTATGAGGTGTTTGAATGAATGTATGAGTGAATATTTAGTTCAAACCCTAATTGTCCCTATACTTAAGTTTCGGCCAACCCTAGAAGGACTAAGGTTTAGGGTTGTATAATTATCTCATGATATGCTTTATGTTTAATAAGTTGCATGAATAATATGTGAAGGCTAAACTACCCTACGGGACATGATTATGTTTAGCAAAATAATATGTATGAGCATGTATGGAATATGATATATGTATGAACATGTATGAAATATTATGTACGTATGAACATGTATGAAATATGATGCATGTATGAACAAGTATGAAATATGACGTACGTATGAGCATGTATGAAATATGATGCATGTATGAACAAGTATGAAATATGATGTATATATGAACATGTGTGAACTATGATGTATGTATGGACATGCATGAAATATGATGTATTTATGAGCATGCCTTATAGCCCCTGGGGGGTACCTTTATGAAATTGCATGTGATATGTTAAAATGCTTGAAGGGATACTCAAATAAGTATGGGATCAAGAGCACCCCTTATGTTGTGTGGTGTGTCCCTACGGGATCATGAGCACCCTTGAAGAGTGGTGTGTCCCATAAGAGTGAATATGGAGTATTCCTTAGCATATATGTAACAGCATTATAAGTATTTTACTTTTAAGTTGTGTACCCGACTCGGAAGGGGGTCGTTAAATAAATCCGGGGTGCATGTTAACGTGGCTCCGGTAGGACGGAAGGGTCCTGCTCTAATGACTTGGTGGCTCGCTACCCCAATTCATTAGGGAACGCGCAATAGTTTTCCGCGCGATAGTTGGTACACAACAGGGCCCAATATGATATGGATGTATTTTTAAGTAATACCATTATGGAATTGTTTTGAAAACATTCATTGAAAATATTTGTTATATGTGAAGAGTATGCTTATGGTACTTGATACTGCATGCTTAGAAACTTAGATGTTTGATATGCTTTGATGAACTTATACTTATGATTAATTATGTGTATATGTTATATTCTTTCGCACGGATTTTGCGAGTAGGACAGGATCCTTACTAAGCATTGTGCTTACTAGTTTATGTGTTGTCTTATGCTGCAGATAACACTTAAATGGAAGGAAGAGGCAGGAGGCTGAAGATGTGTGGGGTGGTGGCTCGGGAAGAAAGATTTCTATATCTACATATTTATGCTTATGTTATGCTCCTTGACAATGAATGATAGTGATTAGGATTGATATTGCATGATAATAGTTACACTTGGAATTTTCATATACTTGATTTATTGGATTATATTATGGTGTGAAATAATATGTGAACCTATCATGTTATATAATGTCACTTAATAATTTTTGCAAGCATGCTTAGTACCTAGTTCTCTTAAGCCCTTGCATTGTTGTTTTAATGTCATGCTAGGAGATAGAAATAGAAAAAAAAATATTACTATATGATTGAATGTACGTAACCCCGCCTTGAGGGTAGATATAAGGGCGGGCGTTACAGCTGACTTGTATTTGCCTTTGGTATGACTATGCTGGTCTTCACTTTGACCAGTTAACTTATCTAGTTATCAATTATTTTCCTACTTATCTGATCTTAATTAGGATTATGCTTAGTAGAATAGGATTACTCTACTTCTGTTTTTTTACTGCTTTACTCGATTTTAAAACCAGTCTCTAAAATAATTTTAAAACTGCTTTACTTGATTTTCAAAATCTTTATTGCAATTTTAAAATCAATTTTTCGACTTAGTTTTTTTAAAAACTACCCCCTTCAAAACTAGGGCTTTTTTAAAAATGGGCTTAGCCTAGGCCTAACCTTAGAACTGCATGCACTTATAGATCTAGAAGTCAATATCTCACAAGCACCTTAGGGTACTTTTGACTGATAACCTAGAATGGGTTGAGATGCTTAGGTCTTTGCCTTAATTCAAGATGCTTTAAGTCAGTGCATCTGCAGTAATTGGGGCACTAAATACAAATTAAACAGTAATCAGGTTAAGTGTCAAGTTTAGAAATCTAACTTGAACAGAACACTTAACTTGACTAACCTTAGCAAAAATTACTATTTATAATAGTTAGTAAGTAGCTAATTGGGTTAGACAGGACCCTACAGAGATAATTTAAATTGATTTAGTTCAGTTTATATCTTGAATTGGTTCAGTATAACACATTATTCTTTTGCTATATCCTTATGCAATTTTTTTGCTATATTGCTTTGTTTTTTGATATATGGCAAAGGGGGAGAGATTGTAAAGGAGAGAAGATTCTAGATTTAAATTTTTTTTTTCAAATTTCAAAATTCTCCTTATCCTTTCTTCAAAAAGTACTTAATCTAAGTTGCTTTCAAAACTGCTTTTTCAAAACTTCTTTCTAAGTACTTAATCAAAGTTGCCTTCAAAACTGTGTTTTTTTAAGTACTTGATCTAAGTTGATTCCAAAATTGAGTCCAAGTATTTAACCCAAGCTGTTTTTCAAAAGTATTTCTAAGCACTCAAACTTAAGCTATGTTCAGAATTTTTCTAAGTACTTATTTTCAAACTTCTCTATAGAAAAGTTTCTAAGTATAAACCTTCTAAAATACTAAAAGATATTGAAATTTTTTTAACTCAAGAAGGTGTTTAGAAAATTGTCTAAATTATTAACTTGAAAATTTTTCTAAGTCTAAACTTGCTAAGTATAAATTTTCCAAAGTGTCGACCAAAACTTTCCTTGAAAAAGTTTTATAAAACTTCTTTTGAAAAAAATGTTCTAAGTGTTGAAAAATCAATTCCATCTTTAGACTTAGAAATTTTTTCAAAACCCCACGAACCTTTGAAAAACCTAGGGGGAGATTCCTTCCAAGGGGAGGAAACTAAACTGGAATTTCACCTGTTTTGATTAACTTAACTTTTTGAATCGGGTCGCCATAAATCAAAAAGGGGTAGATTGTTGGTGCAGACAGCACCCAAGTCGAACCTTGGTTTTGATAATGGCAAAGGGTTCAAAAGTTAAGATGTTATGTTTATCTACCATGTTACTTGAGTGTCCAGATTGAAGTCCTAGCGAAGGACTGCTAGGCACCTAGCGAAGGACTGCTAGGCACCTAGCGAAGGGCTGCTGGGCACCTAGCGAAGGACTGCTAGGGGTCTAAGACCTAGCGAAGGACTTCTAGGCACCAGGCGAAGGACTGCTTGGAACAAAAGACCTGGCGAAGGATTGCTGGGCACTAGGCGAAGGACTGCTTGGTACTGAAGATCTAGCGAAGGACTTCTAGGCAACTGGCAAAGGACCGCTGGGCAAATGTCCAACCAGAGGAGCTGGTTGGCAACAGGTAAATTCTCCTGAGAGGAGTAGGTGAGGACACGTTCCCCGTCGAGGGAACAGTAGGCGTCGGTTCGACCTAGGGTTCCATTTTGGAGACCCAAAGTCAGAACCAAGATAGCTACGGCTGTAAAATTCACTAACATGCTTGCTTTGTTTTGTTTGGTACTAACCCTGGATGCAGGACCAAAGGAACGAGTTTCTGCAACTCAGAACACCCAAAGGAGAGGGGCAGCAGCTTGGTTGGGCGCCCGGGAGGTCCCGGGCGCCCTAAGTCAAAGCCAAACAAGAGTTAAGCAAGAAAACGCTTCAGAAGCACACTGGGTCAGGCGCCCCCGTGCTCCCGGGTGCCCCGGATGTCTCGGGCGCCCTGGGTCCAAGCCAACGAAGCGATAGAAGCTTATCCAGCCGAGAAGCCTGCTGACAAAGTCAACCCGGGCGCCCCTGCTTCCCGGGCGCCCCCGTCAAACCTCGAGCCCGTTCCTGGAGGGATAAGGGCTAACCGAGAGATTTGTGGATCAAGTGACACGCGGAGGGCGCCCCCAAGTGCACTATATAAGGGGCTCGACCCCCAAGGCTTCTCAACACATTCTTCCAACGACAATACGTTCTTCGACTCACGCGCTCTACTCCGAAACTTCCATCTCGAGATTCAAGCGCCGACGACGAACCTCTTCTCTGAAGTACGATCCACACCGGGCGTCGGTAACGAAGAGTTTAATTTTTAGTTTATTGTACTACAACTGTAATATTTTTCTATAAACATTTGCGCTCATATAGAATTGCCTGCAGTAAACGGTCAACGACCGTGGGCCTTGGAGTAGGAGCCGACCGCGACTCCGAACCAAGTAAAATCGCTTGAGTTCTTGTGCTAAATCCGAAAAGTTTCTAACGATATTCACCCCCGCCCCCTCTATCGTTTTCTCTCAATCCAACATTATATTGACCTGGGTTTCCCCGTCAATCTATGTACCAAGTACCTCAATCTCATTGAGGTGGGCTATCATCTTAAGGACATGATCCCTTACGAGTGTCCCTTCGGCCATGGTAGTCGTCGTCAAGTTCTTCATTGCAACCTACCTAGCGGCCCGACCCTGGTGCCCGAAGAGCTCCTTGAGGTTTTGCATCATATCATAAGCAGTGGGCATGGCCTAATGCTGATGTTGCAATACATTCGACATAGATGCCAGAATGTAGCACCGCACCATCTCATCTACCTTGACTCACTCCTTATAGCGCTCCCTCTGCTCTTCACTAGAGTTCTCACCAGGCTTTTCAAGACACTCATCAAAGAGCACATATTTGTACTCTTCAGCAGTAAAAACAATATCCAGGTTTCTTTTCCAGTCTATGTAATTGGGGCCAGTAAGTTTATTTTCCTTAAGTATGGTCGCTAGTGGGTTAAAGGCCATTTTGAAACTACCTGAGAATCACAACAATCACAATTTTAGACTTCTAAAATAAATTGATTCCTCAAACAATAAATTTTGAAATCAACCAATACCTCAAAACGCCGAGAAATTGGCATGCCACGTTAGTGTGGACGTATACGAATTCTACATTCGTTAGAGGAGGTTTTACCCATTAATTTTATTATCTTGTCAACCTAACTTTTTGACAAATAAAATTAATAGTTGGTTTACTTTGGCCCTACAAATAATAGCAGTGACTCCGTTGAGGAGGATACTAATATTTGCATCTAAGTGTTCACCATTACACGACACTAAAAAAATTATTTCCGATTATGTGTCTTCCGTTGAGGAAAATCACACGCTCTTTAATAACTTTCTATAGTCTTTTCTGACCCAATGATCCGCAGAACAAGACTATCCGTTGTGGAGGAAGGCACTCAGAGCCAACGCGCGGGCTTGTTCGCATCACTTGTCAGATTGTAATGGAGGCCACGGGACCCTTAGGGACCTTCTCCCAATTAGTTATTTAATTTGAGGAATTTTCAGACACACACACAACAAGCACATAACCAAAGCAACAAATAAGAAAAGTCCTAGTTTTTTCATCTTTCATGGCCTTGGTTTCCAATGCGCCTCCAATCGTGTCATTACCTCGTCCGCTCCTCCCTACACCATGCGCAAGCCAACATTGAAGGGATCTCCGAGCCGAGATGACTAGCTAATTATTTACATCTATCGATCCTATACTCCACGAAGGAGTGTACATAATATCTAGATCGAAAGCAAATAACAAGCTCGGCTAAACACGTGCCGTATTTAATTTCAAAAATTAAATACTTATCTAGCCTCGTCAACCCCGAGGATTTAATTAATTTACAAAAATGCACAATCAATCACATACAATCATTATTTAAGCCATGATAAGTTGGAATCTAGTGCATGCAACAAAAAGTTAGCCTACGCACATCCACATATCATCCAGCAAAAATAACATATATGATAATGTGCAAAAAAATTAACCGGATCCTAAAAACATAAAACCGGAAACCTCAGCTCTGATACCAATTGTTTGGTACGGGTATGGCTTGGTGGGTTTCCTAAGCGAATACCTGGTCATCCTTGAGAGACCTCTCTGTTGGTGTAGGCAGCACCTAAGTCAAACCTAGGTTTTGATAATGGCAAAGGGGTTCAAGAGTTAAGATGTTATTGTGTTCTAATTTTGTTCACTGAGTGTGCAGGAAGAAGCCCTAGGTACACTAGGCAAGAAGTCCTGGCAAAGGGTTGGGCAAAGAAGTCCTGGTCAAGGACTGGGCAAGAAGACCTGACCGGAAGTCGGGCAAAGAAGTCCTGGTCGAGGACTGAGCACGAAGTCCTGGCAAGGGTTTAGGCACCGAAGACCTGACCGGAAGTTGGGCACGAAGACCTGGTCAAGTGGATCGGGCAAAAGTCCAACCGGAGGAGCCAGTTGGCAAAAGGTAAACTCTCCTGAGAAGAGTAGGTGAGGACGCGTTCCCCCGTCGAGGGAACAGTAGGCGTCGGTTCGACCTAGGGATCCATTTGGGAGACCCGAAGTCAGAACCAAGACAGCTACGGCTGTAATTATTACTTACTATGTTTTTGGCACTAACCTTAGTTGCAGGGTTGAAGGACTGATCGTTTGCAAGTGAAGGTTCTTCACTGGGCCTAGGCGCCTGATAAGTGTTATTTTATTGATAATTTTCGATTCTTAAATCCATGTTTGACCCATATTTCACTTGCCTAATATTGAATTTAGCCTAGGTTTCATGAATCTAATCTATTTTAGGCTTTATTGTAAATCTTGATTTATTTGAATTATTTTGCTACTAAATTATTGATCTACTTTTGCAAGCTTGGAATGATCATGGACCTAGGTCAGGATGGGTCAAACTTGAGTCAGAAGTGGACCCGGATCGAGTGATCAAGCATCGACTAATATGGGTCGTCCGATTCAAAAACGGTTGGATTTGAGCCATCGGTCAACTTTTGGTCAATCCGAGTTCACGATAGAGTCAATCATGACCATAGATCAAGATCTGAGAATTTCAGCCAAATCAGAAGTAATCTGACCGTTGGATCAAGCTCAAGATGTTCTAGACCATCCATTCAAGAAAAGGGATGATCTGGACAATCCGCAACTGATCTGGTGAATCCAAGCAGAGGTTAAGGTTAATCAAGCACTTGGATCAAGATCTGAAGGTTTCATTCAAATCAAGATCATTTAGCCGTTGGATCAAGATCAGAGGGATCTAGATCGTCCATTCAAAGATCAGGTTGATCTGAGTCATCCGTTGCAAATCTGGAGGATCCGAGCTACTGGGAGGCAGATCCTGACCCTTGATCAACATCTGGAATGTTTGGTTCAGATCAGATAAAGATCAACCATTGGATCTGTCCTAAACAATCTGGGTCGTCCATTGCTAAGTATTTAAATCAAATCCTCCCCAGGTCGCAGTGTCGCGTCTTCGCTGTAGCGTCTCCTTCGTCTCGATTGTTCTTCATGTTCTTCAGCAAGTTTCTTCATCCGAAGGCATGACCACATCAATTCCGATCTTAGAGCAAGTTCTAGGTATTGGGAAGATCTTTCCGTGAAGTTTCCAGCTCGAATTTTGCCCAAGAACAGGGCTGAGTGAGGTTTCCTCAGTCCTGCCGTTTACTGTCTTCGGTCTCAGTTGTGCACCACTTTCTTCCATCTGAGCTATCTGGAGGAGTTCCCTGGAGTGCTCGGATCATCCCCAAGCCATCAGCGCAATAGGACACAGCTGGATTGAGGAGATGAATGGGTTTTCAGATTGAGCAGAGTTTGAGCTTGATTTGATTCGTAGAGACAGTTTTCCCAGTGATTTGTTGAGCTTACGGGTTCGAGGCTCACCCTTGTGTGACGGTAAGGAGTTCTTGAGCTAAGAGAAGGGGTTGATGATAGTTTTCTTTATATATTTCTGTCTTTTGCTGTAATTTCGATTTCTGCAAGTTGTTCCAGTTCTGAATTCTTGTATTAGTTGCTTTAGTTTACCTTTTTGAATTGTTTCTGCCGTAATTAGGGATCAGTCCTGCAAGTTAAGTAGCTAAGAAGTTTGTTTAGTGAACAATTGTTTTCAATTTTAGTTTATTTCCTGTTTCGTTGCTTGCGTATCAGTTTTGTTAAGCTCCTTCCTTGCGTATCAGTCTTTTCATTCTGCGTATCAGCTTTTTAGTTCCTAAATTTTATATCGGTGAGTCTAGTTTATTTCTGAAGCATTTCTGAATACTAGTTTGATACAATTAATCTCAGTTGCAAGTTTGTTTTTGAAATTGTATCATTCTGAATTTTTTTGCATTCCTACGCATGATTTCTGCATCAGTTTTGTGTCTGAATTGCTTAGCTTTTGAGTTCTGAATTTCCTTACTCATCCCTACATATCACTTCATCTATAGTTGTGTTGTCCAATGCTGCATCATTTAGTTTAGATTCTAAGTTGTTAGATGTTAGTTCTGCATTAAGATCAATTTCGGCACAACAGTTTAGTTTTGAAATTTTGTTTCACTCGAGTTGTGTTTCTGCATTTATTTGCTGCTGAATTCCGCACCCGATTGTTTGCTTGACATCCAATTGTTTCACATCAATTACTTGTTTGACTTTGCATCAAATTTTTGTTACTGCATTTCTGCTTCCAGATTCTGTTTTCCTTCATTTCATCTCTGCAATAGGTCTGTTTTGATTGATCAATCCATTTCCTGCACTTAGTGTCATTTTGGCACATAGTTTTCTTATTCCTTGCGTATCAAGTTTAATTGCTGCATTTGTATCAAGTTAAGTTTGGTTGAGTGGTAATTCTTGGAGTTAAATACAATTTGTAGTGTACACTTGCACTTGAGTTCAGATTTGTTTCCCAAATTCGGCTAAGTTGCATTGGTTGATTAATTTTCCCATTAGTTGCAAATACCTAGTTTAAGTTTGCATAGTTAATTTTTCTTTCCTTTTCATTTCATTTTCATTTCTAATTGCAATCCAAACCCAAATCATATTTGAAACCCAAAAATATTCGACGACACATAAATTCGAGCTTGAATCAAACAACCTTAACTAGCCCTAGGAAAAATACGACCTGTGGCCCCTTTACTACGTTTTCATCTTTGCTAGCAAAAAGGGTTTCCAGCTTTACACATATCTAAATTTTGAGATCCACATTCGTGACACCTAGTTCGGGTCCATCAGCGCCCGAATGGAGTCAGGCGCCCGAGTGGGCCCAGGCGCCCGAGTGGGCCCAGGCGCCCGTAAGGCTACGGGCGCCCAAGGGTGAAGGAAAAAAACCAAAAACCAGCTGCGAAGCCACTGAACCAAGGAGGATCAGGCACCCGTGAGCTCACGGGCGCCCCCATCAGCTCAGGCGCCCAAGTGGGGAGGATAAGCGCTGACCAAGCCCGTGGATAAGGATTCCCGGATCGAAGGGCACGTGTCAGGTGCCCCCAACCTATCAGGCGCCCGATAGAGTACTATAAAAGGGGCTCGACCCCAAGGCTTCAACAATACAACTTTCTAACGCGCTAAAGTTTTTCGTTTAAGCGCTCCGCTCCGGCAAACTCCGATCTCGAGATTCCAGCGCCGACGATGACCCTCTGCTCCGAAGTACGATCCACATCGGGTGTCGGTAACGAAAAGTGTAGCTCTTTTCATTTATTGCAATATTCTTGTACTGAAATTTGTAAACCTTTTGTGCGATTATAGAATTGCCCAAAGTAAACAGTCAAGGACCGTGGGCCTTGGAGTAGGAGCCGACTGCGACTCCGAACCAAGTAAAATACTTGTGTTTCTGTGTGATTGTTTTGTTTCTGCTGCATTTTCTCTTTCCTGAATTCGAAAAAATTTTAACGATATTCACCCCCCCTTCTATCGTTTTTCTCGATCCAACAAGTGGTATCAGAGCGGGTGTCTCAAATTTAGTGCAACCACCAATTTGGGAGTTTTTCAGATTTTACAAAATTTTCAATTTCTTCTTCTTTCGAATTTTTCTCGTTAATCGAGGTTGGTGCAACACCACTCGATCATTTTTTTTATCTTATTCCCGCACTACTAATCCAAGACCAAGTCTTGGGACAAGATTTTGTGTTGTTTTTTTGTCATTTCAGAATTCTTAATGGCTATGCAAGAGGGTTTCAGCACAGCCAGACCACCACTCTTCAGTGGAGAAGACTTCTCCTACTGGAAGAGTCGGATGGAGGTCCACCTAAAACCTCATGTGGACATGTGGATCATAATCCAATCTGGTTTGGAAATCCCGAAGAATGCTGAAGGAGTGGCACAACCTTACACAGAATGGGATGCCTCGCTGAAAAAGAAGATCGAGGCTGATGCAAAGGCAACCCAGACACTTCAATGCAGACTAACCAAAGAAGAGATGAACCGGATGGGACCCTTCAACAGTGCGAAGGAACTCTGGAGTAAGTTGATTGAATTGCACGAAGGAACTTCCGACACCCGAATCAGCAAAAGGGGCCTTCTGCTGAACAAATTGTACACCATCAAAATGAACGAAGGTGAGTCAGCAGCCCAGCTCCACGCCAGGATCCAGGAGCTGATGAACGGTCTACATACAATCGGTCATAAGGTAGAAAACCGTGACCTTATCAGGTATACCCTAAACGCCTTCCCGAGAAATACTCTGTGGGCATCTATGGTAGATGCTTACAAAGTTTCTAGGGACCTCTCCAAAATTAAATTAGACGAATTATTTTCTAAACTAGAATTACATGAGTAGACTAATTGCACCTTAGCCGAGAAAGGTATTACCTTTTTTGCAGGAAAAACAAGAAAGGTGGCCAAGAAAAAGCCTCAACCTACACCCGAGTCTGACTCAGACTCAGACTCAGAAGACAGCGAAGGGGATCAACCAAAACTGGTTCGGCTAGCCCGGGACTACTACAAGGAGCTGAAGCATCAACCAACAGAAGAAAAGCTAGCCAGAAGAAGGAAGATCCAGCTGAACCCTCAACGTCCAAGACCAAATCCAACGTAACTTGCTACGAATGCAACAAGAAGGGACACTACAAATCGGAGTGCCCCAATCTGAAAGAAGCCAAGAAGACAAGAAGGAAGAAGGCCCTTCAAGCAACATGGGACGAGTCTTCCTCCGAAGAAGAAGAAGAGACCCCACAATCGAATCTGCTTGCCTTGACTGCTTCGGAAGACATCGACACCAGATCAGAATCGGAGCCGGACAATGGAAAGCTCAAATTTTCCGAGGACGACAAAATAACTGTAAGTGGTTACTCTAAAGTTGAATTAGCAGAATTAATTGCTTACCTATCTAGTAAATTGGCGAAAGCCAAAATTCGAGTCGAGTCCCTCCGACAGGAAGTAAAACTCCTGAAAGAGGAAGCTGAATCTAGATCATTGACTGAGAAGGTTCAAGAAGGAACCTCTACTCAAGTTGAAAAGCTTGAGAAAGAGAACTCCTCCTTAAAAACTCAAGTAAAGGATCTTAGAGCAGCTTTAGAACGATTCACTTCGGGTTCCAAGGGTCTTGACATGATCCTTGGAAAACAGAAGTCTGTTCTAAATCGATCCGGGTTAGGGTATCAAACCAAGTCTAGACAAAGGTCATACTATGCTGTATTGAATCAATCTAGACCCAAAGTTCAGGCATGGGTACCCAAACTTTGCTTAAACAACCAAGCTGGACCAAACCAGTATTGGATCCCTAAGGACAAGATTCATATCTTGCCTAATCACTACCGTGGCTTTAGTCCAGGGGGAGCCAACTTAAAAATAATTTTTATAGTTAAATAAATTCTTTTCTTATTTTAAAAATTACATGCTTGCTTGTTTATTTACTTTATGAAATTTACCATGCTTAGACCTAGGACTGGTTAGATTAAGGACTAAACCGATTAACTGAAATTTGAACAACATAGTATTGGGTGAAGGTGAGATGATAGTACGTTAGGGAAGCCATTTTTGGCGGAACTAGCCGAAGCTACCGATCCAAGACCCAAACTAGTTAGATCAAAATCTTTCAAGTAGTAACTTGAAGATGGATTTTCAATAAAAGGCTTTGTCAAGGAAAGGGTTGATGATCCAATAAGGCTACGGCCAAAGAAGGCCTAGTGCCTCGCCAAGACCTGGAAGCCGATGATTGAAAATCAAATTCATTTTACTATTGTCAGATTTCAATCTAACACAGATTTCAATTAATCTTATATTCAACCATTGTTTTCAAAAATAAATTTAAAAGCATAATTAATTGTTTTTAAAAAAAATTAATTTAACTTTTCAAAATTAATCATGATTTTTCAAAATAAAATCTTTACTTTATTTAATACCTGTCTCACAAAACCCATAAGGTTAACATGATTGATAACTATACACTAGGTGAGAAGGTTAGGATCTAATTAAAATTCATCTATTTTTATACTAAAACATGCAAATTAGGGCTTAACTGACCTAATTGTTAGTTAGTCAAAAGAGTCAAATCGGGTCAAAATAGTCAAAACTGGTCAAATGGTCAAACTGGTCAATAGTCAAACTACTGTCAGATCAGGCGCCCGTGACCTATCGGGCGCCCCCGGCTTTCCCTTCGACCGAGACAGCAAAAGCTGTCAACCCTACCTCTCTGATCCGAGTGCCCGTGATCTGTCGGCACCCAAGCCTGTCTCTTCATCCAAGGCAGTCAGTTCTGCCGAAAAGCTGCAGTCTGACCCTGGGCACCCGTAACCTTATGGGCGCCCCAATGAACTTGGGCGCCCGAGACCTCCCGGGCGCCCGGCCAACCCCTATATAAGGCCACCGAGACTCCCTTCATTTGCCACACCAAAATCAAAACTCTCCTTCACCCCTCTTCTTCCCAAGGCGCCCGGACCTCCTTGCTAGTCTTCAAACGCTTGACTTCGAGAATGTCGCCCCGGTATCAATCTTTTATGCTTTCTTTTTGCAATTTCATTTTATCATTTATTAAATGCATCATTGCAATTTCATTTTCTTTCATATACTTAGAAAACGACGTGTCTCTCAACCCAACCCCATGGCCGAACCTAGCCCCGACCCGAGGTTTCCCAACCTAGAGTTGTTCAATAAATTTGCCCAAACTACTTACAAGCCTATTAAGACTAGTTTTTTGAATAGGCAATTCTTCACCCAATCCTGTCCCTTAGCAATGGATGCAATCAACTTTTACCAACTAGACCACCAAGTTTTCTATGCACATCCGGTAAACTCAACACTGTGTGTAGAGTTTTTAACAACCTTGTCAAGATTGATGACTTACTCTTTACTACCACAGTACAAGGCACTCCCCTAACCATTTCTCCAACTTTGTTCAATTGATTTCTCGGACTTCGACAATCGCAGTCTACTTTCTCTTGTTATCCTCCGGCAGACCCTCCCTTCACACCCCCCTATTCGCACATCACGTTAGACACACTCTACTCTTATTTCTTTGGAGATGTGCGAAACCCGTTAGCTCGGCGATTTCAGTCGGTAGACCTCCGAGTTCAGGATTATGTCCTGTATCGAGTGATAGTTCGCTGTGTTCTCCCGCTTACCACTCGAGATGTCGTGACCATGCGACCATTTCACACCTTCTTACTCTATGCCATGATTCATCAGCTTGACATCGACATAGGTCTCCACATATTCCGTACCATCATTTACGCCTCGAGCGTATCCATACGCGATCGAGTTGTATGCCTTACTGCCATGTCATCACCGCTCTTCTTCACCACCACGGTCACGACATCACTGCCGGAGAGATTATTTCAATGACTGAGTTCGACGAGATAGGGATTAGAAACTTTTCTTTAGCGAGGATAGATGTATCGGCCACGGGGGTACTAGCGTGGAGACGAGAGAGAGCCAGACGACAGGACGACTCCGACGAGGAGGTGGAGGTAGACATAGCTGATCTCGCAGCCGAGATCAACGAGCAGTTATAGAAGCCACCCCCACTGACTATCGACCAGCGCATCACATCATTACAGACGGAGTTACACAGTCTTAGGGAGGAGGTCGAGGCCTATCACATCGAGCAGATGGACGCCATCCGAGCCAATCAAGAGACGAGTGACGCATGATACAACAAAATGATGTCGCTATTTCAATCCTAGCAGCCTGGCCCATCCTACCAGCCTGGCCCATCTCACCATCCTGACCCTTCCTCTTAGTTCAGATTGACATTTTCAGTTGTACTGTTGACTATTTGACTACCACTACTGAGTAGGGTTGACATGTATTTGACTATGGCTTGACTTGACTGGTCTTACTGCTGACTAGGTGACTCTTATCCATCTATCAGGTTTATTTAAGTTATTTGTATGATGCCATTTTCAATTAGCATGCTTAGTCAATTGTGATGTTATGCTTGGTAGAATAGGAATGCTCTACTTATGTTTCTTTTCAAAAAAAAAACTGTTTTATTTCTTATTTAATCTGAAAAATCATTTCTTTATTTTCATATGTTATTTAAAATAATTTTTCGACTTAGTTTTTTTTAAAAAAAACTTACCCCCTTCAAAACTAGGGCTTTTTTCCGCAAATGGACTTAGCCTAGGCCCTAACCCTAGAACACATGCACCTATTGTTAGTGAGAGCCCTAGAGCCAATCATATGATGATTACTTTTTGGACTCATTGTATCATATTCTTGTATATATATTTCTTATATATAAAGGCATTTCTTATGGTTATTGTACTTATGTGTATTGGTGTCAAATAACTTAGTATAATAACGTCCTTGAGTAGAAGGTTCTTATCTATATCAATCGATTAGTTGAATCGATAGTGAGATGATATAGAGAACACTACTCTTAATTATTCCTAGTCAAGTATTAACATTCAAGGACAATGTTAATGCATAGAGACTAGCATGTAGGTCAACATGATGACTTGATCTCACAAGTCATGGATATGAGATATCAAGTTGACACATGGGTATACATTAGAGAATGTATACTGAATGGCCCGCCATGAGAAAGTATCATGGATCGTTATATGAGTGTCATATACTTTCTCATGTGACTACTAGTATGACTATAGTCCTAGACCTGAAGTTACCATAGTTCCCTACATAAGGAGTTACGTACTTTGGCTTCGTCAAACGTCACCCGTAACTGGGTGGACTATAAAGGCGATTACTGGGTTTGTAACAAATTATGCGGAGGGATGTGAGTAACGTAGATGGGATCTATCCCTCCTATATGACGGGAGTGATATCTTCGTTCTTGATAGAGTAAGACCACTAAGTGCATGGCCATGCCCAAATAAGGCAATATTAGATATTGAGCTTATTTGATTATAGTGAGTCTACTTGGAGATCAAGACATATAGATTGATTTGAGGATGACACGGTCTATGCCTCATGAAAGATCAATCTAGATATCGAGGATAGAAGGACGTTGTCACATATTGTGATGGTCACAATTATTAGTCACAATGGTGATGTTGGATCTCGACATTCTTGTAACTTGGGTAGCAATGATGTGTTGCTAGATACCTCTCATTGCTTATGTCCTTAAATAGGTTTAAGGACATTGCCAACATTACAAGAACCTATAGGGTCACACACATAGAGCAATAGATGGAGAATAAGTCCATATGATGGACCGAGAGTAATGAAGTCAAAGTTTGACTTTGGCTAAATATGGAAAGTCCATAAAAGGCAAGTTTGACTTGACTCAAATTAGACAACTTGAGTTGGACTCGAGTTTGATCCAAGTGTTGGATGAATCTAATCATGGGAGAATAATGAAGTCAAAGTTTGACTTTGGCTAAATATGGAAAGTCCATAAGAGGCAAGTTTGACTTGACTCAAGCTACATCGCCTTGACTTGACCAAGTGATGACTTGGCATCATCATCAAGGCTAAGTAACCTCCCCATTTGAATTTTGAATTCAAATAGGGGGTTACCAAAGGTGGTGGCCGGCCACTTAATGGCCAATAATGGCCATTAAGTGGCCTGCCACTTAAACACACAAAAAAAAGGAGTTTTTTTGTGGGTGTGTGATTCATTCTTCTACTTACTTGGTTTTTTGTTTTGTTTTGCTCTCCCTCTCCTCTCATCTTGTCGAGACCCCAAGTAGTGCTAGCACACATTTGGGCTCTCCTCTCCACTCTCTTGCTTGTGTGAATACTTCTAGAGGGTTGCTACTTTGCATCCTTGAGATCCGACACCAACCGAGGAGCGAGCGGGAATTGCGGGGCACGCATCGAAGGTAGTTTTTCTCTTCTCTAATAGATCTAGGTTGTAGATCGGTTTTGAAGCATGTAAACGAGCACTCGTAAATTTTTGAAATGGTTTTCTTCGCTCGGATCCTTTCTATTGGGGCTTTCGGGGTTTCCGTGACGCGAAAAAGCGGTTTTCGCGGCCCGAAAAACCCTACAGTGGTATCAGAGCCACGAGCGAAGCTTGTGCTCATTTTGGTTTTTATTTTTTTGTATTAGATACAAAATTTAGATAATTTTATGCTTCTGTAATTTTTCTAAATTTTAGGATTTTTGAGTATTTTTCCTCGTAGAGGCAAAGCGACGAGTGCGAAGCACTTGTAGACTTTGCCACCGAGAAAAACTTCTCCGAAACGGCAAGTTTCGCCCAAATGGATTTTGGGACAGCGGGTAAAGGCGTTGTATAATCGCAAGAAGACACTCGTGAAGGTTATTTCACGAGTAGGGGCGCTGCCCCTAACCCCGCAAGGGGCCTTGTCTCGCGATTACGCCCGAAACCCGCTTACCGGGACCGCCGCGGAGTTGTGACTCGAAAAATTCTAAAAATCAGTAGAAAAATTATATAAAATCTGTAAAATTACATAATTTTGAATTATGTACAGTAGTGTGATGGTCATGGCCCAAAACCCAATTTTTAATAAGATTAAAATTGTGTTGTAATTCATAATACGGCCTGCGCGCCGTTTTTGTACATGTGCGTGTTGTATTGTGTTTGCGACCTGCGTGTCGGCTTTTAATATTTTATTTCTGTTGTATTTCATATTTAGACTCGAATAAAACTCGAGTATAAAAATTTGTAATGTACAAAAGTGAAGACGACGGAAATTCCGGAGAACTTGGACTCGGGAGAACTAGCCGACAACACAAGACGGTCAAGAGGAAGCGCTTGGAGAAGCCGCTAGACCTAGGTTGACCATCGGATCCTCTCATTGGCTTGAGAGGGTCTTAGTAGGGCCATGACCAAGTCACTTATGTTTATTTTTATTATTGCTATGCTTGTGATGTATATGATGCATGATAATGTAGAATAGTAAAAATAAACTTAAGTGTATGAGATGCACAAGTAATGTGGGAACCACATTTTGATGTGCACTTAATACACATTTAGGATTAAATTAGATTTCATAAATGCCTAGATGTGATGCACATCCTCGATTAGATTAGATCTAAAATCGAATCAACTCGTAAACGCCTACCGGGTCCTGATACCCATCACTACCTCGATCATATGCGCTTGTCGATTCTGCCAAAGCAGAGCAACGCATTTAATCTTGGTAGGATGCGGAGGGACAACCTTGGTCCCGCCTATCACGGCTCGGGTTAGATCGAGCTCAATCAGATTGAGTAACTAGTTAACTCAATTGGATCGAGTAAAGCTATAGGCGTATTCCAATAGTTGGAAAGGGTAGGACAAAATCACCGTTTTAAATAGTCTTGAGCGATTTAGCCAAAGCTAACTCAAGATTATTCGTAAACGTTAAATCTTGATCCTATAAACAAGAGTTGCATAGAGATGTAATTGATAAATTAGTTATCTACCGATCATACTAAGTCTTGGGCGATTTAGCCAAAGCTAACTCAAGGCATAGTATGATGTGGATCTTGTCCCACATAAATTATAGTAAATTGGTACGGATCTAGTAGTGTGGTTTGACCACTCCAATGACTTGATTCCACCAAAATTCCTATAATTTAGTGGGAGCATCATTTAATTAAAGGCCTAATTAGATGATTACTAGAATATGATATTTATTCTCTGCATTTATCTGTTGTAGATTGCCATGTCTTCAAACGCGAATACTCTCTCTCTGCGATCTGTCCTTGAGAAGGACAAGCTCACTGGAGCTAATTTCCTGGACTGGTACAGGAACTTGAGGATAGTCCTCAAACAGGAACGTAAGCTGTACGTTCTAGAGCAAGCAGTTCCTGAAGCACCACCACCCTCAGCCATCCGTAGCGTTAGAGATGCTCATCAGAAGCATCAAGACGACGCGTTAGACGTGTCGTGCCTAATGCTATGCTGCATGTCCTCTGAGCTTCAGAAGCAACACGAGAACATGAATGCTTACGATATGATTGGCCACCTCAAGCAATTATATCAAGGGCAGGCAAGGCATGAGCGGTTCGAAGTGACTCAGGCCCTCTTTTCATGCAAGATGAAAGAGGGAACCCCAGTAGGAACTCACGTACTCAAGATGATTGGGTACGTCGAGAACCTCGATAGACTAGGGTTTCCCTTGGGCCAAGAGCTGGCTACCGACCTGATTCTGCAATCGTTGCCGCCAGGTTACCGTCAATTCGTCATGAATTACAACATGAACGAATTAGACAAACCACTTCCCGAGATACTCAACATGTTAAGAACTGCTGAGCCTAATCTCACCAAGCCTAGTACCGTCCTGATGGTACAGAAGGGCAAAGGCAAGGGTAAGTGGAAGCCCAAAGGTAAGGGTAAGACCCAAACCAAGGGCAAAGCCAGCTCTGCAGCACTTAAACCCAAGGGTGGGGTGCAGAAGGATGCCACCTGTTTCCATTGCGGTGAGAAAGGGCATTGGAAAAGAAACTGCAAGATCTACCTGGAGGATCTTAAGAAGAAGAGAAGCGAGCCTTCTACTTCAGGTATATATGTTATAGAAGTCAACCTTTCTATTTCTACATCATGGGTATTAGATACTGGATGTGCTTCTCACATTTGTACCAATGTGCAGGGGCTGAGAAATAGCAGGGCATTGGCAAAGGGCGAGGTGGACCTACGAGTAGGCAATGGAGCACGAGTTGCTGCTGTTGCTGTAGGAACTTATTTTCTATCTCTGCCCTCTGGGCTTGTACTGGAACTAGATGATTGTTGTTATGTACCTGCACTTACTAAGAACATAATTTCTGTTTCTTGTCTAGACAAGAAAGGCTTCTCATTTATAATTAAGAACAAATGTTGTTCAGTCTATTTAAATGAAATGTTCTATTGTAGTGCAGATCTTATCAACGGACTCTACATTCTAGACTTAGAACGCCCTATCTATAATGTAAGTACCAAGAGGTTGAGATCAAATGAGTTGAACCCAACCTATCTCTGGCACTGTCGCTTAGGCCACATAAATGAGAGTCGCTTGTCCCAGCTCCATAAGGATGGATTGCTGGATTCATTTGATTTTGAATCATATGAGACATGCGAGTCATGCCTTCTAGGCAAGATGACTAAGACTCCCTTTAGTGGACATAGCGAGAGGGCAACAGATTTGTTAGGACTCATACATTCTGATGTATGTGGCCCTTTCAATGTTGCTGCTCGAGGTGGTTATAGATACTTCATCACATTTACTGATGATTTCAGTAGATATGGTTATGTGTACTTGATGACACATAAGTCCGAGTCCTTTGAAAAGTTCAAAGAATTCAGAAATGAAGTACAAAACCAACTCGGCAAGAGTATTAAAATACTTCGATCAGATCGAGGTGGAGAATACTTGAGCCATGAGTTTCGTGACTATTTAGCTGAGTGTGGGATTCTATCTCAACTCACTCCTCCTGGGACACCACAGTGGAATGGTGTATCCGAAAGGAGGAATCGTACCTTATTAGATATGGTACGATCTATGATGAGTCACGCAGATCTTCCTATATCCTTTTGGGGATATGCTCTAGACACGGCAGCGTTCACACTTAACCGTGTTCCATCAAAGGCGGTCATGAAGACACCATATATGATATGGACTGGGAGGAGTCCCAAGATGTCTTTCATGAGGGTTTGGGGTTGTGAGGCTTACGTTAGACGTCAAGTCTCAGACAAACTGGGACCCAAGTCCGATAAGTGCTATTTCGTGGGATATCCCAAGGAAACTAAGGGATATTACTTCTACATTCCCAGTCAACACAAAGTGTTTGTTGCTAAGACTGGGGTCTTTCTAGAAAGGGACTTTGTTTCTAGAAAGACTAGTGGGAGTTCGTTTGATCTTGAAGAAGTTCAAGACAACGACCATAGCACTGAGCCCTTGATAGATACTGAACAGGAACCACAAGAAGTTGTGGATGAGATTGTTACACAAGAAGTTGTGGAACAACAACCTGTTCAGGTAGACCTACCTCTTCGCAGGTCTGATAGGGTACGTCGTCAGCCTGAGAGATATTCATTTCTCTTGCCTGACCATGATGACGTTATGATCATTAAGAATGAGCCTACCACCTATCAGGAAGCTGTGATGAGCCCAGATTCTGAGTCATGGCTGGAAGCCATGAGATCCGAAATGGAATCCATGTACACTAACCAAGTTTGGACCTTGGTTGATCGACCTGAAGGGGTCAAACCCATTGGGTGTAAGTGGGTCTTTAAGAAAAAGCCTAACATGGGTGGACTTACTCATACCTATAAGGGTAGACTGGTAGCTAAAGGTTTCAAGCAAATTCATGGTATTGACTATGATGAAACTTTTTCTCCAGTAGCGATGTTTAAGTCCATTCGGATCATGCTTGCTATTGCAGCCTACCACGATTATGAGATCTGGCAGATGGATGTCAAGACAGCGTTTCTGAATGGAAACCTCCTCGAGGATGTGTACATGACACAGCCTGAGGGTTTTGTAGATCCACAGCATACTGGCAGAGTATGCAAGCTGCATAGGGCCATTTATGGTCTAAAGCAAGCTTCTCGGAGCTGGAATCTTCGATTCGATGATGCGATCAAACAGTTTGGTTTCATCAAGAACGAAGATGAACCTTGTGTCTACAAGATGGTTAGTGGGAGCACAGTAGTCTTCCTAGTCTTGTATGTGGATGACATACTACTCATTGGGAACAACATCCCTTCGCTACAGTCTGTGAAGACTTGGTTGGGGACTTGTTTCGCAATGAAGGACTTAGGTGAAGCAGCCTGCATTCTAGGCATTAAGATCTATAGAGATAGATCTAAGAGATTGCTTGGCCTAAGTCAGAGTACATACATCGATACGGTATTACACCGTTTTGCCATGCAGAATTCCAAGAGAGGAATTCTGCCAATGTCACATGGTGTGAGTCTTTCGAAGACTCAGAGTCCCTCTTCTAGAGAGGAGAGAGACCGCATGGATAAGATCCCTTATGCTTCTGCCATAGGATCTATCATGTACGCCATGTTATGTACTCGTCCTGATGTCTCGTATGCTTTGAGCATGACGAGCAGGTACCAGTCAGATCCAGGTGAACGTCACTGGATAGCGGTCAAGAATATCCTTAAGTACTTGAGAAGGACTAAGGAATATTTTTTGATATTTGGAGGCGATGAGCATCTAGTTGTAAAGGGTTACACTGATGCCAGCTTCCAAACCGACCAGGATGATTACAGATCGCAGTCAGGGTTCGTGTTTTGCTTGAATGGCGGAGCTGTGAGCTGGAAGAGTTCGAAGCAGGACACAGTTGCAGATTCTACAACAGAAGCTGAGTATATTGCTGCATCAGAGGCAGCAAAGGAGGCAGTTTGGATCCGCAAGTTCATCACTGAGCTTGGGGTGGTTCCTAGCATATCTGATCCCGTAGAGCTCTATTGTGACAACAATGGAGCTATTGCGCAGGCTAAGGAACCTCGCTCACACCAGCGGACCAAACACATACTACGGCGATTCCATCTCATTCGAGAGATCATCGATCGAGGAGATGTGAAGATTTGCAGAGTACCCACAGAGGCTAACGTCGCAGATCCATTGACCAAGGCTTTGGCACAGATGAAGCATGATGGTCACACTAGGTCATTGGGTATTAGATACTACAGCGATTGGCACTAGTGCTAGTGGGAGATTGTTAGTGAGAGCCCTAGAGCCAATCATATGATGATTACTTTTTGGACTCATTGTATCATATTCTTGTATATATATTTCTTATATATAAAGGCATTTCTTATGGTTATTGTACTTATGTGTATTGGTGCCAAATAACTTAGTATAATAACGTCCTTGAGTAGAAGGTTCTTATCTATATCAATCGATTAGTTGAATCGATAGTGAGATGATATAGAGAACACTACTCTTAATTATTCCTAGTCAAGTATTAACATTCAAGGACAATGTTAATGCATAGAGACTAGCATGTAGGTCAACATGATGACTTGATCTCACAAGTCATGGATATGAGATATCAAGTTGACACATGGGTATACATTAGAGAATGTATACTGAATGGCCCGCCATGAGAAAGTATCATGGATCGTTATATGAGTGTCATATACTTTCTCATGTGACTATTAGTATGACTATAGTCCTAGACCTGAAGTTACCATAGTTCCCTACATAAGGAGTTACGTACTTTGGCTTCGTCAAACGTCACCCGTAACTGGGTGGACTATAAAGGCGATTACTGGGTTTGTAACAAATTATGCGGAGGGATGTGAGTAACGTAGATGGGATCTATCCCTCCTATATGACGGGAGTGATATCTTCGTTCTTGATAGAGTAAGACCACTAAGTGCATGGCCATGCCCAAATAAGGCAATATTAGATATTGAGCTTATTTGATTATAGTGAGTCTACTTGGAGATCAAGACATATAGATTGATTTGAGGATGACACGGTCTATGCCTCATGAAAGATCAATCTAGATATCGAGGATAGAAGGACGTTGTCACATATTGTGATGGTCACAATTATTAGTCACAATGGTGATGTTGGATCTCGACATTCTTGTAACTTGGGTAGCAATGATGTGTTGCTAGATACCTCTCATTGCTTATGTCCTTAAATAGGTTTAAGGGCATTGCCAACGTTACAAGAACCTATAGGGTCACACACATAGAGCAATAGATGGAGAATAAGTCCATATGATGGACCGAGAGTAATGAAGTCAAAGTTTGACTTTGGCTAAATATGGAAAGTCCATAAAAGGCAAGTTTGACTTGACTCAAATTAGACAACTTGAGTTGGACTCGAGTTTGATCCAAGTGTTGGATGAATCTAATCATGGGAGAATAATGAAGTCAAAGTTTGACTTTGGCTAAATATGGAAAGTCCATAAGAGGCAAGTTTGACTTGACTCAAGCCACATCGCCTTGACTTGACCAAGTGATGACTTGGCATCATCATCAAGGCTAAGTAACCTCCCCATTTGAATTTTGAATTCAAATAGGGGGTTACCAAAGGTGGTGGCCGGCCACTTAATGGCCAATAATGGCCATTAAGTGGTCTGCCACTTAAACACACAAAAAAAGGAGTTTTTTTGTGGGTGTGTGATTCATTCTTCTCCTTACTTGGTTTTGTTTTGTTTTGCTCTCCCTCTCCTCTCATCTTGCCGAGACCCCAAGTAGTGCTAGCACACTTTTGGGCTCTCCTCTCCACTCTCTTGCTTGTGTGGATACTTCTAGAGGGTTGCTACTTTGCATCCTTGAGATCCGACACCAACCGAGGAGCGAGCGGGAATTGCGGGGCACGCATCGAAGGTAGTTTTTCTCTTCTCTAATAGATCTAGGTTGTAGATCGGTTTTGAAGCATGTAAACGAGCACTCGTAAATTTTTGAAATGGTTTTCTTCGCTCGGATCCTTTCTATTGGGGCTTTCGGGGTTTCCGCGACGCGAAAAAGCGGTTTTCGCGGCCCGAAAAACCCTACACCTATAGATCTAGAAGCTGTTGGATCGAGAGAACCGATAGAGGGGGGTGAATATCGAAAAACATTCGGATTTGAAAAGAGAATGCATTGCAGAAGATTAAAAACGAACAGACACAGACACCAAGGTTTTTACTTGGTTCGGAGCCTAGGTCGACTCCTACTCCAAGGCCCACGGTCGCTGACCGTTTACTGTGGGCAATACTATTATCGCGCAAAATTAGTTACAGAAATGGAATTATAGTTAAAGTGCAGTACTGAAATTAAACTCTTCTTTTTAATGATATCCGATGTAGATTACTTTTTCTGGAGCAGTAGGACGTCGTCGGCGCTTATATCTTGAGTCGGGAGGTTGCTGGAGCAGAGCGCGGAAGCAGAAGAGCGTAGAAGCATTGAAAGAATTCGTTGTTCGAAGCCTCGGGGTCGAGGGCCATTTTATAGGCCCTGGGGGCGCCCGGAACGTCGGGGGCGCCCCCCGACACGTGTCGGCCGATCCGCCTTTAACTCGGTCGGCTTCTGATCCCATCAAACTCGGGATCAGATCTTGACCGGGGCGCCCGGGACGCTGGGGGCGCCCGGGTTGACCGGGTCAAACTCTTATCCTCTTGGCTTCGCTGGAGCTGCTTCGGTAGCTTCACCTGGGGGCGCCCGGAGCGCTGGGGGCGCCCGGGTGCAGCGGGGACGCCCGGGTGCAGCGGGGGCGCCCGGGATCACGGGGGCGCCCCGAACATGAACTATCGAAGCCTTCTTTTGCATTATGTGTTTTGTGTTCACCTTGGGGGCGCCCAGGACACTCCGGGCGCCCTGGTCAGCTGTTGCCTCACTCCTTTGAGGCTCTCTAAGCTGCAGACACTCGTTCCTTCGGTCCTACATCCAGGGTTAGTCTAAAACACTATAAAGCAGCAAGATGTTAGTTTATACAGCCTTAGCTGTCTTGGTTCTGACTTTGGGTCTCCAAAATGGAACCCTAGGTCGAACCGACGCCTACTGTTCCCTCGACGGGGAACGCGTCCTCACCTACTCCTCTCGGGAGAATGTACCTGATGCCAACCGCTCCTCTGGTTGGATTTTTGCCTAGCGGTCCTTCGCCAGGTCTTGGATACCAAGCTGTCCTTATCCCGGTGCCTAGCTGTCCTTCGCTAGGGCTTCAGTACCCTGGCATTCCTTCGCCAGTGCCTAGCAGTCCTTCGCTAGGGCTTTGTGGACTGGCATTCCTTCGCCAGTGCCTAGCAGTCCTTCGCTAGGACTTTTTACCCTGGCATTCCTTCGCCAGTGCCTAGCAGTCCTTCGCTAGGACTTTTTACCCTGCACACTAGAGTAACATGTTTAGATAACAAGTAAGACTTAACTTTTGAGCCTTGTTGCCATTATCAAAACTCAGGTTCGACTTGGGTGCTTTCTGCACCAACAATCTCCCCCTTTTTGATTTATAGCAACCCTGGTTCAAAAAGTTAAGTTTAATCAAAGCATAAAAATTACCTTTTGTTCCCTCCCCCTGGAAGGAATCTCCCCCTAGATTTTTCAAAAATTCGTGGGGTTCTTGAAAATAGGTTTTAAGTCTGAAGATGGTAAAAATTTTAAGCTTTAAAGCTTACATTTTCCAAAATGATTTTCATTGTGTATTTTGGAAAGAATTTAACCACTTTGACAAATTTTGAAAGCTTTAAGCAGTGTTTTGAAAACCTTAAGTTTTGAGTACTGAAAATTTTGATGCCTTAAGTTTAAAGTACTCAAAAGTTTTGAAAACTTTAAGTTTTAAAGTACTTGGTTAAATTTGAACACTTTACTTTTAAGTACTTAGATTTTGAAAAACTTCAGTTTTAAATACTTAGGAAACTTTTAAGAACTGTTAGTTTAAAGTGAAAACTTAAAAACTTAAGTACTTAATAAGATTTTGAAACTTTAAGAACTTAGTAAAATTTTGAAAGCTTAAGTACTTAGTAGAATTTTGAAAATTTTAAGTACTTAGTAAGATTTTTGAAAAGTACTTAGTGACTTAGTACTTTTAAAGAGCTTAAGTGACTTAGTAATTTTGAAAAACATAAGTACTTGGAAAAGTTTTAAAAAGCTTAAGTACTTAGTAAAGTTTTGAAAAGCTTAAGTACTTAGAAAAGTTTTGAAAAGCTTAAGTACTTAGAACTTTTTGAATAAAGGATAGAGTTAAAAAAAATTTTGAGCTAGAAAATTTTAAACTCTCTCCTTTCCTATCTCTCCCCCTTTGTCATATATCAAAAACAGATAAATATAGCAGAAATTAAATTGCATAAAGGAAATAACTTTCATAAAAGAAAATATTTGCATGATTTTGCTGTACTGAACCAAATCATGATAAGACTTAAATCAAATCAGTTAATTTTCTCTTGTAGGGACCTGTCTAAGCCAATTAGCTACTTACTAACTATTATAAATAGTAGTTTTTGCTAGGGTTAGTCAAGTTAAGTGTTTCTGTTCAAGTTAGATTTTCTAAACTTGACACTTAACTTGATTGCTGTGTAAGTTGTATTTAGTGCCCCAATTACTGCAGATGCACTGACTTAAAGCATCTTGAATTAAGGCAAAGACCTAAGCATCTCAACCCATTCTAGGTTATCAATCAAAAGTACCCTAAGGTGCTTGTGAGATGCTGGCTTCTAAATCTATAGGTGCATGCAGTTCTAGGGTTAGGGCCTAGGATAAGTCTATTTGCGAAAAAAACCCTAGTTTTGAAAGGGGGTAGTTTTGAAATAAAACTAAGTCGAAAGAAAATTTTTTTAAAAAAACTGATTTTGAAATTAAGTAAAACAGTTTTTCAAATTCTTTTAGAAACTGTAACTTAAGTAAAGCAGTAAGAAAATCAAAAGTAGAGTTAACCTATTCTATAGAGCACAGTCCTAACTGCCTTCTTAGTGAGCTGAACTCAGACTCAGGTAAGTATTTTGTGAGTATATCAGCTAAGTTGGATTTAGAGTCTATGTGCTTAAGTACTATTTCACCCCTAGCTACATGGTCTCTTACAAAGTGATGTTTGACTTCTATGTGTTTGGTTCTGGAATGTTGGATTGGGTTCTTAGTTAGATTAATTGAACTTATATTGTCAATAAATACTTGAGTTTGGGTGTAGTTGAGCTGGAAGTCCTTAAGAGTGTGCATCATCCATAAAAGTTGTGCTACACACTCTCCTAAGGCTACATACTCAGCTTCAGTTGTGGACAGAGCTACACAGTGTTGTTTTCTGCTGCACCAACTTACTAGACTATTTCCTAAGAGTTGGCAGCTTCCACTTGTGCTCTTTCTATCTAATTTACAACCCGCATAGTCAGAATCCGAGTATCCTGAGAAATTGAAGGTTGAGGTTCTAGGATACCAAATCCCTACATTTAGGGTGCCCTTTACATATCTTAGTTGTAACGACCCGGAAAATTCTCTTAATATTTCTTTAAAATATTAAGCATGTTTAGATAATTTTCCGAGGAACCTAGAAATATTAATGCGAACTTTGGCCTAGAAAATCCATGTTTTCTTATTTAAATTGGGAAAAAGGGCACTAATGGGCCTTATATGGGCTTTTTAGTACCAAAATTATTGGGGGATTTTAGGTGAAAATTAGTATAAATATAAAGAGATTTTAACAAGAAATATTAACATAATTATGGGGGAATTTTTGAGGGATTTTCGAAAATACTAGGAAAATAAAATAAAAATAAGTGGGAAAAAATTGTGCATCTACCAAGGATTGAACCTTGGACCTCTTGTACAACCATGTATGCTTTAACCAACTCACCTAGCAAGGGATTTCTATGAAGAAATGAAGTGGATATTGGTTAAGGGTTAGAAGAAGATGAAGGGTCATGGAGAGACTCTTCATTTACCTCCTTGATGGGTTATAAAGAGGGGGGTTTGGGAGTTACCTTTTCTTTCCATCACTTTGCATTTCCTTCCTCCTCCTTCCCTCATCCTAGCCGAACACCACAAGGAGAGTTTCCCTTGGGAAAACTCCACAAGAAGGTCTCATCTCCAAGATCCAAGGGTTTTCCAAGGATACAAGGACAAGGGGGTTCAAGGGTCCAAGATCTTACCATTTCCTTCTCTTTTAAGGTTTAAAAATCAAGATCAACCAAGGTAAGACTCCCTCACCTGTGGTGTAATAGCTTCTTATGTTTTTAGCATGATATATTGGTTGATTTTTGGGATTTGATGTTAAAAGAAACAAGAAAAGAAAACCAAGAACCCTAGGATACCCTAGGGGTTTCGGCCACTAGAAGTTTAGGGTCAAAAATGATGCTAAAAATCTTGATAAGGTTGTTTAATGTTCTCTTATGATGTTTAGAGATTAAATATAATTTTGAGAATTTTTGGGGTACCCTAGGACACCCTAGGGTTTCGGCCAACAACAAGACCCCATGGGTGGAGTTGGGTCTAAAACCCCAAGTATGAGTTTGATGTATTAACATGATATAAGAGAGATGGAGGGTGTTTATGTGAATGTTTCACATGGCCTTGAGACCCTATAGGTTTCGGCCAAGTACCCTAATAGGGTGGAAAGTTAGGATTTATTTCAAGTAAGGGCCCCAATGGCCCTATGGTAAGGTATGGTTAGTGTTTAACAATTGATTTGGGGTTTTATTGGAAATTTTTCCATACCCCATGGCCTTGAAGTTTCGGCCAAGAGTAAGATTAGGGCTAAAGGATTAGGGTTGGCCTTAAGTATGGAATCAAAGGGTTCCTATGGCCTAATATATGTGTATGAGATGTTGTTTGGGAAGTTATGTGAAGGTTCATGGACCTAGGGTTCCTTGGGACTTTCGGCCAAGGACATAACCTAGGGCTAGGGTTGGGTTAAACCTACCAAGATGCTTGTATATAGGTTACTAAGAGGTATGTTTAAGTAAGATGGAAGAATTTTTATGTTAACCAAACCATTAGTTTATATGTCATGAATTATATGATTAGGTCATAAATGTTTAAGACATGTGCCATGATCTATGAATGATATGTATGTATGTCATGTTTTATGAATAATATGTATGTATGCCATGTCTTATGAATGATATGAAGGTATGCCATGTTTATGAATGAATTGTATGTACGCCATGCTTTATGAATGATGTGTACATATGCCATGTTTAAGAATGAAAATGATGAATGAAGTTAAAGTTCATGCCTTCAAGGCATAACGATGATGTTAAGTATGATGAAAGTATGATGAATGAATGAATATGCTATGAATGATGATGAATGAGAAAGCATGTGAAAGCATTTTATTTTATTTTATAGGCTTGTACCGGACCTAAGTAAGGTCCACGGTTCTGGACTACCGATGAAGCTGTCCACGGTTCGGGACTACCGATGAAGTTGTCCTTACGGTTCGGGACTACCGATGAAGCTGTCCTTACCCTAGTAGGTCGAGATTAGCTACCTCGTATTTACTTAGGGATGCGCGCATATGATGAATGAATGTGGTACAAGCCAGGGCCCAATGAATGTTATGATTATGTTAAAGTATTTAAAAGCATGTTTTTAAAGATTAAGCATCCTTATATATATATATATGCAATTGCCACATGCATCCATCCATGTTATGCATTATATTTATGATAAGAATATTATGCAAAGTAAGTCTATGCAAGGTATGTTTATGCAAATGATTTTATGTATGTTTATGCTAATATATGATGCCATGATTTAATTGTGTTTATGCTAAGTTAGAATGCCATGATTTTATTTATGTTCTAGTTTAGGATGCCATGATTTATTTATGCTTATGCTAAGTTAGAATGCCATGATTTTGTTTATGTTCATGCTAGTTTAGGATGCCATGATTTGTTTATGTTATGCTAGTTTAGGATGCCATGAGTTAATTATGTCTATGCTAGTTTAGGATGCCATGATTTATTTATGTTTATGCTAGTTTAGGATGCCATGATTTAATTATGTTTATGCTAAGTTAGGATGCCAGGATTTTATTTATGTTCACGCTAGTAATGATGCCATGATTTAATTACGTTTGTGCTAAGATAGGATGTCATGATTTTATTTAGGTCCATGCTAAGAAAGTTTATGAGGTTATGTTGATTATGTTTATGTCTATGCCAAGTATTATGCCATGCTATGAATGTTTACGATGTTGATGTCTATGCCAAGTATTATGCCATGCCATGAATGTTTTATGGTTATGTTTATGCCATGCTACGAATGTGATTAAGTTATGTTCATGCCATGACGAATGTATGCTAAGTGATGAAAAGGCTTATGTTCTAAGTAAAGCACTAAGTATGTTAATGTCTTATGTGCTCATGATTAAATGATGAATGGTTTTAGTGAGTAGGAAAGAGTCTTACTAAGCCTGTGTGCTTATAGTCTTATTTTCCTTATACCGCAGATCACGCAAGGGGACAGTAAGGAAGCAGCAGGAGGGCATCAAAGAATGTGTGTGATAGTGACTTGGCCAAGGAGCAATATGGTTGCTCGTCTAATGATAGAATTCTACCTTTACTATTAAGTACTTGAATGTGACTCTATGACATGATGCTAAAGTATGACATGATATGATGCTAAGTATGACATGATGCTAAGTATAACATGATATGATGCTAAGTATAAAGTTAATATGCCAAGTTCCCATGTTATGATCCTAGGAATGGTAGTAAGTGCATGTAGGTGTAAGTTTAAAGGTTTCCGCTGCATTAGGATGTCTACATGCCCTAAGTATGTTAACGTAACGCCGCTTTATGAAAAGAAAAAAAAAGCGGGTGTTACATTAGTATTCTTTTTAGGGCTGCTAAGTGTGTTTCCTTAACACAGGTTTGGTATCTAGCACACATCCCTACAGCAAAAAGAATGTCAGGTCTATTGGCTGTAAGGTACAGTAGACTACCTATCATACTTCTATAGAGTTTAAGGTCCACTGGTTTACCATCAGGGTCACTATCTATTTTTACATTAGTGGCCATTGGGGTACTTATGCTTTTAGAGTTATCCATTTTAAATTTCTTTATTAACTCTTTAGCATATTTGGATTAATGGACATAGTTTCCATCCCTAGTTTGTTTAATTTGTAAGCCTAGGAAAAAGTTAAGTTCACCGACTAGGCTCATTTCAAATTCGTTTTCCATTATTTTAACAAATTCTTTTAGAAAGTTCGAGTTGGTCGACCCAAAGATTATGTCATCTACGTAAATTTGGGCAATAAATATATCTTTTCCTAGGATTTTAATAAAAAAGGTTGAGTCAATTTGTCCTTGTTTAAATTCTTTAGAGATTAAGTAAGTTGATAAACGTTCATACCAGGCCCTAGGTGCTTGTTTTAGCCCATATAGTGTTTAGTAAGTTTGTAAACGTGGTTAGGTCTTTCTAAGTCCTCAAACCCAGGGGTTGTCCTACATAAACTTCTTCTTTAATGAATCCATTTAGAAAAGCTGACTTTACATCCATTTGGTATAGCTTAAATCCTTTATGGGATGCAAAGGCCAATAACATCCTAATGGACTCAAGTCTAGCTACTGGGGCATATGTTTCGTCGTAATCTAATCCTTCTACTTGGCTGAAACCCTTTACTACTAAGCGAGCTTTATTTCTGACTATTTCTCCTTGATCATTCAACTTATTCCTAAAAACCCACTTAGTGTCAATGACGGATTTGCCCTCAGGTTTAGGTACTAATTCCCAGACTTGGTTTCTCTCAAATTGAGCTAGCTCTTCTTGCATAGCTATGATCCAATCAGGATCAGGTAGGGCTTCTTCTATAGTTTTGGGTTCAATTTTTGATATCATAGCTATTTGACTAAGGTTTCTATAGGAGGATCTAGTCCTGACTCCAAGAGTTGGATCACCCACAATTTGATCGGTTGGGTGACTAAGTCTGGGTTTCTTGGTTCTTCTAGAACTTGGTTCAGCCTCAGGTCCGGCTGGTCGGTTTGGTTCACTATTTGATTCGACTCTTTGGGCTGGTTCATTTGTTGGTTCGATAATTGGTTCAATTGTCTCATTAATTGGTTCAATAGTTAGTTCGTTTAAGGGTTCAATTAAAGGTTCACTAGGTTGTTCATTATTTTCTTGATCAGAATTTGATGAAGTTGGGTCTGGATTATCAGATGTTGAGTTGATTTCTTCATCAAATATTAAGTTTGTTATTTCTTCAATTTTCTTAGTTTGTTTGTTGTAAACTCTATAGGCTCTACTGGTGGTTGAGTATCCTAGGAAGATACCTGGGGTTGACTTGGACTGAAATTTCCCTAAATAGTCTTTGTTGTTTAGGATATGGACTTTGCATCCAAAGACCCTTAGGTAGTGTAGATTTGGGAGTCTATGGTAGTACAGTTCATAGGGTGTTTTGTTGTGTCGCTTGTTAATCAGAACCCTATTTTGGATGTAACAAGCCATACTAATCGCTTCTGCCCAATATTGGTTTGCTAAGCTAAATTCGTTAAGCATAGCCCTAGCGGCTTCCTGTAATGTTCTATTTCTTCTTTCGACTATCCCATTTTGTTGGGGGGTTCTAGGATATGAAAATTCATGTAAATACCCATTGACCTTACAGAATTCCTCGAACCGTTGATTTTCAAATTCTCCCCCGTGGTCACTCCTAAGTCTTTTAATTTTAGTATCATTTTGATTTTCAATTAATTTACAGAATTCATTAAATAGGTTTAGGGTTTCATCTTTGGTTTTTAGAAACCTAACCCAGGTGAACCTAGAATAATCATCAACTATTACTAAGCAGTATCGGTTCCCGCTTAGTGACTTGGCTCCATGTGAATCAAATAGGTCAAGGTGCAAGAGCTCAAGTGTGGTTTGAGTTAGGTCAGATTGGATTAGTTTGTGATTAGATTTGGTTTGTTTACCTTGATTACATGATTCACATATTAGGTTTTCATTGTTTTTAATTTTGGGGATACCTTTGATTAAGCCAAGTTGGGTGACTTTTGAGATAGTTCTCAGATTAGTGTGACCTAGTCTCCTATGCCAGAGATTTGATTGTTCTAACTGAGTTATCATACATTTGGGTACTAGGGGAAGGTTTATAGTGTATACATTATTTTTCCTAGTGCCCTTAAGCATGATTTCTGAGTCTTGTACATTTCTAATCAGGCAGTTAGAATTGTTGAAGGTGACTATATAACCAGAATCACATAACTGACTTATGCTAAGCAAGTTAAAATTGAAGTTTTCAACCAAAAGAACTTTCTTAATAACAAAGTCAAATTTAAGCTCAATATTACCTGACCCAATTACCTTGAGTGTAGCATTGTTACCAAATGCCACTGAGCCTAGGTTCTTGAACATGAGTTTGGTGAACTTCAATTTATCTCCAGTCATGTGTCTGGAGCAACCGCTATCCAACATCCATTGGTCCAAATCTTTATGTTCCTACACATAAAGAGTTTTATTGATTTGGATCCAATTAGAGTCAGGAATAGCTTAAATTGAGTTTCACTGCCTAGTCTATCTCACCCAAATCTAGGGTTTTCAATCACGTTAGCCTTATAGGTTTTGTGAGACAGGTTTTGATAAGTAACATTATTTTGAAAAATTAATTTTTATTTAGAAAACCTTAAATTAATTTTTGAAAACAACTAAGTTTATTTTGAAGAAAAATGTTTGATTCTACACCTAACTGAAAATTTATGTTAGATTTGAATTTGACAAAGAGTAATTTGAATTTGAAATTCAAAAATTGGCTTCCAGATCTTGGCGAGGCACTAGGCCTTCTTTGGCCGTAGCCTTATTGGATCATCAACCCTTTCCTTGACAAAGCCGTTTAATGAAATTTCATTTTCAAAATTAATCCTTGAAAAGTTCTGGTCTAAGTAGTTTGGATTTTGGATCGGTAGCTTCGGCTAGTTTCACCAGTCTAAAGAGACCAAGTAAACTTGACCTTATTTGAATTGGTTTCCCTAACGTACTATCATCTCACCGCCACCCAATACTATGTTGTCAAGTTTCAGTTAAGTTTGTTTAGTCTTTAAACTAACCATTCCCAAGTCTAAGCATGGTAAATTGCAGAAATTTAAATAAACAATCAAACAAGCAAATTGCAAGAATTAAATTCTATTTAACAATAAATATCATTTTTAATTGGCTCCCCCTAGACTAAAGCCACGGTAATGATTGGGCAAGATGTGAATCTTGTCCTTGGGGATCCAATACTGATTTGATCCAGTTGGTTTGTTCAGGTATAGTTTAGGTACCCATGCCTGAACTTTACTTCTGGACTGATTCAGTACAGCAAAGTAAGATCTTTGTCTAGATTTGGTTCTATAGCCAAGTCCGGATCGATTTAGAACTGATTTCTGATTTCCAAGAATCATGTCAAGACCCTTGGAACCAGAAGTGAATCGTTCTAAAGCTGATCTAAGATCCTTAACCTGAATTTTCAGGGAGGAGTTCTCTTTCTCAAGTTTTTCAGCTTGAGTAGGAGTTCCTTCTTGAGCCTTTTCGGTTAAGGGTTTAGAGTCAGCTCCCTCTTTCAGGAGTTTTACTTCCTGTCGGAGGGATTCGACTCGGAGTTTGGCTTTCGCCAAATCTCGAGAAAGATACGAAATTAGTTCATTTAATTGACATCTATTAAATCCACTTACCTTAATTTCGCCGTCCTCTGAGAAGGTCAGTCTGCCATCGTCCTGTTCTGATTCTGACTCTGTCTCGACTTTCTCTGAGGCGGTTAGTGCTAGTAGGTTTGACTGTGGGACCTCTTCTTCTTCTTCGGAGGAGGACTCGTCCCACGTAGCTTGAAGTGCCTTTTTTCTTCTATTCTTCTTGGTTTCCTTTAGATTCGAACACTCCGTCTTGTAGTGACCCTTCTTCTTGCACTCGTAGCAGGTTACGTTGGGCTTGTTCTTTTCGTTTGCGAGTTCAGCTGGTTCATCCTTTCTTCGGCTGGCCTTCCTTCTGTTGGTTTAATTCTTCAGTTCTTTGTAGTAGTTTCATGCCAGTCGGACCAGCTTAGGTCTATCTCCTTCTTCATCTTCTGAGTCTGAGTCTGAGTTAGACTCGGGTTCAGGTTGAGGCTTCTTCTTTGTTGACCTTCCAGTTTTACCTGCAATAAGGGCAATACCTTTCTCGGCCAAATTGCAGTTAGTCTGTCCATGTAATTCTAACTCAGAAAATAATTCATCTAATTTAATCTTTGAAAGATCCCTTGAAACCTTGTATGCATCTACCATAGATGCCCACAAGGTGTTTCTAGGGAAAGCATTTAGCGCATACCTTATTAGGTCACGGTTTTCTACCTTGTGACCAATAGTGTGAAGACCGTTCATCAGTTCTTGGATTCGTGCGTGAAGCTAGGCTGCTATTTCGTTGTCGGGCATTTTGATGGTATACAGTTTGTTCAGGAGCAGATCTCTCTTGCTGATCCTAGTGTTTGATGTCCCTTCGTGCAGCTCGATCAGTTTTCCCCACAGCTCCTTGGCACTATTGAAAGGGCCCACCCGGTTCAGCTCCTCTTTTGTTAAGCCGCATTGAAGGGTCTGGGTCACCTTTGCATCTGCTTCAATTCTTCGTTTCAAAGCGGTGTCCCATTCTGTGTAGCTTTGAGGTACTCCTTCAGCATTTTTGGGGATCTCCAGTCCGGACTGGATGATTATCCACATGTCCACCTGAGTTTTCAGGTGGACCTCCATTCGACTTTTCCAGTAGGAAAAGTCTTCTCCACTGAAAAGAGGAGGTCTGGCTGTGCTGAATCCTTCTTGCATGACCATTAGATATTTTATCTGAAAAAGAGATAAGAAAAAGAAGAATTTTGTCCCAAGACTTGGTCTTGGATTAGTAGTGCGGGATAAAGAAAATTAAATATCGAGGGGTGTTACACCAACCTCGAAAAGAGAAGAAATTCGAACGAAAAAAAATATTAGAAGAAATTCGAACAGAAAAAGAATATTAACCAAAGTTCGAACGAAAAAAAATATTAAACGAAATTCGAACGAAGAAAAATGTTAAGCGAATCGAATGACAAAAACAAATTCGAACAAAAAATTATTAAAAGAAAATTTAAATAAAATCCGAAAAATTTTCAAACTGGTGGTTGCACCAAATTTGAACTTCCCCGCTCTGATACCACTTGTTGGATCGAGAGAACCGATAGAGGGGGGGTGAATATCGGAAAACGTTCGGATTTGAAAAGAGAATGTGTAGCGGAAGATTAAAAACAAACAGACACAGACACTAAGGTTTTTACTTGGTTCGGAGCCTAGGTCGACTCCTACTCCAAGGCCCACGGTCGCTGACCGTTTACTGCGAGCAATACTATTATCGCGCAAAATCAGTTACAGAAATGGAATTACAGTTAAAGTGAAGTAATGAAATTAAACTCTTCTTTTTACCGACGTCCGATGTAGATTACTTTTTCCGGAGCAGTAGGACGTCGTCGGCGCTTGTATCTTGAGTCGGGAGGTTGCCGGAGCAGAGCGCGGAAGCAGAAGAGCATAGAAGCGTTGAAAGAATTCGTTGTTCGAAGCCTCGGGGTCGAGGGCCCTTTTATAGGCCCTGGGGGCACCCGGAACGTCGGGGGTGCCCCCCCCCCACGTGTCGGCCGATCCGCCTTTAACTCGGTCCGCTTCTGATCCCTTCAAACTCGGGATCAGATCTTAACCGGGGCGCCCGAGACGCTGGGGGCGCCCGGGTTGATCGGGTCAAACTCTTATCCTCTTGGCTTTGCTGGAGCTACTTCGGTAGCTTCACCTGGGGGCGCCCGGGTGCAACAGGGGCGCCCGGGAGCACGGGGGCGCCCCGAACATGAACTGTCGAAGCCTTCTTTTGCATTATGTGTTTTGTGTTTACCTTGGGGGCGCCCGGGACACTCCGGGCGCCCTGGTCAGCTGTTGCCTCACTCCTTTGAGGCTCTCTGAGCTGCAAACACTCGTTCTTTCGGTCCTACATCCAGGGTTAGTCCAAAACACTATAAAGCAGCAAGATGTTAGTTTATACAGCCTTAGCTGTCTTGGTTCTGACTTTGGGTCTCCAAAATGGAACCCTAGGTCGAACCGACGCCTACTGTTCCCTCGACGGGGAACGCGTCCTCACCTACTCCTCTCGGGAGAATGTACCTGATGCCAACCGCTCCTCTGGTTGGACTTTTGCCTAGCGGTCCTTCGCCAGGTCTTGGATACCAAGCTGTCCTTCGCCCGGTGCCTAGCTGTCCTTCGCTAGGGCTTCAGTACCCTGGCATTCCTTCGCCAGTGTCTAGCAGTCCTTCGCTAGGGCTTTGTGACCTGGCATTCCTTCGCCAGTGCCTAGCAGTCCTTCTCTAGGACTTTTTACCCTGGCATTCCTTCGCCAGTGCCTAGCAGTCCTTCGCTAGGACTTTTTACCCTGCACACTAGAGTAACATGTTTAGATAACAAGTAAGACTTAACTTTTGAGCCTTGTTGCCATTATCAAAACTCAGGTTCGACTTGGGTGATTTCTGCACCAACAGAAGCTATCATCTCACAAGCACCTTAGGGTACTTTTGATTGATAACCTAGACTGGGTTGAGATGCTTAGGTCTATGCCTTGATTCAAGACGCTTTAAGTCAGTGCATCTGCAGTAATTTGGGTGATAAATACCAATAAAACAGTAATCAGGTTAAGTGTCAAGCTTAGAAAATCTAACTTAATCAGATCACTTAACATGACTAACCCTAGCGAAAGCTACTATTTATAACAGTTAGTAAGTAGCCAACTGGGTTAGACAGGACCCAAATAAGGAAATTCAAAATGATTTGGTCCAGTTTAAACTTAGAATTGGTTCAGTACAGCACTTTACTTTTACTACTCATTTTTCTTGCTATATTTTTTGATATATGGCAAAGGGGGAGAGATTGGAAAGGAGAGAAAAAAATGTTTTAAATTTTAATTTTTTTTTCAAATTAAATTTCTTTTTCGAAAACTTTTATCTCCTTTTTCAAAAAGTGAAGTTCTCTAAGTACATAAGTTCTTTTTGAAAGTTAAATTTTTTTGTTTTCAAAAATTCTAAGTACTTACTCTAAAAACTTTCTGGAAATTTTTTTCTAAGCATTAAAACAGCTTGAAAATATTTTTAGTATTAAAAGTGCTTGAAAAATTTTTCTAAGTATTAAAACTAATTGAAATCAATTTAGAAAATTATTCTAAAGTGCAAAAACTAAGTGTTTTGAAAATTATGTTAGGTAATTGCTCTCGAAATTATTTTAAGTACTTAACTCAAAAATTATTTTTCAAAAATTATTCTAAGTACTTACTCTACATTTTTCGGTGGAAAATTTTCTAAGTATAAATTTCAAAATTCTCTTGAAAATTTTCTAAGTGCCCAACTCCAAAGATTTTGGAAAATGTTTCTAACTTAAAAATCTTTTTTCTTGAAAATTTTCTATGTATTAAAAACCTAAAAAACTTTTCAACAAAGACATAGAAACTTTTCAAAAAACCCCACGAATGTTTAAAAAACTCAGGGGGAGATTTCTTTAATTTACCTATTGTTTAAACTTAACTTTTTCAACCGGGTTGCCATAAATCAAAAACGGGGAGATTGTTGGTGTAGGCAGTACCTAAGTCAAACCTGGGTTTTGATAATGGCAAAGAGGTTCAAGAGTTAAGATGTTATTGTGTTCTAATTTTGTTCACTGAGTGTGCAGGAAGAAGCCCTAGGTACACTAGGCAAGAAGTCCTGGCAAAGGGCTAGGCAAAGAAGTCCTGGTCAACGACTAGGCAAGAAGACCTGACCGGAAGTCGGACAAAGAAGTCCTGGTCGAGGACTGGGCACGAAGTCCTAACAAGGGGCTGGGCACTGAAGACCTGACCGGAAGTTGGGTACGAAGACCTGGTCAGGTGGATCGGGCAAAAGTCCAACCGGAGGAGCCGGTTGGAAAAAGGTAAACTCTCCTTAGAGGAGTAGGTGAGGACGCGTTCCCCGTCGAGGGAACAGTAGGCGTCGGTTCGACCTAGGGTTTCATTTGGGAGACCCGAAGTCAGAACCAAGACAGCTACGGCTGTAATTATTACTTACTATGTATTTGGGACTAGCCTTAGTTGCAGGGTCGAAGGACTGATCGTCTACAAGTGAAGGTTCTTCACTGGGCCTAGGCGTCCGAATGGAGTCAGGCGCCCGAGTGGGCGCAGGCGCCTGTAAAGATACGAGCGCCCAAGGGTGAAGGCAAAAAATCAAAAACCAGCTGCGAAACCACTGAACCAAGGAAGATCAGGCGCTCGTGAGCTCACGGGCACCCCCATCAGCTCAGGTGCCCAAGTGGGGAGGATAAGCGCTGACCAAGCCCGCGGATAAGGATTCCCGGATCGAAGGGCACGTGTCAGGCGCCCCCAACCTATCAGGCGCCTGATAGAGTACTATAAAAGGGCCTCGACCCCAAGGCTTCAACAACACAACTTTCTAACGCTCCAAAGCTTTTCGTTCAAGCGGTCCGCTCCGGCAAACTCCGATCTCGAGATTCCAACGCCGACGACGACCCTCTGCTCCGAAGTATGATCCACATCGGGCGTCGGTAACGAAATGTGTAACTCTTTTCGTTTATTGCAATATTCTTGTACTGAAATTTGTAAACCTTTTGCGCGATTATAGAATTGCTCAAAGTAAACGGTCAAGGACCGTGGGCCTTGGAGTAGGAGCCAACCACGACTCCGAACCAAGTAAAATACTTGTGTTTCTGTGTGATTGTTTTGTTTCCACTGCATTTTCTCTTTCCTGAATCCGAAAAAGTTTTAACGATATTCACCCCCCCCCCTCTATCATTTTTCTCGATCCAACACTCTCCATGTCCATGGATTAAAAATTAATCCGAATGGAGACCCGCCTCCCAAACGATCGTCTCATCATCGTATCAATCGATTTAAATTACAACTTAGCCAATCTCAAAGATCGAGCCTTGTAATTCGCCTAACCGATCGACCACGGAAAAGATGATGAGTGGATCGCCGGTTTTTGTGTTTATTATCGGGGTCCAAAATAATTAATTATCAATTTCAATTAACGAATAATTAAAGAAGATAATTAATTAGCATGCCACATAAAATGATAGAACTAATCAAGGGAGCCAAGAGAGAAATATACCTCTCTTTACCTTACGATCTTCTACCGTATGACCCTCCCTTCTTAGATATCGTGTGGGCGATGATCTACCATGAATCGAAAGCCACCAAGACCACCTTGATTCTCCACTTTTACTTGTGCCGACCATAAGGAGAAGTCTCTCCTTGTTTGCACAACCCTAACCTCACTATATGGTAAAGAAAACACCATCCTCCAAGATTCCACCGGCCAAGGGAGAAGTAGTTGTGGGATCATTTAGAATCGATAGACGGGGGGGGGGGGGGGGGGGGGGGGGAGGTGATTATCGATCGAAAAATTTTCGAAAAAACTTAGAGTAATTTACACAGCAGAAAAGCAAAACAACGCTAACACGTTTGTTTTTACTTGGTTCGGAGTCGCAGTTGGCTCCTACTCCGAGGCCCACAGTCCTTGACCATTTACGATGGGCAATTCTATATTGCGTAAAATTGTTACAACTTGAGTACAAATATAGAATTTAAAATACAACAATTAAACGAAAATTATACCGACGACTGAAAGATTTGAATGTCGGAGCCGCGGGTCGTCGTTGGTGCTTGAGTCTTAAGCATAGAGCGTTTGGAGCAAAGTGCTTGAAAGAATGCGTAGAAAGAAGTTGTGTTGAAGCCAAGGGGGTGAACCCCTACTTATACTAGTCGTTGGGGCACCTGTGTTGAAGGGGACGCCTGACACGTGGCCCATTCTGCGCGAAACTCAATCCGTAGACTTGGCCAGCGCTTATCCTTTCAACTGGGCGCCTGAGCTGACTGGGGCACCTGTATGAACACAGGCACCTCACTTGATGATGTGGTAGCTTGCTTTGAGTGGCCTAGAATCAACCCAGTCTGGGGCGCCTGTATCAACACAGGCGCATTATCAAACAAGTGCTTGCCTTCATTGAGGCACCTGGGAGCAGAAACCTTTCACCCTTTGTTTCTGCAACTAGGGTTAGTTCCAAAACACAAATAATAAACAATATAATATCATTTAAGCATGATTAATAGTCTGAGCTGTCCTGGTTCTGACTTTGGGCTTCCCAAATAGAACCCTAGGTCGAACCGACGCCTAATGTTCCCTCCTACGGGGAACGCGTCCTCACCTACTCCTCTCAGGAGAGTCTACATTTTTGCCAACCGGCTCCTCCGGTTGGACTTTTGCCCAATCCCCCGGATCAGGTCTTCATGCCCAATCCGCGATCAGGACTTATTGCCCAGCTTCACTCACCAAGTTTTCGATGCCTAGTCCACGACCAGGACTTATTGCCAAGCTTCACTCACCAGGTCTTCGGTGCCCAGTCCACGACCATGACTTATTGCCCAACCTTATATCAGGACTTAGGTGTCCAGTCCGCGACCAGGACTTAGTGTCCAATTCTTATAACCAGGACTTCGTGCCTAATGTACCTAGGACTTTTCCTGCACACTCGAGTAGCATTGTTAGATCACAATAAAACCTTCACTTCTGAAGCCTTTGTCATTATCAAAACACAGGTTTGACTTTGGTGCTTCCGGCACCAACAATCTCCCCCTTTTTTATTTATGACAACACGGTTCAAAAAGTTAAGTTAAAAAGCATTTAAAGCGCATGACTACCAAGCAAAAAACAACACTTTTTATAAAACTATTAAGCTCACCCTGAAATATAACTTCTTCCCATGAAATTTTCAATGATATGCAGTTTTTCAAAAAATGTCTAAGTGTTAACTTTTGACTGAGTGTTTTTCAAAACAAAGCAAAGTATTTGCGAAAGATAAATTTTGCACTTAGACAATTTTTAGAAAATGTTTGCAAGCCCAAATTTTACTTTGAAAAATTTTCACCAAAAAACTTTGCAACACAAAATCCACTTCAAACAACTTTTTGTGCAAACTTTTTACTTAGAAAAATTTCTGTTAAGCCAATTTTTGCACAAAATTTTTACATAGAAAATTTTCACAAAAACCTTCATAAAAAATTTTACTGCAAAGGTTTTTCACTTAGCCAACTTTTGCAACAAAATTTTTCCTTAACAAGTTTCAACTTGTGCACAACAGATTTTGCACACTTGAAAAAAAATTTGCTTAAAGACCATTTTGTGTACTTAGAAAAATTTGCTTAAGAACAGTTTGTGCATTCGTAAAACACTTTGTGCACTTTGAACAAATTTGCTTAAATCATTTTGTGCATTCATAAATCACTTTGTGCATTTTGAAAAAAAATTTTACTTGAAAAAAACTTTTTAAGAAATTTTTCTTTGTTAACTAAGAAAAACTTTTACTTAGAAAAATTTGCCCAAAAAAATGCACTTAGAAATTTTGAAAAAAATACACTTAAAGGTTCAACTTTACTTTTTGAAGGAGAAATAAAATTTGAAATTTTGAAAATTTTCTCTCTTTTCTTCTCTCTCCCCCTTTGCCATATATCAAAAAAAATAAAAAAACTAATTGCAAATTACTTTTGAATTAGAGTTAGTAACAAGAATTTTTAGTCTGTATTGAACCAACTCTAGTGAACTCAAGCAACAAAAAGGACCAAACTAATTAAACTGATCTTGTTCGGGTCCTGTCTAACCCAGTTAGCTACTTACTAACTGTTATATAACAACAGCTTTCACTAAGGTTAGTCAAGTTAAGTGATCTGATCAAGTTAGATTTTCTAAGCTTGAATACTTAGCTTGATTGCTGTTCAATTTGTATTTATTGCCCCAATTACTGTAGATGCACTAACTTAAAGTATCTTGAATCAAAGCATAGACCTAAGCATTTCAACCCAGTCTAGGTTATCAATCAAAAGTACCCTAAGGTGCTTGTGAGATGCTGGCTGCTAGATCTATAGGTGCATGCAATTCTAGGGTTAAGGCCTAGGTTAAGTCCATTTGCGTAAAAACCCTAGTTTTGAAGGAGGTAAGGTTTTGAAAAATTCTAAGTCGAAAAACAGTTTTAAATTTCAAGACTTAGTAAAAGAAATGATTTTTCAAAAATAATATTAAAGGCTTATTTTCGAAAAATATGAAAACGATAAAAGATTAAAAAAACCTTTAGAACGATCCTATTCTACTAAGCACAACCCTAACTGCCTTCTTAGTGAGCTAAACTCAGATTCAGGTAAGGGTTTGGTAAAGATGTCAGCTAAATTGAATTTTGAGTCCACATGCATAAGTACAATTTTGCCCCTGGCTACATGATCCCTTACAAAATGATGTTTGACTTCAATATGTTTGGTTCGGGAGTGTTGAATTGGATTCTTAGTCATATTTATTGAACTAATGTTGTCAATAAATACTCTGGTTTGGGTGTAGTCTAACTGGAAATCCTTAAGAGTGTGCAACATCCATAACAGTTGTGTCACACACTCTCCTAGATCAACATATTCTGTTTCAGTTGTGGATAAGGCTACGCAGTGTTGCTTTCTACTGCACCAGCTGACTAGACTATGTCCTAATAATTGGCAACTTCCACTTGTACTTTTTCTATCTAATTTACAACCAACATAATCAGAGTCAGAATATCCTGATAATTCAAAAGTCGAAGTCCTAGGATACCAAATCCCTACATTTAGGGTACCCTTAATGTACCTTAGAATTCTTTTTAGTGCGGCTAAGTGGGATTCCTTAGTACAGGTTTGGTATCTAGCATACATTCCTACAGAGAACAAGATATCAGTGATAGATCAAAAGGCGTTGCTAGAGGGGGGATGAATAGCAACTCTTCATTGTTTTCTCTACAAGAAGTTAGCACAATACAAACAATAATATGCAAAGGACAAGAAAGAGCAATGCTAACACCGGAATTTACTTGGTATCCACCCAAATAGGTGACTAATCCAAGGATCCACGCACGTACTCCACCGCCACTATGAAAAGTCTCCTTCAGGTGGAGAAACCTTTACAGCTTGTTGTCTTCCTCTTTATAGAATACAATGATTGGAGAGAGAAGAAGATGAGAAAACTGGAAGCACGAACAACACCTCATTACAGTACAAAACCGTACCGTTTCACGTGAAAAAAGGTCCTCTTTTTATAAGAGAACAGGACAAACTCGCAGTCTGTCCAGACCCGCACCAGTCGACTGCCCCTAGGGCAGTCGACTGGACTAGCATTAATTGCTAGCCAACGGCTAGTTTTGGGGTGTTACCAGTCGACTGCCCCATGGGCAGTCGACTGGTCCGAGACAGTAAACTCTCTGTGAGTTTTGGCAGTCGACTGCCCTCTGGCCAGTCGACTACCCTTCCTCTCAGCTCAGTCACAGCCACTCTGAACCTTCTCCTTCACGTGTGCCTTCAGGTTCACTCCCTTGGCTCGCCCCTTGAAGTCATCTTGCTCTGGCTTTCGTCCTTCGGATGCGCACACAAGCCTTCCCTTGGCTTGCCTTCATGCCACCCTTCACGTGTGCCCTTGAAGTCCACTTCTCGGCTTGCCCTTAGAGTCCTCCTCCCTTGGCTCTCGTCCCTCAGATATGTTCACCATGTGTGATTCTCCAAGTCCTGCAAACTCAATCACACATATCAAATACAACATAATACTCTAACCTTAAACATATTCACACTCACACATCAAAACCATGATCTTCCAATCATTTTAGGGTCGATTGCCTCAACAATCTCCCCCTTTTTGATGTGTGGCAATATGTTTAAGTTTAGAGATAAAATAACAGCTAACAATAACAGTAGCAATAAATAGCAATTGAAAAACATAAGACATAGCAAACCTAAGAGGTGACCTCCCCCTTAACCCATGTCTCCTCCTATTTTCAATTCTATTCATGATCCAAGATAAGTTTCAACTTAACACTAAACAACATTAAAAATGTAAGACATATCAAAACATAAGAGGTAACCTCCCCCTTAATCCATGTCTTCTCCCATTTTTAATCATCGAAGATTTAAGTTAAAACAACTACCTTAAACCATCCATTTCAAGTCAAAATTCTAACTTAAACTACCCATTCTCCCCCTTTGACACCATGAAAATGATTGCCTCAAGCAACCCAACTTTATGGCATCAAATGAGAGAAAGTTGGATTTCTGAAAAAATTTCAGAATCTGAAAGCAAGCGTGCCAGTCGACTGCCCAAAGGGGCAATCGATTAATACTCTGTCAGTGTCATTTTTCAGTTTCTGATCCGAATTTCAGAAATGTCCAAAAAAATCTAGAAAATTCTAAAAATTTTAAAAATTTGATGACATGTTTGAAATGATATACTCTATCCAGGAAAAATATCAATCCATATAAAAGTTCAAACATGCTTGACTTTTGATAAAAACTCAAAATCCTTGAAAACAATTAAGTTTTGTATCAAAATTACAACCTAATTTTAAAATCATATATCTTTCAAAAGTATGACAAAGCATAGAAAACATAAAATGATTTTCAAAGGTTTAAAATGTCCAACTATAATCTTTGGGCAAAGTGTCCATTGATTAAACACTTGTCTCCCCCATAGTTGGTCTAGTTTTCCATATTTTGATACTTTTAATGATTCAACAATATGCCACAAGCACAAGTGAACCAAATGTATCACCCTAATGGATCAAGCACACTTTTTCAATTCTAATATCCCAAAGTTCATCCTATACTTCTACAAAACACATTCCAAGGCCTCTTCTTAAGGATGTAAACTCCGATTCTGGATGAGGCTTGGGAAAAATGTCGGCTAGGTTTGACTTTGATTCAACATAGTGTAGTTCTATGTTTCCCCTGGCTGCATGGTCTCTAATGAAGTGATGTTTCACTTCAATGTATTTTGTTCTAGTGTGGTGAACCGAATTTTTGGTCAAATTGATTGTACTTACATTATCACACAAGACTTTGACCTTGGAATAATGTGACTCATAATCTTCTAAAGTGTGCATGATCCAAAGGAGTTGGGAAATACACCCACCCATTGCTACATATTCAGCCTCCGTTGTTGATAGGGCAACGCATGGTTGTTTCCTACTGCTCCAACTAACTAAGGATGACCCAAGGAATTGACACCCTCCACTAGTACTCTTCCTATATAGCTTACATCCCGCATAGTCAGAGTCGGTGTATCCAATAAGATCAACATTAGGGGTTCTAGGATACCAAAGCCCGACATTGAGGGTACCTATAACATACCTTAGGATCCTCTTAACTACAACCAAATGAGACTCTTTGGTACAAGATTGGTACCTTGCATACATACCTACTGCAAAAAGTATATCGGGTCTACTAGCGGTTAGGTATAGTAGGCTACCAATCATGCTCCTATATTGCTTAGAGTCTACCATTTTTCCTTCAAGGTCACTATCCATTTTCACATTGGTTCCTATAGGTGTAGATGCTACCTTAGCATTTTCTAAGCCAAATTTCTTTAGCATTTCCTTAGCATATTTAGTTTGAAAAACATGTGTTCTTTCATTAGTTTGTTTAACTTGAAGTCCTAGAAAGAAGGTTAACTCTCCTACAAGACTCATCTCAAATTCATCTTTCATACATTTGATGAATTCTTGCAGGAAGTCATTATTTGTTGACCCAAAAATGATATCATCTACATACACTTGGGCAACAAATATGTCCTTATCCTTAGATTTTAGGAACAAAGTAGGGTCAATTGTTCCTCTCCTAAACCCCTTAGACACTAGAAATGAAGAAAGCCTTTCATACCAAGCCCGAGGAGCTTGTTTCAATCCATATAAGGATTTTCTCAATTTGTAAATGTATCTTGGATAGTTAGGGTCTTCAAACCCGGGGGTTGTTTTACATAGACCTCTTCCTTAATGATCCCATTAAGGAATGCCGACTTCACATCCATTTGGTGAAGTGTGAAACCCATGTGAGCGGCATAGGCTAGTAGAATTCTAATGGATTCTAATCTAGCTACGGGGGCATAAGTCTCATCATAATCCAATCCCTCAACTTGGATGAACCCCCTAGCTACCAACCTAGCCTTATTCCTAGTGATTTTGCCTTGGTCATCTAGTTTGTTCCTAAAGACCCATCTTGTGGTTACAATGGTGCAATCATTCGTCCTAGGAACTGTAACACCCCAAATTTGTCAATGTAAAATCATGACAATGTATGAAAATGGTTATAATGAAATGATATAAATTTCATGCAATCACATGCTATGAAATGTCATGAATACATGAAATATTATATTCATGAAATATTATTATCATGAAATATTAGCATGAAATATTATATTCATGAAATATTATTATCATGAAATATTAGCATGAAATATTATATTCATGAAACATTATTATCATGAAATATTATCATGAAATAGTATATGCATGAAATATTATTATCATGAAATATTATCATGAAATATTATATTCATGAAATATTATTATCATGAAATATTATCATGAAATATTAGATTCATGAAATATTATTAATATTATAAAATTTCATGATGGGCTTGGCTTAATGGGCTTTGATATGGGTTAGTGCAAATTGTGATAAAAAGAAGATCTAGAAAGGAGAAAGCAAGGATTGAACCTTGAACCTCCTAGTTGCACTCACCATGTCATAACCAATGAACCAAGCAATATTTCATGTAGAAAGAGTAGGGAACATGCTTGTTAAAAGCTAGGGAAGTGAAGAGACATGTCTTTTCATGAGAAAAGTATAAATAAGGGAAGTTGAAATAACTTCCTCTTCTTCTCTTCTTCTTCTTCCTTTTCTCTTCTCCACCGAAACCTCCTTCATCCTCTTCCCTTTTTCCATTTTCGAAAACATCATCCTAGGGTTCTAACCCTAGGGTAATTGCAAGAGGGAGAGTCCAAGTGCCATTGCTCTCTACCAAGACCAAGGAACCTAGAGGAAAATTTGGAAGAAAAGGGATTGTCACGTACCCTTCAAGTGTAGGGTACCCTACGGTTTAAGAGAAGGCGAAATTCCAGCGCTAGGATGTAAGTATCCTCTCGCCTGCAGTATAATGGTTTATGCATGTTTTCCTTGTGTTCTTGTTTTGAAAAAATGGGAGTTCCTCCCTTATAAGACTTTCGGCCACCACCCATTCATGGGACTTGGTTACTTCTTATTGCATGAGGAGATCCCTAGAAACTTAGGGTATACATGTAGGTGGATTTTTCTTCATGGTGTCAAGAACAAAACCTAGGTTTGTCCTTGTATGGGTTTCGACCACTTCCTAAAGGAGGGGTGTGGCAACTTTTCAATACATGAAAATAACCCTTAAGACTTAGGGTACACTCATATGTGATGTTTCCAAATTTTTGGAAGGACAAAATTAGGGTTTGGTACCCTACAAGGTTTCGGCCAACTCCTTGTAATTTAGGGTTAGTGGATGCTAACCCCATTTTGAGGCTTAAACCATGTTTCAATTGTTAGCATGTAGTGTACTTGAGGTGTTTGTAGAAATGCTTGAATGAATGCTTGATTGGAAAACCAAACCCCTCACTTGCTATTTTCGGCCCCAACATGGAACCCTAGCTTAGGGAAGGTCATTTACCTCTAATGAATGCCATGTTAATAGAATGCATGATAGGGATATATATGTGATGAAGGTATGCTTTAATTGGATGAAAAAAAAGGGAAATTCCCTTACTTGTAACTTTCGGCCAACCCTAGTCCTAGAGTTGGGAAGCATTTAATGAGATCATGAAGCATGCTACTACATATGTGATGTGTGTATAATTTATGTGACCTATCTTGTTAGGTATAAATGTAACGCCCCAATTTTACGATTTAAGTATCTGGGAATTATTTTAAAGTTCGGGACGAACTTTTTATAAGGTATGGAGGATTATAACGCCCCAAAATTTCCCATATGAAATATTATGGAATTCATGAAATATTATGAAACATTATGAAATTCATGAATATGAAATATTAAGGAATTTATGAAATATTATCATGAAATATTATCATGAAATATTATGAAACATTATGAATTCATGAATATGAAATATTATGAAATTTATGAAATATTATCATGAAATATTATGAAACATTATGAATTCATGAATATGAAATATTATGAAATTCATGAAATATTATCATGAAATATTATTATTATTATGAATTCATGAAATATTATTATTATTATGAAATCATGAAATATTATTATTATTATGAAATTTCATGATGGGCTTGGCTTAATGGGCTTGGATGTGAATTAGTGCAAAATGTGATAAAAAGAAAATATACAAGGGAGGAAGCAAGGATTGAACCTTGAACCTCCTAGTTGCACTAATCATGTCATAACCAATGCACCAAGCCATATGTCTTGTTAGAGAAGAAGGAACATACTTGTTAAAAGCTAGGGAAGTGAAGAGACATGTCTCTTCAAGAGAAAAGTATAAATAAGAGAGGTGGTTACAACTTCCCTTCTCTTCTTCCTTTCTTCTTCCTCCTCCTTGCTTTGGCCGAAATTTCAAGGTTCCCTCCCCCTTGAGAAAAGTTCCACCAAGGACCCCATCTTGAAGATCTAAAGCCCCTACAAGGACACAAGGACTAAGGAAGGTTTAGAGAGAAGAAGGTTCTCTTGTTAACTTTTATTCGAAGTTTGTAAGCAAGATCAAGGAAGGTAAAACCTTCTCACCTGTGGTATGATTGTTCTTGATGTTGGATAAGATTTAGATATTGTTTACATGACATGTGGAAAGAAAATTCATGATTTGGGCTTATGGAACTTTCGGCCAAGAACTTTGGATTAGACCTAGGGATGATGTAAATTCCTTTTTGTGCTCTTAATTATTTCATGATAATATGTAAGGCATGGATTGAGATTTAGAGAAATTTTGGAGGCCCTAAAACCAATCTAGGGTTTCGGCCACCTATAGTGTGAGGCTAGGGATTAATTTTAATCCCTCAAGAATGCTTAATGTGTCCTACTATGATATAGTATGGACGAAAATAGGGACTTATATGAATTTTTCTAGGGGAGGATACCCTTACAAGTTTCGGCCATACCAAGGTTAAGAGGCTAAGGGAAACTCCAACCTTTCCAAGTATGATTAATATGGTTTTTATGATACCTTATGAGTAAGAATGGTGTTAAATGAACTCTTACATGGGCTTGGAACCCTTCTAGGGTTTTCGGCCAACTTGGGTTTAGGGTCTAAGACTTGGAGTTAAGTCCAATCAAGGATTCAAATAATTTCTTTATGGCATGATATGTAGATAAGAGATGTAATCATGATCTAGGAAAATTTTCCATGGACCCATGGCCCTTGACTTTCGGCCAAGACCCAACCCTAGGGTTTGGGTTGGGTTAAGATCTCGAAAATACATATTTATAAGTTTCCATGATACTAGGACTTGGTTAAGCATGATGTAAGAACTCCCATGTGACTAAAACATTAGTTTATGTGTTATGTGACATGACTTGTATGGTTGATTTTAGGTTATGTTTTAATCATGAATATTTAGATCATATACCATGATTACATGAAATTTATGTAGGAGTATATTATGATAAATGGAATAATGCATGTATGTTGATAAATGCTTATAATGAAATTATGACTCATGAAGGTATATACATGTTTTGTGATGAATACTATGAATCCTAGTAGTATGTGTTAGGTTTATATGTAGTTTACCATTCATGCCTTATGATGGATACTAGGATCATGTATGTAAGATAAAATGTGTCTTGTATGAGATGTATGTTATTTTGTATCATGATCATGCAAGCTTTATGAACTCGGATAAGATTACGACTAGAAACATGATTATGTAAGTATGTTCTATGTTATGAACGAAGAATGATAATCATGAATAAAGATGATGGTTATGCCTTAATGATAAGTATGAATGATGAAGGCATAACGATGATAAGAAATAAGTATGAATGATAAGTATGAATGACAATTATGAAAATGAAGCATGCATGTTTATTTTCATGCATAAGGCTTGTACCGGACCGAAGGGTCCAAGGGATGGGTACCTTAAGAACGCCCCGGTTCTGGACTACCGACTATGCTGTCCACGGTTCTGGCACTACCGAAGCTGTGCAACAGGGATGGGCACCTTAAGAACGCCCCGGTTCGAGGACTACCGACTATGCTGTCCTTACCCTAGTAGGTCGAGGCTAGCTACCTCGTATTTACTTAGGGATGCGCACTAAGAAGTATGTATGTGGTACAAGCCAGGGGACCCCAATGATGTTATGTTAAGCATTGAAAAGTATAATTTCAAAACTAAGCATCCTTATGTAGTAAATGCATTAGACTCATTCATACATCTATGTTATGCATCGCGCCAAGGTAAGTATATTTTATGCTTGTATTTATGCTCATGTTGTATATCATGTATAAGTATGCATTATGTACATGAATGCTAAGAAGTATGCCATGTATAAGTAAGTCTCATGTTATGCCATGTATAAGCATGTTTCATGTTCATGTAGGTATGTTTTATGTCATGTATACATCGCTTGATATATGTTAAGCTATGTTCATGTATGTTCATTTATGCCATGTATGACAATGCTTATGTTTATGCTCGAAGTTATGTTATGTCGGATGTTTGATATGTTTATGTTTACGTGATGTATGGTTTAGTGAGTAGGAAAGGGTTTTTACTAAGCCTATGTGCTTATAGTTTTACTTTCCTCGTACCGCAGATCAACCAAGAAGCTATTAAGGGAAGCCGCAGGGGAGGCAGAAGCATGTGTGTGTGTGACGGTGACTTGGCAGAAGATTCTTGTGTTACGTTTTATGGTTATGATTAATACTTAAGACTTATGATGCTACCTTTATGGATAAGTACATATTGCTTACGATGATTATGAATAAAGTTATGAAATGGTTAAGTTATGATATGATGAATGTTCCATGTGTTAGTTGCATGACTATAAGCATGTTAGAAAAAAAAAATGATTCCGCTGCATTAAGATAATGTCTAAGTACATGTATGTTTAGCGTAACGCCGCCTCCCTCGCCACATCACGAGGTGTGGGTGTATGCGAAAAGGCGGGCGTTACAATAAAAGCATGCCTTATAGCCCATGGGGCACCTTGATGATATGAACATGATGTGTTTGATAATATGCTTGAAAAAGGATACTATATTGAAATTGGGATCAAGAGCACCCGAATGTGTGGTGTGTCCCTAGGGGATCAAGAGCACCCTTGATGAGTGGTGTGTCCCTTTAAGATGAGATTAAGAGTACCTTTAGGCATATACATATATGAGTAATTGCATGATAAATTACTTTACTTTGAAAGTTGTGTACCCGACTCGGAAGGGGGTCGTTAAACAAATCCAATGTGCATGTTAACTGAAGGTCATGGCATTGGTAGGATGGAAGGGTCCTGCTCTAATTAGATTGGTGGCTCGCTACCCCAATTTATTAGGGAACGCGCTTGATGTGGTACTACAACTGGGCCCTAGATGATGATATGATATTTTTAAGTACTTACCTTTATGGAACTTTTTGAAAAACATTTCTAATTATGTGATAATCTTGTTCTGTAAGTACTTAGAGATATTTGATGTGATGCTTATGATGCTTTGATGAGATGCTTATGATGCTTATAATCTTGTTCTATCTTGATTACTGAGTACATGATATGATGTATCGATATGGTTTTGCGAGTAGGTCCGGATTCTTACTAAGCATGTTTTGCTTACTAGTTCATGTTGTTTTTCTTATGCTGCAGATAGCGGTAAGAAATACTTGAACTAAAGGAAGAGGCAGAGGGAAGGCTAGAGGATGTGTGTGGTGATGGCTCGGGAAAGAACGAAAGATTCTATCTACCTTGTTTCTGTCTAGAATCTAAACTGCTTCCAATGAAAGATTGAAATTGTATTGCTATACTCTGAATGTGTGATGATCATGACTACTCTACTGTGATTAAGTTAGGGATATGGAACCTATGTCATGCTAGATAACACTATCATTAATGTCTAAACTTTGTAGTATGCATGCTAAGTAAAATGCTAGATAATTACTATTTTCTGTTTCTTATGAATGCTAATTTCTTATGAATGCTTCTTTTGCATGTATCTAAGACTAGATAACTCTTGCTATATTCTTACTTGAGATTCCATGCTATAGTGTGTTAAATGATCTTCCTATTAGGTTGTAAATGCATGTAGATATAAAAGAAATGAAAAAAAAACCTTGCTTGGTAAATTAGTCTTCAATAAGCATGTTTACTACATTTCTTCTATTGTAACTGTTTTGTTTGGATATACATGCTTAAGATGATAAATGATTTGAATGTATGGACCCGTAACCCCGCCTTAAGGGTAGATATAAGGACGGGCGTTACAGGAACCAACTCCCAAACCTCACTCCTCTCAAATTGATTTAGCTCTTCTTGCATGGCTAAGACCCAATCTACATCTCCCAATGCTTCATCAATAGACTTAGGTTCTAATTGAGAGATTAAGGCGATTTGACTAGTTTGGTCTCTAAAGTAGGACCTAGTCCTTACTCATTGAGTGACATCACCCACTATTTGGTCAATAGGGTGATCTTGGTGATGTCTCAAGGGCCTAGAGGTTGTGGGTTCATTGATTACTTCTTCTTCATCTTCTAGGGTACTTCTTACTCCCCCTTGATCATTGTCATCCAAATGTAGGTCTTGGATTCTTTGGGCAAGGGGTTGGACTTCTTCCATATCCTTATCAATTGAGGCTTTTCTAGGGTAGGTATTTGTTGACTCATCAAAGTCAACATTTGAGGACTCCTCAATCACCTTTGTTCTTTTGTTGTAAACTCTATAACCCCTACTAGTGGATGAATAACCAACTAGGATTCCTTCATCGTCTTTTGACTCAAACTTTCTTAGGTCGTCTTTGGTATTCAAAATATAGACCTTACATCCAAAGACCCTAAAGTAGTGGACTTGCGGAGTTCTCCCATTCCACAATTCAAAGGGTGTTTTGCCTAGGAACCTATATACCAAGACCCGGTTTTGAATGTAACAAGCGGTGTTAACCGCTTCGGCCTAAAAGTAGCTAGGAAGGGAGTATGCATTAAGCATAGTCCTAGCAGCTTCTTGTAGGGCTCTGTTTCTCCTCTCAACTACCCCATTTTGTTGAGGAGTCCTTGGGCATGAAAATTCATGCTTATATCCATTTTCTACACAAAATTGTGAGAAACTTGAATTTTGGAACTCCCCACCGTGGTCACTCCTAATTCGATTAATTTTGAGATGTTTTTCATTTTCTACCCTTTTACTGAACCCTATAAAAATTTCTAAAGTATCGTCCTTATGTTTCATAAAGAAGACCCATGTGAACCTAGAAAAATCATTTACAATAACTAAATAATATTTACTCCCTACTAGTGAGGGAGTGCTATGACAATCAAACAAATCAATGTGTTAGAGTTCTAATGGTAAAATAGTAGTGGTTAGGGTTTTACCTTTGTGTGATGATTTTGATTGCTTACTCTCTTGGCATGCATCACACAATTTGATCTTCTCATACTTGATCACAGGTAGCCCCTTCTCCAACTCTTCCTTGGCCACTCTTGCAATGCTTCTCATGTTGACATGTCCAAGCCTCCGGTGCCACAACCACCCTTCCTCTTCTTTAGACATGAAATACTTAGCCAAATTATTAGTAGTATAAGCACGATCAAGATAATACAAGTTAGTCTCTCTATATCCTTCTAGTATAACATTATCGGATTCATTTTGTCTTATTAGGCACTTCCTAGCATAAAATTCAACCCTATAGCCCGCATCACATAACTAACTTACACTAAGTAAATTAAACTTCATGTCTTTAATTAAAAGTACCTTATATATGGAAATTGTAGGAGATACCTCAATGGTGCCCCTGCCAATAATTTTTAATTTTCCACTATTTCCAAAGGAGACCGTCCCTTCTCTTAAGTAGCTAATAGTAGTGAACTTGCTCACATCTCCGATCATATGTCTTGAGCATCCACTATCTACTATCCACATGGTTGAGGCCTCCTTCACCTTCACCTATACAACATAGAAAACATACTCTTTTGGTACCCAAATTTTTGATCCACAAGCATCATTTAAGAATCTCATAGGTACCCATGCCTTCTTGATGTTTCCCTTAGTCCCTTGTATCCTAGATGCACCAATCCTACCCATGAGTGAGACAAAGGCCACTTCCTTTGTCTTTGGCCTATATCCTAATCCGGCCTTGTTATAAACAACCCTTTGACTATTAATTATCATATCTAAGTTGCTAGACCCCACTTGAAATTTTCTAAGTGCCTTTGTGAGGCCCTCTACCTTTTTCCTTAGTTCCCTATTTTCAATTTCAAAACATGAATTATGTGATGTAAGAGAACAAGCATGTAAGTCTTCCTTAAGTTTTGTACACTCTACTCTAAGCATGACAATTTCATCTTTTAGGTCCTTGATCTTACTTCTAGCTTTAGCTAAATCCATGTTAGTGCTAGAAATAATTTTAACTAATGTAGAGGAGGGTAAGTGGTATACCTCACTTACCGAAGCTTCTGACTCGGATGTCGATGAGGATGAGTCGCTTTCATCACTGCTTGAGCTTCTTTCATCATCTGATGACTCTGATGAGTCCACTGCCATAAGCGCAAAGTGAGACACTTGCTCCTCTTCTTCCTCCGAGGATGAAGGATCATCCCAAGTCGCCTTGAGGTTGGTGGCACTCTTCTCCTTTCCCTTTGACCTCTTCTTGTCACCTTTCTTCTTCTCCTCCTTCTTTTCATCTCTTCTCTTTAGTTGAGGGCACTCGTTCTTCATGTGTCCCTCTTAGTGGCAGTTGTAGCAAATGATGTCCTTGGCCTTACCCTTGCCTTTGGACCCTTTCCTAGCATAAGACTTGTTAGAAAAACTTCTGAAAGCCCTACGTATTTTTCTTACCATGAAAGTCTTTTAGTCGCTATCCATAGAGGTGTTGGACTCCTCTGAGTTGGATGAGGAGGAGTATATCACCTTCTTCTTCTCCTTCCTCTTCTTCTTCTCCTTTTCTGCAATAAAAGCTATACCTTTCTCTTTGGCCAAGACATTAGCTTGCTTGTGCAGTTCAAATTCACAAAACAGATCATCTAATTTAACTAAAGATAAATCCCTTGATACTTTGTAGGCATCAACCATAGATGCCCACAAGGTAGTTCTCGGGAAGGCTTGTAGGACGTACCTGACGAGATCTCGATTTTCAATCTTTTCTCCAATCACATGGAGTTCGTTGATGATCTCTTTCACCCTTCCATGCAGCTGGCTAACAGTTTCGTTGGTCTTCATGGACAGGGATTGGAGTTGGGCCACAAGCAAGTCCTTCTTTGCTCTTCTGGACTCGTTGGACCCTTCGTTCAGTTCCACCAATTTGTCCCACAACTCTTTGGCGCTCCTGAATGGCCCCACCTTGTTGAGTTGCTCCTTTGAGAGCCCACACTGAAGTGTGGTGGTGGCCTTGGCATTTGACTGTGCCCTCTTCATGACCTCCTTCAACCATGATCTCATAGGTGTCGGTTCTCCTCATTCATCGACGGGTGCATCGAATCCATCTACAATACTGATCCAGTTTTCAATGTCATTCATAAGATAATACTGCATTCTACCTCCTTCAACCATGGCCGTGCAGTGATGTATCCCTCTTGAAACGCCATTTAACTTTGCTCCGGTCGACGGTGAGTTCTTCCGAAATGAACCGGCTCTAATACAAATTGATAGATCGAAAGGCATTGCTAGAGGGGGGTGAATAGTATAACGACCCAGAAAATTCTCTTAATATTTTCTTAAAATATTAAGCATGCCTAGATAATTTTCTAAGGGATCTAGAAATATTAATGCGAACTTGGGCCTAGAAAATCCATGTTTTCTCATTTAAATTGGGAAAAAGGGCACTAATGGGCCTTATATGGGCTTTTAGTACCATAATTATTGGTGAATTTAAGGTAAAAATTTATAGAAATATAAAGGAATTTTAATGAGAAATATTTACATAATTATGGGGGAATTTTTAAAGGATTTTCAAAATTTATAGGAAATAAATAAAAAAAAATAAAAAAATTAGTGCATGGACCAACGATTGAACCTTGGACCTCTTGTACAACCATGTACGCTTTAACCAACTCACCTAGCAAGGGATTTTTATGAGGAAATGAAATGAATATAGGTTAAGGCTTAGAAGAAGATGAAGGGTCATGAAGAGACTCTTCATTTGCCTCCTTGATGGGTTATAAAGAGGGGGGTTTGGGAGTTACTTCTTCCTTCCATCAATTGTATTTTCTTCCTCCCTCCTCCCTCATCCTAGCCGAACACCACAAGGGTGGTTCTCCGTTGGAAAATCTCCACAAGAAGGTCTCATCACCAAGATCTAAGGATTTTCCAAGGATACAAAGGCAAGGGGGTTCAAGTGTTCAAAGAAATTGCAATTTTCTTCTCTTTTAAGGTCTAAAAATCAAGATCCACCAAGGTAAGACTCTCTCACCTATGGTATAATAGTTCCTTATGATTCTCATGATTTTTAGCATAATATAAGGTTTGGTGTTGGGTTTTGATGTTGAGAAAAATCATGTTTAGACCCTTATGACTTTCGGCCACCAAGGTTTTGGGGTCCATGATGATGTTAAAAATCTTGATTATGCTTTCTAAGGTGTTCTCATGATGTTTAGAGAATAAATATAATTTATGGGAATTTTTGGAGAACCCTAAGACCCCTTAGGGTTGGGTGCCATTATAGGGATTTTCATGGCTAGAATTGGATTTAACCCTTCACTCATGTATCTTGTGTACCCTTATGGTACAAAAGGAGGTGGAATGGATTTATGTGAAATTTTTACAAGGTTTTGTGACCTTATGGGGTTCGGCCAAGAAGGGCCTAGGGCCAAGGGTTAGGGGCTTACCTCAAATAAGGGCCCTAATGACCCTATGGTATGGTATGGTGAATGTTTAATGGTTGATTGGGGATGTTAATGGAATTTTTCCATGCACCCATGTCTTATTAGGTTTCGGCCAGCCCTAGGAAGGGGGCCTAAAGGTTAGGGTTAACCCTAATCATGAGCCCTAATGGCTCTCTATGGTCTTATAGGTAATGTATGGTTGTTCCTTTACCTTATGCTATCTCACATGTTTATGGAATTGATGGAACTCCTCCCTATAGGTTTCGGCCAAGCCATGTATCTAGGGTTTGGGGTGGAGCTATGGTTCAAAGAATGATGGTTTATGCTTATCATGATGTATATATATATATATATATATATAGGTCCAAGCATGTGGTAGAACTCATGTTACCTATAACCCTAACCTTAAGCACCATGTTTTATGTTGTATGTTATGATTTGGATGTCATGCTTAATAGGGTTTATTATGAATGTCTTATGTTTTATGTCATGCACTTGGATAGTAGGTAGCATGTTTATGGAAGTCCTACCTATGTAGGCTTAGGTTATGTAGAGAACCATGCTATGTTATATGCTCATGTTATGTTAAGAACCATGCTATGATATTGTGTATGTTCATGATATGAATGATGCCATGATAAGTATGTTAGGTTTATGTTCACGATAAGAATGATGCCATGATAGTTATGTTATGTTTATGTTCATGATAAGAACGTTGCCATGATAAGTATGTTATGTTTATGTTATGATAAGAATGATGCATGCCATGTTTATGAAAGAAGATGCATACCATGTTTATGAATGAAGATAATGCTCATGCCTTCCAGGTATCATGATGCTATGCAATAAGTATGAACGATGAAAGGACAAGCATGTGTTAAGTCATGCTTTATGTAATATGGTTATGCTATGAATGTCTTATGAATGATGAAACATGTAAAGTATTTTACTTTATGAATGGGCTTGTACCGGACCGAAGTATGGGTCCAAGGGATGGACACCTTAAGAACGCCCCGGTTATGGACTACCGACTATGCTGTCCACGGTTCTGGCACTACCGAAGCTGTGCAACAGGGATGGGCTCCTTAAGAACGCCTCGGTTCGGGGACTACCGACTATGTTGTCCTTACCCTAGTAGGTCGGGGCTCGCTACCTCGGACTTGCTAGGGATGCGCGCTATGATGTATGTATGTGGTACAAGCCGGGGACCCCAATGATATGATGATTATGTTTAAGCATTTAAAAGTATGTTTTTAAAAGTTAAGCATCCTTATGTATATGCATTCCACTCATGCATTCATTCATGTTATGCATTATGCTGTGCTGCTAAGATTTTTATGCTCACACTTCATGTTAAGAAATATGCATGAGAGTAAATGATCTATGTCATGATTATGTTAAGAGAATGCTCATATGCTATGATAGGAAGTACGCCTATGTTTATACCACGTATTATGCCATGCTAGGAATATTTATTATGTTATGTTTATACCATGTATTATGTCATGCTAGGAATGTTATTATGTTATGTTTATACCATGTATTATGCCATGTTTATTATGTTATGTTTATACCATGTATTATGCAATGCTTAGAATGGTTACTATGTTTACGTTTATGCCATGTCTCATGCCATGATAAGAATGTTCACGTATGTTTATGATCATGCCATGTCAAGTATATGATAAGTGATTTAAGTTGTTATGTACTAAGTAGAGCACCAAGTATGTTAATGTTTCATGTGCTCATTATGAGATGATGAACGGGCGTTACAGGTTGGTATCAGAGCGGTTACCATCTCACTACACACACATCAAGCCCTCTTCCTGTAGCTTCCAAGTAAGTACCTCTCTGCATATCTTATGATATTAAGCACTTCTAGGATACTTTATGATTCTAGAATATGCAAGAATGAATGATACCTTATGATAGATGATGGAATGTATTTGCATATTTTATTTGCAAAATATGTACATATGTACATATGAACGATATTTTTCTATTGTTTTATTTATGAAGATCAAATAATTTAGAATTTAGTATGGGGGTAGGAATAGCAATAACTCATATTATCCATACTTGACCTTTATGAAGGGAAGTATGACTAGAAGACAGAGTAATAGAATTAATGAGACTACTTCATCGGTCGACCTGATGCTCAATATACCTTATATCATAACTTATCTTAAGTCACATCATAAGACAATCATGTATAAGTATTCTGCCTTATACATTAGGTCTAAGTTAGTCATGATACAATTAGTCATAAGTGTGATTCAACCTTATGTTCATAAACATGGTATTAACTGAGCACCATCATAATATTAGTAAGTAAGGTGAACCTAGTATTAACATAATGTTATATAACCTGTACATTATATGAGTTACCCATCATATAATATAATTATATTATATTATATAAAGCATATGATAATAATATGAGAGGGTGTACTAATATAAGATTATTATAAATATAACTATACTAATTCCTTATCATATAAGTATTGTCACAATTCACCTATCATATAGGTTCTTAATATGAGCCTACATACAGGTTGACATGTATCATCTCAACCTATAAGTTTATCACCTATACATATTATTCCAAAGCAATTATAGGTATTATACCTATAATTTATATGATAAATAACTATAATTTATGATATTATGTATAACCTATAATATAGTCTCATGTAGGGAAGTATATGATAGCCTACATACATTAGATTATAACACTCTCACCTATGTTAGCGTATAACATTAGTTCCATTATACTAATACTAATATAATTAATGGTATGAGTCATACAGTATAACCTAAAATGATACGCATAGGGTAGTGTCCTAATTATATTAACACCTATTGTAGATTAGGGGTCTACTATATTTCATAGTAATTATAAATATTAGAATTATCAACGTATGTTTCACTATTATCTTATATATAATATATAAGATTTCCTTAAGTTATTTTATGGTAATATAATAAATATGATCTCACTTATCATGTAATAATCATTAACTAATATAATTCATAGCTCATATGGTGAACTAATATTTGATCTCACTTATCATGTAACGACCATTAACTAATATAATTCATAGCTCATGTTGTGAACTAATATTTCGGAAGCATACTATTATTAGGTTTACCCATAATTATAATAGCTAAATATTATGATATACGCATATAATTATATCATAGAGCTATAATGACAACTAGCTTCAATTATATGCCAAGGGGATAATCGGACTTTATGGAGTTCCAAGACCACCATTTCAGATAGGGATGGTCGCTTCACCTCCCATTTTTGGGAGTGCGTCCCGAAGTCTCTCGGCACTAAACTATGATTCAGCACCGCTTGTCACCCTCAGATTGACGGGCAACCTGAATGGGTGAATCAAGTACTAAGGATGTGTTGCAGCTTGTGCCTTGGACTTCAAAGGGAGTTGGTGTCGGTATCTATGCTTAGCAGAATTGCACTTACAACAATAGCTACCAAGCTACGATCGGAATGACACCTTATGAAGCATTGTACGGGAGGAGATGTAGATCTCCGATCTGTTGGTACGAGGGTGGTGAAAGGAAGGAAATGGGGCTCACAACAGATGTCATCGACAGCACCACCCGAGCTATACGAATATTCGACAACGGATAGAGGCTGCTCAGAGCCGGCAGAAGAGCTATGCCGACGTCCGGCGTAGACCACTGGAATTTAATGTTGGAGATTTGGTGTTCCTGAAAGTGGTCTCCTATGAAAGGGGTGACAAGATTTGGGAGG
>JAGFNQ010000766.1:437968-514892 GCA_024364735.1 Boesenbergia rotunda
TGTAACCGACCCGGAAATTTTCTTAATATTTCTTTAAAATATTGAGCATGACTAGATAATTTTCCAAAGGATCTAGAGATATTAACACGAATTTTTACCTAGAAATCCATGATTTTTCCATGTAAATTGGGGAAATAGGCACTAATGGGCCTTATATGGGCTTTCTAGTACCATGATTATTGGTGAATTTTAGGTTAAAATTTATAGAAATATAAAGGGATTTTAATAAGAAATATTAACATAATTATGGGGGAATTTTTAAGGGATTTTCGAAAATACTAGGAAAATAAAATAAAAATAAGTGGAAAAAAATTGTGCATGCACCAAGGATTTGAACCTTGGACCTCATGTACAACCATGCATGCTCTAACCAATTCACCTAGCAAGGGAGTGCTATGAGGAAATGAAGTGGATTATGGTTAAGGCTTAGGGGGAAATGAAGAGACACCATGACTCTTCACTTACCCTCCTTGATGAGTTATAAAGAGAGGCATGGGGGGTTACTTCTCTTCTTCCATCAAGTCACCATTCTTCCTCCCTCCTTCCTCATTCTAGCTGAAACCCAAGGAGAGGGTTCTCCCTTGGAAAAAGTTCACTTAGGCTTCATCCCCAAGATCCAAGGCTTCTATAAGGATACAAAGGCTAGGGGTGGTCAAGAGGCAACAAGATCTCCATCTTTCTTTCAAATCTAAGGTTTATACTCAAGATCAGCCAAGGTAAGACTCCCTCACCTGTGGTATAATAGTTTCCTTATGATTTTTAGCATGATATCAAGTTGGTTTTGAGATTTACATTGGAGAAATCATGATATGGGACCCTAAACTTTCGGCCACTAGGGTTTTAAGGTCCAAAATGATGTTAAAAATATTTCTCATGCTTCCTAATGTTTGTCCATGATGAATATAAGTTAAAATGAGATTTGGGGAAATTTTGGGGTACCCTAGGACCTCCTAGGGTTTCGGCCAACCTCAAGAACCCATGGGTAGGGTTGAATCTAAACCTTCAAGTATGTGTTTTGTGTATTATCATGCTATAAGGGAGATTGAGGGTGACTTATGTGAATTTTCACAAGGCCTTGTGACCCTGCAACTTTCGGCCAAGTAGAGGGTTAGGGCAAAGAGTTAGGGTTTCCTTCAAGTAAGGGTCCTAAGGGCTCCTATGGTATGGTATGAAAGATGTTAGATGTTTAATTGGAAAATTCTATGAATTTATTCATGCACCCATGGCCCTTATACATTTCGGCCAACCCTAGAAAGTAGGGTTTGGGATTAGGGTGAACCCTAATCATGAGCCTAAATGGCTTCTTGTGACCCTATAGGTATTGTATGGTTGTTACTTCTCCTTATGCTACCTTACATGTAATTGAATGATGGAACTTTTCCCCTCATGGGTTTCGGCCAAGCAAGGTAATTAGGGTTTGGGGAAAGTTAGGGTATGGAGAATGATGGTTTATGCTTTATGATGAAGTTTATATAAAGGTTCAAGCATGTAGTAGAAATTAAGTTACCTATAACCCTAATTCCAAGCACCATGTTTCATGTTGTATGTTTATGATTGGATGCCATACTTAATAGGGTTTATTTATGAATGTCTTATGTCCTATGCCATGTACTTGAATGGTAGGCAGTAGGTTTATGGAAGTCCTACCCATGCATGCTTGAGATAGATACCATGCTTATGTATGAAATGCAATGTTTACCTTATGTATCATGATCATGCAAGTTCTATAGATTAGGATAAATGTCTATGCAAACATGACAAGTTCAATGAATGTAATGCAAAGTTTACCTTATATGCCATGATCATGCAAGCTCTAGGAATAAGAATGATGTTTATGAAAGTAGGCCACGTTCTATCAATGAAGATGCATGTTATGTTTATTAATGAAGATGCATGTTATGTTTATGAATGAAAGTGCATGTCATGTTGTATGAATAAAGATGCATGCCATGTTATGAATGACGACACGGTCGACGGTTGACGGTACGACGGTCGTGAGACCGGTAAATGGGTCGGTAAATGGGCCGGTAGACGGGCCGGGTCGTTACACATGCTATGTTATGAATGAAGATGCATGCCATATTTATGAAGGAAAATGCATGCCATGGTTATGAATGAAAATGCATGCCATGTTTATGAATGAAAATGCATGCCACGTTTATGAATGAAGATGTATGTCATATGGATGATAAAGCATGTAAAGTATTTTACTTTATGAATAAGCTTGTACCGGACCGAAGTATGGGTCCAAGGGATGGGCACCTTAAGAACGCCCCGATTCTGGACTACCGACTATGCTGTCCATGGTTCTGGCACTACCGAAGCTGTGCAACAGGGATGGGCACCTTAAGAACGCCCCGGTTCTGGGACTACCGACTATGCTGTCCTTACCCTAGTAGGTCGGGGCTCGCTACCTCGTATTTACTTAGGGATGCGCGCTTATGATGTATGTATGTGGTACAAGCCGGGGACCCCCAATGATGTTATGATGATGTTTAAGTATTTAAAAGTATGATTTTAAAAGTTAAGCATCCTTATGTATAAGCATTAGACTCATGCATTCATGTATGCATTATGCTATGATAGAAATGTCGTATACTTATGTCTCATGTCAAGAAATATGCATGATAGTAAACGATTTATGCTTATGGTTATGTTAAGAAGATGTCATATGATATGATAGAAAGCATGCCTATGTTTATGCCATACAGGTTAGTTCATGCTTTACGTTTATGTTTATGCCATGTATCATGCATGTTAAGAATGTTCTTTACGTTTATGTTTATGCCATGTATCATGCGTGTTAAGAATGTTTATTTATATTTATGTTTATGTCATGTATTATGCCATGTTAGGTTGAATTATGTTTATGTCTATGTCATGTATTAGGCTATGCTCATGTTATGTTAAGAACCATGACATGCTTATGTTATGATAAGAACTATGCTATGCTTTTGTTGTGTTAAGAACCATGTTATATGCTTATGTTATGTCAAAGAAAGCCATGTTATATGCTTACGTTCATGTTAAGAATTATGCAATGATAATTATGTATGCTATGTTGAATGTTTCATATGTTCATGTATGATATGACGAATGGTTTAGTGAGTAGGAAAGAGTCTTACTAAGCCGATGTGCTTATAGTCTTATTTCCTTATACCGTAGATCACGCTAGGGGATAATAAGGAAGCAGCAGGAAGATAAGAATGTGTGTGTGTGGTAGTGACTTGGCCACGAAAACAATATGTTTACCGGTCTTATGCTAGAACCTTATGTTTGCTACTTATGTGTTTGAATAATGACTTATGCGACTATATGACATGATGCTAAGTATGATATGATGCTAAGTATGAAGATAATATGCCAAGTTCCCATGTCATTATGTTAGGAATGGTAGTAGGGCATGTATGTGTAAGTATTAAAGTTATTCCGCTGCGGTATGATGTCTACATGCCCTAAGTATGTTAACGTAACGCCGCTTTATGGAAAAAAAAGCGGGCATTACACTGGGAGCCTGTTCTCTTGACTTAGAGTGGATTTGACCTTACCTGGATCGGTCTGGTGACCGATCAGGGAAGTTGGCACGGTGTTCCCTCATGGATTGGTCTGGTGACCGATCTAACTATGTCTGATCGGTCTGGTGACCGATCAGGGAGCATACAGTGACTTTGTGAGACTACTGATCGTCTCTTGATCGGTCTGGTGACCGATCAGGGAGACTATTCAGATCGTTCTGGTGAACAATTAATTGTCGCGAGTTTCTCATTATGACCAATCAGGCTGGAGCCTGATCGGTCAGGAGGTTCTCTAATCGGTCCCCAGACCGATCAATATCCTGATCGGTCTGGTGACCGATCAGGTGTGTGTGGTTCCTACGGGTTGTGGCAAGCAGACTGCTGGACTGGTCTGGTGACCGATCCAGCAGTAGTCGCGATTCTAGTTTTCTCACTGTAGACCGATCAGGATGGAACCTGATCAGTCTGGGCTTACCCTGATCGGTCTGGTGACCGATCATGGTCCTTTCTGATCGGTCTAGGGACCAATCAGAAGCTGAACTTTAATTCAAATACTCTGTCAGACGCTCTGATCGCGTCTGTTTCCTCTGCCGATTCTCTGATACATTGCTGATTTCATTTGATATGTTTTGCTAAGCTTCTGTTGAAGTGTGCAGGCTTTATAGGGATGGTTTAAACATTGGAGGAGAGTCAATGAGAGGCTTTCTTTTGAGCAGGTTTGGCAGTTTTCCATCGCAGGTTACAACGGGCGCTGGCAACGGCTGGAAGCTGACCTGAGGCTGACTGGGGCTCGGCTGAGGAGAGCTCAGGGAGTCCTGGAGAGGTCAGGGTAGCTGGGCAGTTGCAGAGTAGAAGCTGGGAGCTGCAGAGGAGTGTCTATGACCTGGCGTCGGGCAGCTGGGTTAAGTGTTGGCTGGCGATGAAGAGATGTAGGAGGTTCTCTGTTGTAGCAACAATTGATCCATCTCTTTGAGCAATCACTGTGAATCACTTGAGCAATTCTTGAGCATCATTTTGGAGACTGCAAACTTCAGCCCTTGGAAGAGGAAGAGAGCTCGACGAGTCCATCAGCAAGCAGACACGAAGAGCAGGGAGTTCTTGCGTGAGAGTTGTGCTGGGTGGAGCTCAGTGAAGAACTCGTGTGTTCCTTCTGTCTGAGTGCTCTGTAAACCTTCTAGTGTTTCTTTGTGCTTAACTTCATCACTCTGTTGAAACGCTGTGGAGAGGTTTCTCCACCGAGAAGGAGGTTCCATTCTATTCGGATTTTCTGAGGCTTGATCTGTCGACGATCAAGGGATCGCCCAACTCACGGGCACGCCAAGGAGTAGGGGCAAGTTTTCCCCGAACCTTGTAAATCCTCTTTGTTAGCGTTTTGTGCTTGTGCTTAGTTTAGGGTTTAGTTTCTGCATCTATGTTTTTGTATTGCTTCCGCTGTGCTGCGACTAACCCTAAGTGCAAAAGTTCAAAAGAGAAAGAAATTTATGTCTGGCTACATTCACCCCCCCCCCCTCGCTAGCCATCCAAGCACCAACAATATTTGTTGCCCAAGTGTATGTAGATGATATTATCTTTGGGTCAACAAATAGTGATTTTCTACATGAGTTTATTAAGTGTATAGAAGATGAATTTGAGATAAGTCTTGTAGGAGAGTTAACCTTTTTTTTAGGACTTCAAGTTAAGCAAACAAATGAAGGAACTCATGTATTTTAAACTAAGTATGCTAGGGAAATGCTAAAGAAATTTGGACTAGAAAATGCTAAGGTAGCCATTACCCCTATAGGAACAAACGTCAAAATGGATAGTGATGTTGAAGGTAAAATGGTAGACTCAAAGCAATATAGGAGCAGATTGGTAGTCTATTGTACCTAGCCGCTAGTAGACCCAATATACTTTTTATGGTAGGTATGTGTGCAAGGTACCAATCATGTGCCAAAGAGTCTCATTTGGTGGTAGTAAAGAGGATCCTAAGGTATGTTAAAGGTACTCTCAATGTAGGACTTTAGTATCCTAGAACCCCAAATGTTGACCTTATTGGATACACCGATTCGGACTATGCGGGGTGTAAACTAGATAGGAAGAGTACTAGTGGAAGATGTCAATTCCTTGGGTCTTCTTTAGTTAGTTGGAGTAGTAGGAAACAACCATGTGTTGCCCTATCAACAACGGAAGCCGAATATGTGGAAATGGGTAGTTGTGTTCCCCAATTACTTTGGATCATGCACACCTTAGAGGATTATGAGTTACATTATTCCAAGGTCAAAGTCTTGTGTGATAATGTAAGTGCAATCAATTTGACTAAGAATACGGTTCACCATTCTAGAACAAAACACATTGAAGTGAAGCATCACTTCATTAAGGACCATGTGGCAAGGGGAGACATAGAATTACACTGTTGAGTCAAAGTCAAACCTGCTGACATTTTTACCAAGCCTCTTCCCGAATCGGAGTTCACATCCTTAAGAAGAGGCCTTAGTATGTGTTTTGTAGAAGTCTAGGATGAACCTTGGGCTAATACAATAGGAAGGTGGTGCTTGATCTATTAGGATGATACAAATAACATCCTTGTAAGGTTCAATGACAGTGAGAATCCAATGGAAACTAGGCATAAACATACAATTAGTGCATATAATTCAATAAATTAGCGAAAGGAAGCAATTGAAAGTAATGTTTTAATTCTTACTTACCCGATATTACATGGCACCAAAACTAATTGATTTGCTGATGCACCAGTTAGCAGATCTGCTAAAAGACTTGCCTTTTGGTTCAGCCTTTCAAGCTTACCTATTTTGTCGTGTGTAGTTTTTGCCATATGTGGGATCTTGTGTGGATTCATAAATATGAATTTATCTTTCTTATTATCTTTCAGCGTCTTCTTATAAAGATGTCTATCATTGCAAAGATAATAAAATTAACATACTAAACAATAATGTGAAGAAAACATAATGGTCACACATAATGTTTCTATAATGAAAATAAAATATTATCTTTGAAGAAAAAGTTGCTGAAATTACTTAAATCAAATCACTTACCATATGTAGCCAACAACACAATTGTCTGAAATTGGCTCCAAATGATACAAAGAAATGATGTCCTCAAGGTGCAGAAAAAGTTCGCAATCATTGTCAAACACATCATTATCTAAACACATTGATATATATCTTCCTTCACCTAGAGCTCACAAGCAGCTCAAAAGCAGCTCATGGCAAAACTCCCACAAGCTCACAAGTAGCTCACAACAAACCAATTTTAAACAGAAACTTCTCACAAAACCAATTCATTCCCGCAAAAGCTCACAAAAGCTCCTGCAAAAGCTCACAAAATAGGAGGTTGCGGCAATATGATTTCGGCAAGAACTCCGAATAGGATTCATGGAAAGAACTCAGAAAAGGAGATTGCGGCAATATGCAAAAATCCAGAACATAGGAGGTTGCGGCATATGGAAAACTCCATCATTATCAATATGCAAAAATCGAAAACATAGGAGGTTGCGGCAAGAACTCATAACAAAAACAGAGGATTACCTGGTGAGCTTGCTAAAGAAAGGGGTCGACGTCGGGCGGTGAACTGCGGCGATCGGCGAATCGCAGGGAAGGAGGAGATATCGCTGGAGAAAAGGATCACTAGCTCAAAGGTGGTGGTGGACCAACGGCGTCGGCGCAGGCAGGGATGGGCAAGTGAGGAGATCGGGGAGGAGGAGTCGGGTCGATCAGCGCGATGGGGTTAGGGCACGGGGACGAAACAAACCAAAACCAAAGGATACAACTAATTTTATACGGGGAAAGAAAGGTTACGTTGATAAAAATCTAATTTTTAAAATATAATTTAAAAATTATCTAGATAATTTAAATCTAATTTTTTCTTAAATAATCCAAAACTTATCTATCGTCCAATTATCCCTGCAAATATTTTTAAAATTCAAAAAAATTATTCTAAAATTTTTCATAAAATTATTTCTAATTTTAACTCATATTTATAGTATTTTTATATATTTTATTTTATTTTACACCGTATTTTACATAGACAACATTTGATAAACAATTATTGTTATAGATACTAAAAAAATACTCAAACACAATGCTTTTTGAAAAGCGTTGTCTTTCATCTAAAAAAAAGGCTAATAGACAATGCTTATTTGAAAAGCGTTGTCTTTAATAAGAAATAAAAAAACATAGACAACGGTTTTCACTAAAAGCATTGTTAAAAAAAAATAAGATAACACTTTTTAAAAAAAATGTTGTCTTTCAAGTATTGTGTAATCTTAATTTTTTTTGTAGTGGTACTAATTAAAAAATTTTTTAAAAAAATCAAGGTTGCTCACCTGATATGGTATCATTTGTTTTTATAATTTAGGTGTTCGAACCTTCAATCCAATTAATTTTGGAAGTGGATGACCTAACCATACAGATCGATCACTAAACAAATCTGGAAGCACAAGCAGCTACTCGCCTAATTGTCAATGTCCCATATTTTTCATTTCACTAAAGAAAAATATCATGCAGTACGTTATAATTAGAATTTGAACCATGGATACTTGAGAAACTACATGAATGATTATGGCTTAGGGGCTTGATATGGTATCACTTTAATAGTAAAAAGGTGAAACAGTCACAATCCTTCATTTTCTGAAATGAAGGTAAATCATTGGGGACTTTGCCTAACAACAACATTGCATACAAGGATGGCTTGAGGCCACCAACAATGTATTCCTCATTCGCTAAGAATCTATCAGAGACCTATTGACAATAAAACATTTACATAAATCAAGTATGTCAACTTATATGGGCAACACATTTTGATCGCATATGGTATGACTCGATGGTACTTGATGTGGTTTAGGTAATATGTTGAGGCAATCTGTGGTCCGGAGTGACCAAGTGTTTTGATGTTTGGGAAAAGGGTTTAAGTTAGGTTTACCCTTGTGTTCTTATATGTGTATGTTGAGTGTGCAGGTTGTACAGGTTACACATATGGACTTGACTAGACAACCTTGGTACGGTGAAGGGTGGCATGGAGACAAGCTGGAGGCTTGTGTGCACCCGAGGGACTTTGGAGAGCAGGGACGATGAGCTGATTGGCACGGACTTCGAGGCATGCGTGAAGGATGACATGGAGCCAAGCTGGAGGCTTGCGTGCATCCAAGGGACGGGAGCCGAAAATGAAGAGGGCGTGAAGGCAATAGTCGATGCTGCGGATGAGGAGTCAGTCTAGTCGTGAGGGTACGAGTGCTGTGTGATTGTACTCGGGGAATCCTAGGGGTCGAGTGCTGAGAGAAGTGTACTCGGGAAGGGAAACCCTAGGTGTGTGAGTGGGGCAGTCGACTGCCTGGGAGGCAGTCGACTGATAAAACTCACAGAATGATTTCGGGGCTGGAACAGTCGACTGGTAACCCTGAAAACTAGCTGTTAGGTTAGCCATTGGCTAGCAATTAAGGCTAGACCAGTCGACTGGTAAATTGGCAGTCGACTGGTGGCGAGGGTTTCAGCCCGAGTCTTATATAAAGAGGACTTCGTGGTGGCTGAGACTCTTGACGAAACTCGCTTGGGTAAAGTGAGTTAGTAGTCTATTGTGATCAGAGAGCGTCCGAAGTATTGTGGCGAGGTTTCTCCACCCACAAGGAGCGACAGATCTAGCCGGAGGTTATCCGGGGGTTGATCCATCGACGGATTCTTGGATTAGTCACCCGTCCGGGGTGGATACCAAGTAAATCAGGTTGTTAGCATTGTTTATTTTACTTTGCATATTATTGTTTCGATTGTGCTAACGACTTTGTAGAGAAACGAACGACAAAGTGCTATTCACCTCCCCTCTAGCACGCCAAAGCGATCCATCAGTTGGTATCAGAGGGAAGGACCGCTCTTGATCGGACTAACCGCCGAGGGAGCACCCGCTAGAGAAGAAAGACAATGGAAGATAAGTTGAGAGAAGACATCTACACTCCACCGCCCTACAATCATCAAAATTTTGATTTTTGGAGGGCAAGGATCGAGACTTGGTTCGGAATGGAGTGGGCATGTAGGATTGCTCTAGAAGAGCCGTTCGAGATTCCAAGGGATAAGCACGGAAAGAGACTTAGGCCTAGATATTGGAATCAAGAACAACAAGATCAATCCAAGGCAATCGAAAAGGTAATGACAACTTTAGTTAATCTTTTGCCTAACAATATTTTGAGATGTGCAGGTAAATATCAAAATGCATATGAATTGTGGAGCAAATTGAAAGAAATTCATGAGAAACCTACACAATCTCAAGAGTCCAAAGAAATGGGCTTAATGGTCCAAGAAAAGGAAAAGGACCATTCGGATGAGGAGGGGAGTTCGACATCCGAAAAAGAAAAAGAAATGGAATTGTTACCATCCGAGGAGGAAGAAATGTCCACATCCTCAAGTGAAGAAGAAAGTAAAAAATCATCAACCTCATCAAGGGAAGAGGAAGCATCCATTTCATCCAAGGTTGAAGAAGAAGTCAACCTGGCCTCCACCTCCACCAAAGTAAATAAAAAGGACCACATTATATGCTTTGGGTGCAACGAAAAGGGACACTACAAGGATAAGTGTCCAAATGGTAAGAAAAAAGAGGTACATTCTAAACCCACTTCAATTCTTTTTAAATCTAACATGGGGTGTAGGAATGGAGAAGCCCATGAGAAGAAAAAGAAGATTAGATGCTTCACGTGTGGTGAGCTAGGCCACTACCACACGAAGTGCCCAAAGAGTGGAGAGCTCAAGAAAATGGAGCATCTAAGAAGATGGGAGAAGAAGGAAAGAAAGAAGAGAAAAAGCTCACAACAAGGAGGGACTTCAAGGGTAAGGGAGGTAATTCCTAACCCTAAGTTAAAACACAATTCAATTTTAAGTTCCTCTATGCATGATAAAAATAGGGTTAATTATCCATCCATGCGTGCTAGATTTAATAAAAAATGTTTAATGGTGCATAATTTTGGATTTAAGTATAATGATAGATATAGGGTTAACAAGGTAGATTATAACCCTAGGAAGGTCATGCATCATGAACAATCAAAGACTTATAGACCTAAGGACCAAGGCATTAACCCCAAGAGGGGGAGAAATATGCCTAGAGAAATGGGTAGGTCTAAGAATGTCCAAAGTGGACATATGGATTCTAGGTTTAGGAACCTAGAAAGGGAAAATCAAGCTTTAAGGGAAAAGCTTGATAGGTTTGAGAAAACCCTAGAGAGATTCACGATTGGATCTAAGGGTTTGGATATGGTGTTGGGTGGCCTAAACCGCACCAATGATAGATCGGGTCTAGGATACTGATCTAAGGTCTCCCATGCCAAGGAAAAGAGATATGCTAGGATAGCATATGATTATGGCAAGAAGGGGGAGTCCAAAAATGGCAAGGGGATGTCATTTAAAGGGAAAAAGAAGGACTTAACCAAAGACGAGGTGTCTAAGGTTAAGAGTGTCAAGTTGTAGGCCAAGAGTCATCGATGGAACATCGATATGGCCTATTGATGGTTGAGTCATCTAGGGAGGTGGCTAAGGCTAAGAGCTCAAGGGGGAGCTCTAGGAGTCTTTGGGATATATGGTGAATGGATCTTTGGAGGGTTGCTCCTAGAGGTCTAGATAGACCATGGAGTGTGCCAAAAGAATTGGAGATAGATTTGAGTCTCAATTCTTGGGTTTTGGCATGGTGTTTTTGAGTTTCATTCATGGAAATATGACATTGGGGTCATATAGCATGAAGGTTGATTTTTGATGTACAAATTCCATATAAATCAATGCTAGGGATGCATTGTGGATTGGTATGGGCAGGGACATCAAGGGGAAACCAAAACTAGGACTTTTGGTTAAGGTTTGAGTGAACCTTTTTGCTAGTTTTGGGTTTGTGTCAAACTTGGGAATGGTGATAGATACATTTTGGAATGTATTTTTCCCAAGTAGGTATGAGTACCACAAATGTCTCCACAAATTTTAGGATTTTTTGGAGATTTGTGGAATTTCTGGCCATTTCTGAATTTCGTCAGAAAGGTTGAAATTCTTATTTTCAGAGTATCAGTCGACTGCTGAATTAAGTTTCAGCAGCTAGGTATGTGTCCAAATGATGAAAAACAACTGTATGGGGGCTAGTACACATTGTTTATAATCATTGGGGATTGAAAGAACCAATAATTGGGATATTGTTGGGTTCTTTTTGATGTTAGGCAAAGGGGGAGAAGTGTTGGGATTAAGTTGGGAAACCAAACACTCCTTTGCTAGAAACCCTAGGTTTAGGGGGAGCTAAGATTAAGAGGGAGCATGGTTGCTCTATTCTTGGCGTAAGGGGAACCTTGGAGAACTTGGGAAAAGCTTTTATAAGTCCAATGTAGGGGGAACTTGGGAAAAGCTTTAAAAAGCCCGTGTTGGTGAAAAGTCCTAACTTAGAGAGTTAGGTGTGTAAAAGTCCTAGAAAGTCCTAGCTTGGAGGGCTAGGTGTGAGAAAGTCCTAACTTAGAGGGTTAGGTGTGGGATGTCTTGGGATAGGATCCATTTTTGCATTGCATATGCTTTATTTTGCTATTTGACTACTATCTTGTTTCCCTAACTTAAACGTATTGTCAAATATCAAAAAGGGGGAGATTGTTGAGGCAATCTGTGGTCCGGAGTGACCAAGTGTTTTAATGTTTGGGCAAAGGGTTTAAGTTAGGTTTACCCTTGTGTTCTTATATGTGTATGTTGAGTGTGCAGGTTGTACAGGTTACACATATGGACTTGACTGGACGGCCTTGGTACGGTGAAGGGTGGCATGGAGACAAGCTGGAGGCTTGTGTGCACCCGAGGGACTTTGGAGAGCAGGGACGATGAGCTGATGGGTGCGGACTTCGAGGCATGCGTGAAGGATGACATGGAGCCAAGCTGGAGGCTTGCGTGCATCCGAGAGACGGGAGCTGAAGATGAAGAGGGCGTGAAGGCAATAGTCGATGCTGCGGATGAGGAGTCAGTCGAGTCGTGAGGGTACGAGTGCTGTGTGATTGTACTCGGGGAATCCTAGGGGCGACTGCTGAGAGAAGTGTACTCGGGAAGGAAAACCCTAGGTGTGTGAGTGGGGCAGTCGACTGCCTGGGAGGCAGTCGACTGATGCAACTCACAGAATGATTTCGGGGCTGGACCAGTCGACTGGTAAAATGGCAGTCGACTGGTAACCCCGAAAACTAGCCGTTGGGTTAGCCGTTGGCTAGCAATTAAGGCTAGACAAGTCGACTGGTGGCGAGGGTTTCAGCCCGAGTCATATTTAAAGACGACTTCGTGGTAGCTGAGATTCTTGACGAAACTCACTTGGGTAAAGTGAGTTAGTAGTCTATTGTGATCAGAGAGCGTCCGAAGTGTTGTGGCGAGGTTTCTCCACTCACAAGGAGCGACAGATCTAGCCGGAGGTTATCCGGGGGTTAATCCACCGACGGATTCTTAGATTAGTCACCCGTCCGGGGTGGATACCAAGTAAATCAGGTTGTTAGCATTGTTTATTTTACTTTGCATATTATTGTTTCCGCTGCGCTAACGATTTTATAGTGAAACGAACGACAAAGTGCTATTCACCCCTCCCCCCCCCCCCCCCACCGCCCTCTATAGCACGCCAAAGCGATCCATCATAATATGCATTAAAAAAATATAGGATTTATATATTTATCATGTATATTATAAGATAAAGCATGAACAAATTCTAATAGTACTATGAAAAGAAAATAAATATTTGTCAATGATTAGAACCTATCATAATCAATCATTATTTTAACATTAGAATCATTTTTGGCATGACAATATAATTTGACTTCAAATCAATCATGTATTGTCTTACCCGGCTTTAGCCTGGGGCCGAATTGAGAAAGAGGAGAAAGAATATAAGAGAGGAAGGAAGAAAAAAAATTGATCAGGTTGATTGTCAACTCGGATAGATCATCCCGGGATCAGCTCGAGTAAATCAGCCCTACTGACTGCCATTGCTTTAAATGCATCATATTATCAACAATAAATGATTATCTAATCTCATTCACATTAACATTTAACTGTACTAGAGGAATCATCGCAAGATTGAATTCTTTTCTTACTAGTGATTAATTAGTTAATTTCATCGAATTGACAATCTTTCATGCTTTTACTATGTCATAAAATATCCTTTCTCATATAAAATTCGTATGTTTGTAATGCATGTTTGACAAATCATGTTTAACTTCTTAATAAAGAATCCTTAAATATATTTAGAAGTAACTAACAAAAGAAACTTGCACCATTTAAAAGTTCTTAAATCTATATAAATGGTAATGCTTCATCTTATAGGATGAAATGCAGATTAATCTTATATTTCATGATTCCTTAAAGGAAGGATGGTTATTTTAACTTTAAAAAGCACATCTAGAATATAATGAAAATAAAATTAAAATGAAGAAATACATAAATTTATCTAATTAAATCTATATGCAATTAAAATTACATTAATACACATTAAAATGTGCAATAACTGATTAATTCACATAATTATCTACCTTAATATGCACTTCTCATAAAACCCAAACTACAATAGATGTTGCAGTTTTAAAATAAACAAAAAAAAAAGATTAACGAGATTTTTCCAACCTCGGACGACCGACCCGGCTTCACGAAAATTTTCCACCGGCCAAAGTTTTAAAATAAACAAGCTAAGGTTAGTCATTGGCCTAACACATGTAAACGTGAATGAAGGTAATGGTTGACCACACGGGTGACAGTTAAATACTTAATTTGAAGTGTAGTTACATCTAAAGGGTAATCAATGATTTAGTGGGGAAGTTTGAAGAAAAAATAGTTGGGGAGGGTGTAATAACTCTCAAAGAAAAATGATGAACCAGGCAGCAGACAAATTGAATCTGGGATGATCAGTCCGGCTCCACGGAAGTTTTCCATCGGTCATCAGGGTAAATCGGGAAGCGCTCATGGTGGCCAGTCTAGAAGCCCAGCGTCCAGGGTTCGTGCCCCATTTGGAGGAAAAATTTCTATAAAATGTGCCGTAGCTGGGGATCGAACTGCAGAAGTCTGGGTTAACAATTAATGACCTTACCGCTGCACCAGGGTAATATCTCTCAAAAGAAGAGGAAGTGGCAAGATGAGAGAGAAAAGCCGTAGTTGCAATTGTGGAAGTAAGAGGATGAGGTGTTGGTTGTGATACAGATGATGGTGGTGACATATAGGTGGAAGTGAAGAAGAAGTTGGGGAGGGTGCAAACGCAGCTATGCAAGGAAGAGAAGAGTAGGGTAATACAATAACAAGCTAAGGTTCTTATTGCGCTTTGTCGTATAGCCATTGTTGAAGCCTCAAGAGTCTACAATGGCTTCGAGAGAGTCCTTGCTAAATGCCATCACAAAAGGCAAGAGTTGTTTTCTATGATATTTGTCATGGTTCATTCTTCTTATCCTCGATATATATATCTTTGGCATAATGCCACTATGAATATCTCTTTTGGAGCTCTCAAGTATCGCACGCAGAGCGTTTGAGCTTTGAAGAATTACCACACACTCACCATTCACTATAACTATGGCTTGAGATCGATTAGACTCTCAATTTTAAAGTATTAACAGAAGTTGATTTCTTTTTTGTTTTGCTTCATCAACAAGATTTCAATATATAATTGGCAACAAAACTGGATGTGTATGTGGTCCATTCAGTGACTGACCCAGCTCCAATAATTGGACTTTCTTGTTACCCTTTTATTGGCTATGGACAATTCTATTGTGATTCACTCCTGCAATGTGGTCCTAGTCCTGGACCATTTCTTCTTAAATTAATTACTGTTATTATTATTCTTTCTTTCTTTCTTTTTACTTTGCATATATGTATGATAAGTTTAAACTTACTCACATGATATAGACACTTTTTTTTAATAGATCTTTTAATGTCAAAACAAATACTATATTCTCTAAAATCAAAGTTTGAGAATCAGTCTGCGTTTCTATCACCTTAAATGAAAATTTGGGCCCTCGTGGGCAAGACGCGATTGGTAATGGCTCAGTTGGATGATCCCTCATTTCCCGGGTTCGATTCCTCCCTGATAAAGCGCGTAGTATACTGACGGAAAAAATCGTCATAGGTTGTTGCATGGTTGGGTCATCGGGTACCGATATCATCAGTGGTGAAGTTGCCACGTGTCTCCGCCCCGCGATTTACCCTCGTTGACCGGTGGGGACTCTCGTTGAAGGCTGTTAGGAAGGGCCGGTCAGTCAAGCGGATTAGTCGGGCGCAAGCCTAGATACCCCTTATAAATTGAAAAAAATGAAAATTTGGCCTATGTGTTAGGCCGACATGGGTTTAAGCCATTGATGAATTATCTCAACATGATTTCTTGGAAATATTGTGCATTGACTTTGCTCAAACACTCACTTTCGTCTATAAAAGATGTGTAAAGGGTCATTAATCTTCTAAAATTCACTACCATTTTGATAGCAGTTAAGACAGCATTTGATTTGTAAAATTTTTATTTTCATTTTTTGAGAAAATAAAAAATATTATTTGGTTGACAATTTTCACATTTGTTTTATAAAAAAAGAGATGTCATTTTATAGAAAAATAAAAAATATCTAAAAGTCATTTTAAAAAAAAACATAATTTTCTCATAAAATGAAAATAAAAATTCACAAACCAAACACACTCTAACTTTTTCAACTACATTCCAATTTCCACATCTCAAAATCTAATTCAACTTTTACCATGAAACTTGCTTTAGCAAGTTGTTTGTAGCTTAATTTGTCCAATCCCCAAGTAGTTTGGTTATAGAAAGTTCAATCCATAACCCGACTAGAATGAACTTCTCCACCCTACCTTTACTAGCAAAATTGTTTAGTTAAGGTCCAAAAAAGTCTAATTGTAACAAATTGACATTATTCTCTTCACAATCTTAATTTACATGAAAGAGTCAAGCATCGAGGTGAGAGGATGATGCGAGAAGGGATCAATTTACAATTCTTCTAGCTCACTAGAAATTAGAAAGATGACTAAGGTGTCAACAAGGCAAGGAGAGACTAAGCTTAGGGCTTCTCCTAGCTCTACAATGAAGAAACTATTCAATTCAAATGGTCGAGATCTCATCTGATTTAGTCGTGGTGGATAGAGATGGAGGAATCGTATAGGAGGTGAAGTTTATCAAGGCAAGGAGAGACTAAGCTTGGGTTCCTATTCAATTTAAGCAACTTATTGTTTAAGTTTTCTACCCTTTACTTGAGGCCATCATGTTTCTCAGATTCCCTATATAGGAACCCGTCAAAAAAAAACAGTGCTAAAATGTAGGAGAGGGCATGAACATATGACAAATGACATTCTTCAAGCTAGGATGTCAAAAATGAATACCAGATTGTTTAGAAGTCAAAGAAGTTAGAACCTAAGGATATAACACTATAAAAAAACGGTTTTTGCGATGAATTTTGCGACTAATTTAAAAACAAAAAATCATTGCAAAAAACTTTCCACAAATTTGGTAACGAAAATATTTTCGTCGCTAAACCCATCGTCACCAAATTTGGTGATGAATTTTTAAAAATTCGTCCCCAAATCTATGACGACAAATTTTTTTCATCCCAAAATTCATTGTCAATTTGTATGAAAAATAGAAAACTACGACAAAAAAATATTCATCGTAGTTTTGGGACAAATATTATTTCGTCCCAAATCTACGACAAATCCAAGTTCATTATAGATTTGCGACAAAAAGTATTTTCGTCGCAAATTTTTGTTGCAAATATGAGAAGAATCTAGATTTGTCACATATTTGCGAATATTTTTCCTTCACCGGCGAGGGAAAAATTGTGACGAAAACATAGATTTTGCGACGAATTTGTGATTTTTACGATGATTTCTAATTTGTCGCAGATCTACAACAAAAGCAGGATTCGTAGCAGATCTACGACGAATTAGATTCATCACTGAATTCGTTGTAAATCTTCGATGAATATGGATTCATTGCAAATCTACGTCACAAATTTGTGTTTGTCGTAGATCTGCAACGAATTTTGATTCGTTGCAAAATTCGTCGCAAATCTTCAGTGAAACCAGATTCGTCGCAAATCTACAATGAAACTGTGTTCGTCGCATATCTGCGATGAATCAAAATTTGTCGCATATCACGATATAACAGTGAATTATGATACATTTGCAACAATTTTTTTTCACAAAATTAAAAAAAAAAGTTATTTTATCAAATATCCTGTATACATACAAACAATCATTGACTATAATCCATCCAAAATATCAACACATCCTACAACAAACACTAGCACACTATTAAAATGCAACACATCCATCCAAAATATCAAATCATCTAATATCAAACACATCCATCCAACACTTATACACAATTACATTAACATTCGAAGAAATTAGCTAATATCAAATCATACATAAACTCTATCGAAAATAATAGTTTCAAGTCTACAAGTCATGCATGTTATATCAAAATTAAACAAGTCATGCAGCATAACTCATGCAAACATCAACGTATCAAATTGCATGCTAGTCTGCAAAGGGCAACGAATTGCTAGGAAGGAAGAGATAAAAGACTAACTTTTAGTAACCAAAGAAACAATTTTGAGGTGGCAAAAGGCGATTTGATCTCCCTCATCATGTAGGGATCTCTATGCGATAACTTAAAAACATAGAAGAAAACAAGATCCTTTGAGCGATCCATACGAAAATTCCATACGAAGTTTGATCTATCTAATAGATATGCTTTTGGTGCGTACTCTTCGCTTATCCCACTAGTCCTTAATTCGCCGGATCTCTTGCATGTTAAGAATTTCCGTGCCTTTAGTAGTATCCACACGAACACGATCTAAGTCTCGGAGAATAACCACCTTAGTTGTGCTAGCAACTTTGAGATAGTTCACAAAGCACAAAAATCAAAAACCCACTAAAGGGAGTTTCGGCCAAGCAAGAGAGAGAGGAGGAAGATGTTAGATATATATACTAAAAGACTTGTATTTTTATATATATGATCATCTACATTTTGAAAAGAGAATCACAACAACACAGATGCGTATTTATATTAGTATATGCATAAAAGTCTGATACTTCATATTGTAGATAATATAGTGTGTGGTGACACACAGAAGATCGTATTATCAATCCCTTGCCTAGTATAAGTAGAGGCTCACAACCGAGATGGAGTTGGACAAACCATCGGGATTGTTGTAGTGTAATTAGGTGTGGTTTGTCTTGACCATAGAATTACACTAGTGTGCTTTGTGTACATTGAGCAAGACCAAAACTAGAGGTCATCCAATTTGTACTGACTTAATAATTGGATTGGACCTCGGATTATTATATTTATAGAGTACAATCCCTAAATCCCGATATAATAACGGGCACGTATAGTTAATATTTATTTCTTTGATTTACCAAAGGGCGAGATTTATTCTGCTAAATCGATAGACCCGGTAAGTTGGGAAATAATATTAATTATATGGTGTGCCATTGATTATTGACGAAATCCGTGTCCTGGTGAGTCGGGATGATGATGCCCCCTTGATGAGCTCATAAGGTTCATCATGTTAAACCCTACAAGTGGATTTGATCTAACATGATGATAAGGTTGAGTGGTACTAGTCAAAGAGTTAGAAGTTGATTAATTAAAATTGTCAGTAATTTAAATTAATTGACGGACATTCGATATCTTAAACACGGGGGGATGGATGACTCATAATAGGTGGAGCCGATATGAAAATATGAGGGTTGGTGAAGAAGTTCAATGAAAATCTTTTAGTGGAATGAATATTCATTAATGGATTGGTTTTAGATCCATTAGTGGGTCAAGATCCAACTCCTCCTCTTGGTCTCTACCTTAGCCCTATATATACCCCATGGGATTAAGAAACCTAGGCTAATTAATCCAATTGATTAACAAACAAGGCTTCTCTCCTCTTCTCTCTCCCTTCTCTCTCCTAGGGCATCTGGCCGGCGCAAGGAAGAGAAGTTCTCCTCTTCTTTTCTTCCTCCCTTCTTCACCACCACTTGGCCAAGCTTCACATAGACAAGGAGGAGTCATCCTCTTCCTTTTGTGGTGCTCAGCGGTGAGGGAGGAGTGGTTGGCGGCCGGTGGGAGGCGGCACAAGGGGGTATGGCAGCGGCGCTGCAAATTTGGAGGAGGAGGAGAGTTTGGCCGATTTTGGGTTGGAGAGAAGATTGTTTCTCTTCTTCTTCTTCTTCTTCATCTTCCTCCTTGGAGCTTCCTTGCTATTGGCGAGCTCGGCAAGCTCTTGGTGGCCGGCGGCGCAAGGAAGAAGGAGGGAAGGTGGCCGGCAGTTCTAAACCCTAGTGTCTAGGGTTTTTGGCTAGGAACAAGAAGAGGTGTTGGTGATCCTTGGTGATTCCGGTATAGTACTTTAATATACTCTTATACTTTAAAATAGATAAGCATCCTGCTGTTGGGTCCGGCATAGTACCAATGCGTGTATCCCTAATAGGTTTCGGGGAAGCTAACCACCGAACCCTACTAGAGCGTCTCTACTAGGCTCGCCTAGATCTCTGTGAGCCTCGGCCCGGTACATGCCACTTAAAAAAAAGTAATATACTTAAAATTTATAGTGCTTGTACTTATAATGCTTATACTTTACATATTCTTTGCACTTAAAAAGGAATGTTCCCAAAACTTGTTTTGGGACATATCAAGACCTTGGTCTTGTACTTACTTCAATACACCTTGCGTGTCTTAGTCCCAAAACTTGTTCTAGGACTTAGTAAAACCTCGGTCTTACTCTGTACTTTCATCGAGCACCTTGCATGTTCTAATTCCCAAAACTCGTTTTGGGACAAATCAAGACCTTGGTCTTGCTATACTCAGATCACACATACAAAAGACTTAGAATCAAGTTCTACGAAAAACATACGATGAACAACTTTTACTGCAGGTGAGTGATCTACTTACTTGGATGCTTACTACTCACTAATACCAAGCGTTACGTCTAGTGTGGAATCCCTTCGTCCACGTCTTTCACACGGTCGTCGAGTCTTAGGCACAAGGAGAAAGGAGAAACCCTAGTTCTCTTTCTCAAGAGGAAGAAGAAGAAGAAGTGAGGAAACTAAAGGTTTCCTCTTATTTCTATTCTTTTATATAATAAGTGGAAGTTGAAACAACTTTTATGAATAGGTGCTTAGGTGCTTACTTGCACATATCTTAAATTGTTTTCATATCTCAATGTGATGTTTTATCTCCACTTAATTGAAACTTAAACTAATACTAAACTAAGGATCTTTGGTTCGAGCCTTGGCTCTGACTCTTTTTTACTCAACAAAAGAATTTTTTATATTTCTTTTTATTTTAAAAAATTCTGAAAAAATTTCGAGCGTTACACAGTGTTCGTGCTCTATTTAGAGGAAAAATTTCTGTAAATACGCCGTAGCTGGGGTTCGAACCGCGAATATCACCCTACCGCTGCATCATAGCCCCGAAGACATTGGTCCGTGGAGATTTATATAAAATTGGTCTCTTCTTACTATCGTTGTTGATGGTCATTGGTCTATATCCCAATTAGAAGTTCAAAATGTCTATCTCCGTGGGGATTTATATATAATTGTCTAGATAGAACCTCCACCGTATCTTCACTGACAAAAGGTGAACATTATATATCTGCTCAATAAGTCTCTTTATAGACTTAAAGAATCATAAATAAATTAGTTTTCTACATTTTTAGACACTATTCAAATGATCAATTATCATCAATCAAAAGTTGATTATCTATTCTTCACTAAGACCCAAGGTATGCCCCAAGACGTAACCCAAGGTATATACCTTGACATACTTCTCATAGAGAAGTTGATATCTAAATATTCTTTTACAACAAATTTTATATGCATTAATGACAGATTTCTAATAAATAATCATCGACAAGAAATGGAATATCTGAAAGGATATTTTCTCAAGTGTTTCTGTATCAAAGATCTTGAAAACTTGATTTGTTTTCTAGATATTAAATTCCCCTACACTAAAATATGCCACAAAGAAAGTAGATATTACATATTCTACACGAGGGCTCCAAGCGTGCATCCCAATAACTTCCCAACTAAGCAAAATCTAAAACTGACTTCCACTAATTGTGCTCATCCGGGAGAGGTGGGACCCCAATCCACAAGGAAAAATCATGATTAACGGCTGACGTGGAGGAGTCAAGGAGGTCATAGGCCAGAATAAAGGGTCGACCATAATGATGAGGGGACAGCCAACCGAGATATCTGATTGGACCAGCTGATCAGATTAACAAACCTACTCAGCCTAGCCTGGTGGGTTCACTGACCGACTCCGCTTCTTCACTCAGCCGATCGGATGACATATACAACCGCTCGATGACCTCACAAGAGATCCATCCATCCCCTTTATAGTCATTATACTCTTATGATGGCAGCCCCGAGCCCGCTTGGAACATAGCCGGTCGGACGCATAGTGGATCAAACGAAGCCGATCAACATTTCCAATCAACCCTTAATATGCTGAGCGAAGAGCACACTCGTTGAATCTTAACAAGGACGTAAAATGAATCGGACTCTAAGACAAGAGAAGTCCAATCGGACGCGCTAGTAGATTAAAAGTTTATGCCTAAAACAAGACCCATTGGACTCTCATATGAGAGTCACCTTCTTGACATGCTCGTTTATACCCAGTAGAGGCGCTGGAGGCGAGCGTTTCGCCTTTTGATCATTTATACCCAGTAGACTATACCGTTTAATCGAGTCCCCATTACTTATTTCTGGTTCAGACCTCTATCATTGTCTCTTCTCCTTTATAAATAGGGTCACAAGCCTAGATACACATAAGTCCATATGAAATGATTAACGAGGTTTTTCCAACCTCGGACGATCGGCCCGGTCTCACGGAAGTTTCCCACCAGCCGCTAGGGTAAATCGGGAAGTGCTTGCAGTGGGTGGTCTAGAAGCCCAGCGTTTCAGGGTCCGCGCCTCATTTGGCATTTGGAGGAAAAATTCCTGCAAATACACCATAGCTGGGAATCAAACCGCAGATGCCTGAGATAGTGACTAATCACCCTACCGCTGTACCAGAGCCTCGGAGGCACATAAGTCCATATGGATCTTTGACAAGACGTCCATTTAAAGCTCATTCATCATTAGTCTGTTATAGTGTAAGCTTCAACTAATACACATTAAATGACTTTCGCTTAGAAAATTATTCGAGTGATCTCATTTTTACAGGAAATCTACTTACTTGATAGCCACGTTACGATTGATGTGACATCACAATAGTGGAGGATTACAAGTGGTCCCTATAAGTGAAATTCCTATTATACCCCTCCCGCCACAAAATACCTTTTTCAATTTACATTTTCGAGACATCCGAACCACTTTAGCAGTAAATTAATATTTTATGGTTTGGATGGCGAGGGAGTGGAAATTTTCTCAGCATATATATATATTACTACCTTGCACAAGTCGAATCATCACGAGGGTACGTATATATTTCTACCTTGCACAACTCAATTCATCACCAAGGCAGCTGAGGAAGATAGGTGTTGAAAGAGAAAAAATAGTAATGTACGTATGATTGTCATCTTTGATATGGTATCAGTCCTAGTTTTATATTTGATAAACTCTTTCTACAATTGTTATGTTTGGAGGAGTTTAAGGGTGATATGCATTACATAATAAGGGCTCTCTGAAATTTGTTAAACATAAGATAAATGAATGCTTGAATTCGACCTAGGGGTGATATCTTACCATATCAGGCCTTAGGAGGGCATGAAATTAAAGGATTTCAGTCCCTGAGAATGCATGATATCATTAGATTTCAGGCCCTAGGAGGGTGTGAAATATGTTGTTTTCAGGCACTGGGAGGGCCTAAAATAAAAGGAATTCTGGTCCTCCCAGGGCCTGAAATGAAAAGATTTCAGGCCCTCCCAGGGGCTGAAATCATTTGATTTGAGGGCCTGGGAGGGCCTGAATCAAAGGATTTCAGGCCCTCGTAGGACCTGAATTCATTTGATTTCAAGCCCTCAGGCCCTCCTAGGGCCTTGATTATGATTTTCAAAGTTTGGAAAATATAATTGTAATTTATTTTTTAGGGATGATAATGTTGTTGACGAAATTCTCTCCGAGATATGGAATACTCTTGATGATAATGCTGTCACGGGGAATGGATAAGAAATTATAAGGAATTTGACAATTGATCTAAATGAAGAAGCAACTAATCTAGAAGATGAGGGTTTGAGTTCTTCTACAAGAGTTGTTGAATTCTTTGAGCCAACCTGGAGTGGGGAGGAAGGAATTGAAATCCGAAATGCAGATGAATTAGAACCCAGTACAAGTGTACTAGAATTCCAAGTCGATGATATGCAGATTGAGCAATATGAATTCCCCTCCAGATCAGTACAGTAACTTAGAGGAGGAGTTTCCATTAGCTGAAGATCCTTATATTTTGAATTCTCGATTGCTTGCTGGGCCAATTGGAGAGATAGAGGTAAGAGATGAGCATGAATTTTTTGTGGGGCAGATATTTCCATCTAGAGAAGAATTCAAGAATGCACTTGTCAAACATGTCATGGTTAAGCATATGAGATATAACCCAGTTGACACCCGAAAAAATAGAGTTAAAGCAGTGTGCTTCAACCAACCATGTACATGGAAAGTAGTAGCAAGGGGGGAAGTAGAGTTCACTGTTACAAAATATATAAAGGAACACCAATGTGGAACTGTTAGGGAAAGTGTTAATCATCATGCATGCTCTTCATCATTTGTTGCTTCTTTTGTTGAAGAGCAATTTCTTCATAATGAGCAATACAAACCAAGTATGATTATATCAGATATTAAAGCTAGATTTGGAGTGACCATATCATACAGAAAAGCATACATAGCTAGGGAGAAAGTATTGAAAAAGGTTGTTGGAGATTATGATGAGGCTTACAGAGATATTCCACAATATCTGCGTGAGTTAAGATCTAGAGATCCTGAAACGTATGTGGCACTATGCAGGAATGGTGACAATCAGTTCCAGCGGTGTTTTTGGACTTTTGGTGCTTGCCGAAGGGTGTTCAGGTCTTATTTGCGTAGACTTATTGGAATTGATGCCACACACCTAAGAGGAAAGTATCCGGGAGTAATGTTGATTGCAATGACGATTGATGGTAATGACAATGTTCTCCCAGTTGCCTTCGCAATAGCTGAAGTTGAATGTGGGTCTGCATGGGAGTGGTTTATCAGCAGACAAAGAGGTTCTTTGGTGTCGATGATCACTCAATTACCATAGTATCAGATAGACATCGGGACATTATATCAGCAGTTAGAAAAATCTACACAAACGCGCATCATGCCTTTTGTTGCCACCACATGTGTTGTAATATGGTAACTGATACTGGAAGTAGAGCTGTTGTAGGTTTGTCTGGGCAGCAGCACGAGCCAACACAACACTCCAATATGATATAATAATGCAGACAATACTTGAAAAACATCCAGTTGCCCATAAGTAGCTTCAGAACATTGACCCTAAAAAGTGGGCAAATGCACACTTTACTGGGAGAAGGTACAGAATGCTTACCACAAATTGTGTGGAGAGCTTAAATGCTTTGTTCAAGTCTACACGTGAGCTTCCCATAAATAGGTTAATTGATTATACAAGAAGAAAAGTTGCTCAATGGTTCTATTACCGTAGAGAGGAAGTCTCCAAATGACATGTTGCTTTGACACCTTATGCTACAAAAGAAATGAATTCAAGGAGAGAGAAAGCAAGAGCTTATAAGGTTCACCCTTACTCTCAATCAGAAATGGAAGTAGAAACATGGGGCACTTCATATATTATTGATTTAGAAAAAAAGTTTTGTCATTGTGGGGAGTTTCAAATTTCAGGACTTCCTTACTCACATGCTATTACCGTAATCATTCACAAGAACATGGATACACTCCTATATTATGAGTATTATTTTTATTCTGAAACATGAAAGTGGGTTTACATGGATCGTATTTTCCCTTGTAGAAGCAAGCAGTTTTGGCCTACTGGAGTAAACGACATTACAGTTCTATGTCCCCGTAGCCTTGTGCAGCCTGGTAGACGAAAGAAGGCACGGATTGAGTCCAAACACAATGGCAAGGTGAAACTAAAATGCAGCCGGTGCAAACAACATGGTCATAATAAAAGGACATGTAGAATGTCGCCAGCCCCAAGGTGTTGAGTTAATTGGTATATGTAGTGACCCAATATTCTGATTGAAGTGTATATTTTGTATGGAGGAGAACTGAATGTATATATTTTGTATATTGTACAACCATAGTATTGTCAAAAAACTAGTTGTTGTTAATGTTGTGACTTGAAGAAGTATTTCAATATTATGATATATTTCTTCTTGTGTAATTTTATGTAAGCAGAAAAGATCAGTTGTGAAGTCCTCTGATTTTTAAACCCACAATAATGTTATTTCAGGTCTTGAAGTCCTGAGGTCCTATGGTTTGTGAATATTTGTCATTTGAGGCCCTCTGTTTGTTTGCTTTGTTGATTCAATGTTCTGTGCTAACTGATACTGTATTAACACGTAATTGATAATCATTAGGACTATGTTTGGAGATCAAAAATATCATCTCCTAGTTAAACTCTAACTACTGGTAATGATTTTTGAGAAATCAAAATATCATAGATCCATGATACAAACCTCCTGCTGTGTCAAATTCTTAAAATATGAGGTAATAATGTGCATGGAATTAAATTATGGTATGCAATGTCTATTTAGGTACTCTCTTTCTTGTTTCATATTAAAAAAAATTTCACAATAGGTATATTTATATAAAATATTTAATCATAATTTTATTAAATTATTTGCAATCTAAAATGAGATTATTATTTCAGGCCCTGCGTGGGCCTGAACATTATTGTTTCAGGCCCAGCGTGGGAGTGAATTTAAATTAGGGTAGAGGAAAAGTAAGGTTTATAGTGTTGATGCAGTCTGACCCTGATTGTTGTTTTGGTGTTTGACACCGATTTAAGTTTGATTCAAGTTTGGTTGAATTCAGATTAAGTCCAGGTGGATCGGGAGATCGCACGCTGGCATGGAAAAAGTCCTAGCTTGGAGGGCTAGGTGTGAAAAGTCCTAACTTGGATGGTTAGGTGTGAAAAAGTCCTAGCTTGGAGGACTAGGTGTGAAAAGTCTTAACTTGGAGGGTTAGGTGTGAAAAGTCCTAGCTTGGAGGGTTAGGTGTGAAAAAGTCCTAACTTGGAGGGCTAGGTATGAAAAAGACCTAGCTTGGAGGGCTAGGTGTGAAAAATGTTGGAACCCGGATGGCTAGAGAGGGGGGGGGGTGAATATAGCCAATTACTACACTAATCGAATTTCTACACTCAGAGTTGTTAGTAGCACAGCGGAACGCAAGAACAGAGTATGCAGAAATTCAGAAAACAAAAGCAAAACAACACCACTAGCAAGATCGCTAACAAGGAGGGTTTACAAGGTTCGGGGATAACTTGCCCCTACTCCAGGCGTGCCTTAAGGTGGGCGATCCCTTGATCGTCGGCAGATCAAGCCCCGGTTATCACCGGATAGAAAGCAACCTCCTTCTCGGTGGAGAAACCTCTCCACAGCGTTTCAATCACAGATTTAAGTTTAAGCACAAAGAAACAACAAGAAGGATCTTACTCAAGCACTTAGCAAAGACAAGAATACAGCAAGCTTTCCTGAGCTCCACCCAGCGACGATCTCACGCAAGAAACCCTTCCTCGTGTCTTCCCGCTGTCGGACTCCAAGCCTCTTGTTCTCTCCTTCAAGCGCTCATGTAATGAATGATTGCTTCTCAGATTCTATTGCTTGCCCAAGATGATGACCTTCAGAACGTGCAAGCTAGATGTGGAGAACACAAGGCGCAGCAAGAACTCAGTTCGCGAACTCTACTTCATCGAAACCTTCTTCCGCTCTTTTGTTTCTCCACTCAACACCAGGTGACAGCATCTCCTGCAGCCTCCAGCTGCTTCCCTGCCAACGCCAGCTACCACTGAGCCCTCCCTGGACTTCCTGAGCTCCCCTCAGCCAAGCTCCAGTCAGCAGCTCCAGTCTGCAGCTCCGGCCATTGCAACCTGAGATGGAAAATGGACAAACCTACTCCAAGGAAAGCCTCTATTGACTTCTCCTTGAGTGTTTGAATCCTCCCCTGTCACCTGCAGCTTAATCAGTGTGTTAGAGCAGCATATCAAACAGCATATCATATATCAGTTGTTAAGCGCAGAGAATTGGATACGTTCAGACGCGATCACAGCGTCTGATAGTGCATTTTGAATTAAAGTGATCGGTCACCGGATCGATCAGAGCGCCTCTTGATCGGTCACTAGACCGATCAAGATGGGTCTAGACCGATCAGGCTCCGTCCTGATCGGTCTCCAACGCTCAATTAGAAATCGCGACTTCTTTGGAACTCTCTTGGATCGATCACCAGATCGATCCCAAGTTGTGGATCGATCACCCGACCGATCCACCCATTTATCGGGCGATTTCTGAGCTTCGTAGTCCTGACCTCCTGATCGATCACCGGACCAATCAGGAAACCTCCTGATCGGTCACTAGACCGATCAGGTCGTGACCAGACCGATCAGGCTCCGTCCTGATCGATCATAGAGAGGAACCTGCGACGCTGGATCGTTCTCCAGAACGATCTGCACAGTGATCCTGATCGGTCACCAGACCGATCAGGAGTAGATCAGCAAGGGAACTAAACCTCATTGTTTGCTCCTTGATCGGTCACCAGACCGATCAGGAGCCAAGCAATGGGTGAAATGCATACTCTCTGATCGGTCACCAGATCAATCAGGAGCAGTATAGTAGGTTCCCAACCTCACTGTGTGCTCCCTGATCGGTCATCAGACCGATCAGTCATCGCTGGATCGGTCACCAGACCGATCCACGAAGGAGCACCGTGCCAACTCCCTGATCGGTCACCAGACCGATCCAGGGGCTCCAACCTAGCCCTCCAAGCTAGGGTTTCATCCACCTTATCCCTCCAAGCTAAGGATTTTTCACTTAACCCTCCAAGTTGGGAATTTGCACCTAACCCTCCAAGTTAGGACTTTTCACCTAGCCCTCCAAGCTAGGACTTTTCACCCAACTCTTCCGGATTAGGACTTTCCAAACCTAGCCCTCCAAGCTAGGACCTGACCCTCCAAGCCAGGACTTTTTCACCTAATTCTCCAAGATGGGAATTTGCACCTAACCCTCCAAGTTAGGACTTTTCACCTAGCCCTCCAAGCTAGGACTTTTCACCCACCTCTTCTGAATTAGGACTTTTCACACACCTAGCCCTCCAAGCTAGGATTTTTAACACCTAACCCTCCAGGTTAGGATTTTCCAACACCTATCCCTCCAAGCTAGGATTTTCTATACCATGCCTGATCCCCGATCAGGACTTAATCATAATCAATAATCATCCACCTAAACTAAAATCGGTGTCAACACCAAAACAACAATCAGGGCCAGACTGCATCAACAATCTACCCCTTTTTGTTGTTTGACAACCCGATTTTAAGTTTAGGGATTCTCAATCAAGTTTTTCAAATTTAGAATCATAGGGGAATCCAGATCCTCCCCCTACAACATGATCATCCTAAACTTAACCAACCAACACTCTCCCCCTTTGTTGAACACCGAAAAGGGGTCTAAAAGGACTGTTAAGTTTAAACCATACTCCCCCTCAACCCTAGGGGTATCCCAAAACAACAACAATTTGATTTTTGATAAGCATATGACAAAAAGATATAGGCATGACAAAACAAGCATATGTATCATATGAGCATGGCATCATAAGCATGAACATAGCTATGGATCAAATATGCAGAGAGCATAGCATCAACAAGAAGCATACTAAAGTAGGATAAAACAAGCATCAAAGTCAAAAAGTTTAAGTCATAAAACATCCAGAGAAATAACACGATGCAAGACACATGCATCAAAATCCAGATACGTGTGGCACAAGACCACAATAACAAGTCATGGGGCATACTGCCCAAAAGTCACATGGACCAAAAACGGTCAAGTACACAGATCACGAAAAGAGGCAGCAGACATCCAAGCTCAAACGTCAGCGGGGGGGGGGGGGGTCGTCATCGTGCATGAGGTCATCCATCGTGGTATCAGCAGACCCTGGTCCAGCACTGCCTGAAGGGGCATCCCCTGGAAATGTATGGTGGCGCCACTCTGCATACCAAGTCTGCTGCAATGTCTAGACCCCAGAGACAGTAGACTCTATGCCGGTCAATCGGCGATCAAAGGAACGGAAATCCGAACGGGTCTCCTCTCGATGGAGCTCCCTCAAATGAATATCCTCCTGGAGGATCCGATCTAGCTCGGAGATCTGCCATCGTAGATCTGGGTCAGGCTCATAGTCATACTCGACGTCAGCAGCAGGAGCCTCGGGCGGTGCCTGAAAATGTGGTGCTCCCCAGGTAGGTCACCAAGTCCTCTCCCATCCTTCCATACCAAGGCCCCATCGTGCTCGCGAATAATAATGCCGGACTTTGCAAAAGCCCGCCGACCCAACCGACAATCTTGCCTGACCATGGGCACGGTCCTGCCTTTGGTGAAATCAACACCAACTGACATAAGACAATCGGTGATGACATGACCAAATGGCATGTAGACTGTGCGACAGCTCGGCTCACGATAGGATAGGATGGACTGGAAGATGCTCTCCATGATGTCGAAGTCTATCTGGCGGTGCATGCCGTAGAGCATAAGGCAATGGTAGGGTCGAATCTCGGTCAAAGGCTTTGAGGTGATGGGCAAGATGTAATTTGTGATTATCTTGAAAAGGACGTAGTCAACTGGAGCAAGTTGTAGGGCAGCAAAAGTAGGAAAATCAGGACCTAACTCATCAAGCCCAGCGGGGCGAGGATGACCAAAGAAATACTGATAGTTGGAGTCGGGGGTAATATCGAAAAAAGGTGCCAATAAAGGATTAGGAAGCTCAGGGTAGATCGAATACAGATTCGGTGATCGTCGACCATCCAAATACTCTGCCAAGATCTCGTAAGAAAAATCAAGGTTCCTCTTAGCGACTCGAGTGGTGAACTCGAAACCTCCTTGAGGATTCTCCTGAAGATTGTTGTAAAATTCTGAGACTAGGTCGTAATTGATGGTCCGTTCCAAGGAAAGAAGGAAGCCCAGGTTGTAAAACATGACTATCTCCATGATCGACGGACAATGTTCAGTCAGAAAAGGGATATCAATGGATCGGCAGGATAGTAATTTGAAAGTCCTCGACTGGAAGACCTGTTCACAGGCCGCATTTGGGAATCGGGAGCTAGAAGAGGGCTGAGGCCTTCTGGAGGGTCCAGATGCAGAAGGGGGTTTCCCCCTAGAACTGCCCTCAGCAGCTTCTTTACCCTTAGAAGACTTTCTATAGATTGGAATAGACAAATATGATCAAGATAAGGTTAAACCCAATCAGAGAACGTGATCAAGACACAATGATTAACAAAACACAGTTGGATCAAGGAACCAATATTTGATCATAGAGTGATAATCATAAAGTGAAGCATTCGATCAAGAGGGTCACGGCCAAAAGTCACAGCCAAAACAAGGATCACGGCATAAAACATGGTTAGCCTCACAACATAATCTATGAACTGATTTAAAAGGAACACTAAGACAAAAACGTATTTAGGTGCCATTGGTGAAGTTCTTGGAGGTTGGAAGAGCAAGTTTGCGCAAAGAGAAACTCGGCACAAGAGAGATCGCACAACCCTTCAGCAAGAGAAAACGTCGCAGGAAGAAGACAGAGCTCGGAAGATGTAACGCCCGCTTTTTTTTTGTTTTTTTTAAAGCGGCGTTACACTAAAGATACATGTGCATATAAAACATCTTAATGCAGCGGAATAACTAGTACTTAAATCATATGCACATGTCTGGGTTGTCATTCATGGACATGGTGACATTATGCTTAACATATTACCAGCATACCTAGCATCATGATATCAACTTTCCATAACTTAGTCATAAGCATTTCAGGTAACATATTATCAGCATGCATAGCATCATGATATCAACTTTCCATGACTTATTCATAAGCATTTCAGGTAGCAAGTAGTTTATCCATAACTTCACGAATAGTAGGTTGTTTCTTAGGCATAACTATCATAAGTCGAGCATAACCCAAAGTAAGCATTGTCAGATCACAAAACATGCAATAAGAGAAATAATAGGGTTTCATGGCCATGTCACTACTACACACCCATGTTCTTGCCTCTCCTGCTGCTTCCCTTAGAAATCTCTTGCTTGATCTGCGGTATAAGAAAATAAGACTATAAGCACGGAGGCTTAGTAAGACCCTTTTCCTACTCGTAAAATTCATACGTCGTATAAACATGAACAAAATGCTTCAATCCTACATATCATAGCATACTTCTTATCATGAACATATACACAATCATGGCATCATCGTTTTAGCATAACATAATAAAATCATGGCATCATAATTTAGCATTAACATAGATATCATCATGGCATCATAGTCTAGCATGAACATAATTAAAATCATGGCATCATATTTTAGCATGAACATACATAAAATCATGACATCATAATTTAGCATGAACATAAATAAAATCATGACATCATAATTTAGCATAAACATACATAAAATCATGACATCATAATTTAGCATGAACATAAATAAAATCATGGCATCATAATTTAGCATGAACATACATAAAATCATGGCATCATAATTTAACATGAACATAAATAAAATCATGGCATCATAATTTAGCATGAACATAAATAAAATCATTTGCTTAAACATACTTTGCATTATCATACTTTGCATAACATACTTCGCATAAACATGCTTTGCATAAACTTACTTGGCACAAACATACTTATCATAAACATAATGCATAACATGGATGGATGCATGGGGCAAATGCATATATCGTAAGGATGCTTAGTTTTTAAATCATACTTTAAAATACTTAAACATAATCATAACATTCATTGGGACCCTGGCTTGTACCACATTCATACATCATATGCGCGCATCCCTAAGTAAATACGAGGTAGCTAATCTCGACCTACTAGGGTAAGGACAGCTTCATCGGTAGTCCCGAACCGTAAGGACAGCTTCATCAGTAGTCCCGAACCGTGGACAGCTTCATCGGTAGTCCAGAACCGTGGACCTTATTCAGGTCCGGTACAATCCCATTCTTAAAAATAAAATACTTTCACATGCTTCTTCATTCATAAAACATTCATAGCATATTCATTCATTCTTAACGCTTAACATCATCATTATTCCTTGAAGGCAGGAACCTTATCTTCATTCATCATTTTCATTCCATATCATCATTATGCCTTGAAAGCATGAACTTTAACTTTATTCATCATTTTCATCCGTAAACATGACATGCATACATATCATTCACAATTCATGGCATAAATACATATTATTCATAAATCATGGCATACCTACGTAACCAACATCTTAATTCATAAAAACATGCATGGTCATGGTACATAGGAAAACATGCCTAGATCCTTTCCTACATGATACATTTCCTTAGGTTCATGACACATGATCTAAGCATTTATGAATCATCATACAAATGACCTATTATACAATTCATGTCCCATAAGCTAGGGTTTTGGTTGACATAAAATTCTCCCATCATAATTAAACATATCCATACATCTTAGTACCCTATAAACAAACATCCTTGTGGTCTTATCTCAACCCTAGCCCTAGGTTATGGCCTTGGCCGAAACCCTAAGGAAACCTAGGTCCATGGGAAAACTTCATATGAATCACCTATATCATCTCCTACAAACATACAATACCATAGAAAACATTTGATCCCATAATTAAGGTTAACCCTAATCCTTTAACCCTAGATTTGCTCTTGGCCGAAACTCAAAGGGTCCCTAAAATTCATGAAAAAAATTCTTAAAAACACAATTACTATCCATCATGTCATAGGGGAACCAAAACTAACATGTTGAATGGTTAGATCAAGGTCCAACCATGGCTTAGGGTTCTTGGCCGAAATTCATAAGGGCTATTAATCATGTCAAAATTCATATGAATCACTACTAACATCACTTACATCATAAGAAGACTTAAAAACCATCATTTGAGAGTTAAAAAACTAATCCTAGCCATGAAACTTGAAGGTGGCCGAAACCCTAAGTCCTTCTTCATGGATTTTCATTTTAGATCTCAAACCAAAAAGCTTAGATCATATCCATATCAAGAAAAACCATTACACCACAGGTGAGGGGGTCTTACCTTGGTTTACCTTGATTTTAGACCTTAGATGGGGAGGAGGATGAAGACCTTGTTGTCTCTTGACCACCCCTAGCCTTTGCAACCTTGTAAAAACCTTGAATCTTGGAAGAGAGACCCTCTTGTGAAGCTTTTCCAAAGGGAAACCTCTCCTTGAGGTTTCGGCTAGGATGTGGAAGGAAGAGGGAGAGGGAAGGACTTGGTGGAAGAAGCAAAGTAACCCCCCATGCCACCTCTTTATACCTCATTAAGGAGGCAAGTGAAGAGTCATGGTGTCTCTTCCCTTCATGACTCTTCATTTTCCCCTAAGCCTTAACCAAAATCCACTTCATCCTCTACTAGCACTCCCTTGCTAGGTGAATTGGTTAGTGCATGCATGGTTGTAGACTAGGTCCAAGGTTCAATCCTTGGTGCATGCACTTTATTTTTATTTTCTTTTTATTTCATTTTTTTCCTGATTTCCAAAAATTCCCTAAAATTCACCCATAATCATGCTAAAATTCCTAATTACAATTCTTTTATATTTATATTAAATTCTACCTAATTAAAACCCATTTTTGGAGCCCATATAAGGCCCATTAATACTTAGTTTCTCAATTTAAATGAGAAAATCATGGATTCCTAGGCTAAGGTTCGTACTAATATCTCTAGATCCCTCGGAAAATTATCCCGACATGATCAATATTTTAAAGAAAATATTAAGAAAATTTTCCGGGTCGTTACAATCCCCCATACCTCGTGAAAGTTCGTCCTCGAACTTAGAATAACTCCGGGTACTTGTGCCTCATCTCGTCCTCGCGTTCCTAGGTAGCTTCCTCAAACCGTTGACTTTGCCATAAAACCTTGACTAAGGGTACTTCCTTACTCCACAGCTTCTTAACTTCCCGATCCAGGATCTGGATCGGTCGGCTTTCATAACTTAGGTCCTCTTGAACTTGCACTGTCTGCGGTTCAATCACTTGATCTATATCTGGAATACACTTCTTAAGCATTGACACATGGAACACGTTATGAATGGCTGACATCTCCTGAGGCAGCTCTAGCTCATATGCTACCTTGCCAACTCGCTTCAGGATCAGATACGGTCCCACATATCGCGGACTTAGTTTTCCTCTCTTCCCAAATCTTGTCACCCCTTTCATAGGAGCCACTTTGAGGAACACCAAATCTCCGACATTGAATTCTAGTGGTCTACGCCAGACATCTGTATAACTCTTCTGCCGGCTCTGAGCAGCTTCTATCCGTTGTCGAATGTTCTATATAGCTCGGGTGGTGCTGTCGATGACCTCCGTTGTGAGCCCCATCTCCTTCTTTTCACCACCTTCGTACCAACAGATCGGAGACCTACATCTCCTCCCGTACAAAGCTTCATAAGGTGCCATTCCGATAGTAGTTTGGTAGCTATTATTGTAAGTGAATTCCGCTAAACATAGGTATGGCACCAGCTCCCTTTGAAATCCAAGGCACAAGCTCGTAACATGTCCTCCAGCACTTGATTCACTCGTTCAGTTTGCCCGTCAGTCTGAGGGTGAAAGGCGGTACTGAATCATAGTTTGGTGCCGAGAGACTTCTGAACACACTCCCAAAAATGGGAAGTAAAGCGACCATCCCTATCTGAGATGATGGTCTTGGGAACCCCATGAAGCCTGATTATCTCCTTAACATATAATTGAGCCAGTTGCTCAATAGAATATGTTATCCTGATGGCTAGGAAGTGAGCCGACTTCGTCAATCTGTCCATAATTACCCATATTGCATCATATCCGTTTATAGTCTTGGGAAGTCCTGAAATGAAATCCATAGAAATATCTTCCCATTTCCACTCCGGAATTGGAAGTGGCTGCAGAACTCCTCCGGGTCGCTGATGTTCCGCCTTCACTCGTTGGCAGGTCAGGCAAGTGCCAACATGCTGAGCCACATCTCTCTTCATACCGGACCACCAGAATTTCTCCTTCAGGTCTTGATACATTTTGGTGGATCCTAGATGCATCGAATAAGGGGTTCCATGAGCTTCTGCCAATATTTCTCTCCGTAGCTTCGGATCATTAGGGATACATAGGCGATCCCCATTTTGTTTTTCCAATATATCATTGAACAGCGTCGGTGATATTGTCATGGTAGAAAGCTGTCCGGAGATGATCTCGACCCCAAAGTTCACAATTTCTCTTTCGAGTGGTCGGGGTAATATAGATAGGGACATCAAGGTGGCACTTGCCTTATGGCTGAGTGCATCAGCACCTTGTTTGCCTTCCCTGGATGGTAGAAGATCTAACAGTCGTAGTCCTTCACCAACTCAAGCCATCGGCGTTGTCTCATATTGAGGTCTTTCTGAGTGAAGAAATATCGCAGACTCTGGTGGTCTGTGTAAATCCTACACTGCACCCCATACAGATAATGCCTCCATATCTTAAGAGCGAAGACCACCGCGGCCAGTTCCAGATCATGAGTGGGGTAATTCTGTTCATGTTCCTTAAGTTGTCTAGAGGCGTAGGCAATAACCTTTCCATTCTGCATAAGTACCGCTCCAAGTCCCAATTTGGAGGCATCGCTATATATGTCAAAGCTCTGATTACATTCTCAGCATATGATTGACTAGTGTCATCAATAACTCCATGGTATAAGTATATGCATATGTCAAAATTACATACCTATTATATATTTATTTTTATTATAGGTAAACCTAACAACAGTAGGTTTCCAAAATATTAGTTCTCCACCTGAGTTACGGATTATATCAGTTGTATGGTCATTATAGAATAGATGAGTCTTATTTATAGTACGCACTCTCATACTATTATCATTTGCTCTATGTAATTTAATACCATTATGTTATATGATTGGTAACTCATTGTTAATACCAGGTTCACCTCAACTACTAATATTATGATGGTGCTTCATTCATACCAGGTTTATGAACATAAGGTTGAATCACACTCATGACAAATTGTATTATGACTAACTTAGACCTTATTGGTTCACAAAAACTAACCGAACTCAATGAAATAGATGAGCTGCCATCATGCCCATAATAAAGAACATCATGGCAGTAACTATCACTCCCTCGTTTATCTCCCCTTGGCCTGCCTCAGGATCTTCTACCATCTCCATCGGATCCTCTTCCTCTATCTTGGGAACCTCCTCAGCCACTTCGGGGTCCTCCTCGAACATCCCGGGGTCTTCCTCAAACATCTCCAGCATCTCGGGATCTTCCTCCAGCACCTCGAGATCTTCCTCGTTCATCGGGTCTTCCTCAAACATCTCGAGCATCTCGGGGTCCTCCTCATACATCTCGGGATCCTCCTCATATATCTCAGGGTCCTCCTCGTACATCTCGAGATCCTCCTCATACATCTCGGGGTCCTCCTCGTACATCTCGGGGTCCTCCTCGGGATCTTCCTCCGAGTCCCCCAGATCCTCCGGAAACTCATGATGAAGAAGTTGCCTACATAATTCCGTATATGAGATACGGCATCCATGCTGCCCCCAGATCTAATAAGCAACCTCCCTCGCACGATTGGGCAATGAACGAAGCAGAGCTCCAATCCTATGATCATCCATAATTGGAAACCCTTCCTGCTCGAGTTTCTAGAATAGCCGATCCAACCTTCCCATATTGCCTTGGATCCCACGGACCGGACTATACTCCACCCCTTCTATCTGCTCCAGCAGTTCACGACTCCGCCCGTGGTAGCGACTCATGGTGCCGATCTCATGCAACATCTGGAATTGAAAAAACAACACAGTCAGTACAGAACTGACAAAACCAGTACAAAACTAGTTTTTTTTTTCAATTCACAAATATATACAGAGAAAGGCACGCAAGATAAACTCGATTTCCCTTTACCTTAATAATTACAATAATACATTTTTTCCCTATCCCTACCCGCATATCTGCTCTAAAGTATTTGATTCATAAAAGGAGATAAATTATCATCCATACTTGCATATTCTAGAACATAAGATATACACAAAAGTACTTACTTGGAAGCGGCAGGAAGGAGGCTTGATGTGTGTGTAGTGAGATGGCAACCGCTCTGATACCTACCTGTAACGCCCGCTTTTTTTTTTTAAAAGCGGCGTTACGCTAAACATACATGTGCATATAAAACATCTTAATGCAGCGGAATAACTAGTACTTAAATCATATGCACATGTCTGGGTTATCATTCATGGACATGGTGACATTATGCTAACATATTACCAGCATACCTAGCATGATGATATCAACTTTCCATAACTTAGTCATAAGCACTTCAGGTAACATATTATCAGCATGCGTAGCATCATGATATCAACTTTCCATGACTTATTCATAAGCATTTCAGGTAGCAAGTAGTTTATCCATAACTTCACGAATAGTAGGTTGTTTCTTAGGCATAACTATCATAAGTCGAGCATAACCCAAAGTAAGCATTGTCAGATCACAAAACATGCAATAAGAGAAATGATAGGGTTTCTTGGCCATGTCACTACTACACACCCATGTTCTTGCCTCTCCTGCTGCTTCCCTTAGAAATCTCTTGCTTGATCTGCGGTATAAGAAAATAAGACTATAAGCACGGAGGCTTAGTAAGACCCTTTTCCTACTCACAAAATCCATACGTCGTATAAACATGAACAAAATACTTCAATCCTACATATCATAGCATACTTCTTATCATGAACATATACACAATCATGGCATCATTGTTTTAGCATAACATAATAAAATCATGACATCATAATTTAGCATGAACATAGATATCATCATGGCATCATAGTCTAGCATGAACATAATTAAAATCATGGCACCATATTTTAGCATGAACATACATAAAATCATGGCATCATAATTTAGCATGAACATAAATAAAATCATGGCATCATAATTTAGCATGAACATACATAAAATTATGGCATCATAATTTAGCATGAACATAAATAAAATCATGACATCATAATTTAGCATGAACATACATAAAATCATGGCATCATAATTTAACATGAACATAAATAAAATCATGGCATCATAATTTAGCATGAACATAAATAAAATCATTTGCTTAAACATACTTTGCATTATCATACTTTGCATAACATACTTTGCATAAACATGCATTGCATAAACTTACTTGGCACAAACATACTTATCATAAACATAATGCATAACATGGATGGATGCATGGGGCAAATGCATATACCATAAGGATGCTTAGTTTTTAAATCATACTTTTAAATACTTAAACATAATCATATCATTCATTGGGGCCCTGGCTTGTACCACATTCATACATCATATGCGCGCATCCCTAAGTAAATACAAGGTAGCTAATCTCGACCTACTAGGATAAGGACAGCTTCATTGGTAGTCCCGAACCGTAAGGACAACTTCATCGGTAGTCCCGAACCGTGGACAGCTTCATCGGTAGTCCAGAACCGTGGACCTTATTCAGGTCCGATACAAGCCCATTCTTAAAAATAAAATACTTTCATATGCTTCTTCATTCATAAAACATTCATAGTATATTCATTCATTCTTAATGCTTAACATCATCATTATTCCTTGAAGGCAGGAACCTTATCTTCATTCATCATTTTCATTCCATATCATCATTATGCCTTGAAAGCATGAACTTTAACTTTATTCATCATTTTCATCCGTAAACATGACATGCATACATATCATTCACAATTCATGGCATACATACATATTATTCATAAATCATGGCATACCTACGTAACCAGCATCTTAATTTATAAAAACATGCATGGTCATGGTACATAGGAAAACATGCCTAGATCCTTTCCTACATGATACATTTCCTTAGGTTCATGGCACATGATCTAAGCATTTATGAATCATCATACAAATGACCTATTATACAATTCATGTCCCATAAGCTAGGGTTTTGGTTGACATAAAATTCTCCCATCATAATTAAACATATCCATACATCTTAGTACCCTATAAACAAACATCCTTGTGGTCTTAACTCAACCCTAGCCCTAGGTTATGGCCTTGGCCGAAACCCTAAGGAAACCTAGGTCCATTGAAAAACTTCATAAGAATCACCTATATCATCTCATACAAACATACAATGCCATAGAAAACATTTGATCTCATAATTAAGGTTAACCCTAATCCTTTAACCCTAGATTTGCTCTTGGCCGAAACTCAAAGGGTCCCTAAAATTCATGAAAAAAATTCTTAAAAACACAATTACTATCCATCATGTCATAGGGGAACCAAAACTAACATGTTGAATGGTTAGATCAAGGTCCAACCATGGCTTAGGGTTCTTGGCCGAAATTCATAAGGGCTATTAATCATGTCAAAATTCATATGAATCACTACTAACATCACTTACATCATAAGAAAACTTAAAAACCATCATTTGAGAGTTAAAAAGCTAATCCTAGCCATGAAACTTGAAGGTGGCCGAAACCCTAAGTCCTTCTTCATGGATTTTCATTTTAGATCTCAAACCAAAAAGCTTAGCTCATATCCATATCAAGAAAAACCATTACACCACAGGTGAGGGGGTCTTACCTTGGTTTACCTTGATTTTAGACCTTAGATGGGGAGGAGGATGAAGACCTTGTTGTCTCTTGACCACCCCTAGCCTTTGCAACCTTGTAAAAACCTTGAATCTTGGAAGAGAGACCCTCTTGTGAAGCTTTTCCAAAGGGAAACCTCTCCTTGAGGTTTCGGCTAGGATGAGGAAGGAAGAGGGAGAGGGAAGGACTTGGTGGAAGAAGCAAAGTAACCCCCTATGCCACCTCTTTATACCTCATTAAGGAGGCAAGTGAAGAGTCATGGTGTCTCTTCCCTTCATGACTCTTCATTTTCCCCTAAGCCTTAACCAAAATCCACTTCATCCTCTACTAGCACTCCCTTGCTAGGTGAATTGGTTAGTGCACGCATGGTTGTAGACTAGGTCCAAGGTTCAATCCTTGGTGCATGCACTTTATTTTTATTTTCTTTTTATTTCATTTTTTTCCTGATTTCTGAAAATTTCCTAAAATTCACCCATAATCATGCTAAAATTCCTAATTACAATTCTTTTATATTTATATTAAATTCTACCTAATTAAACCCCATTTTTGGAGCCCATATAAGGCCCATTAATACTTAGTTTCTCAATTTAAATGAGAAAATCATGGATTCCTAGGCTAAGGTTCGTACTAATATCTCTAGATCCCTCGGAAAATTATCCCGACATGATAAATATTTTAAAGAAAATATTAAGAAAATTTTCCGGGTCGTTATAGAAGAACCCCTTAGGACCGCACGCGCGCACTCGCAAGGGGATGTCGAAAGCACTGGGAAGGCTCTCGCACGAAGCAAAGGTTGCGCAAGTGAGAGGTTTCAGCGCTAAGGTTCAGCAATGAGAGATTTTTCGCGAAGTTATTTGGTTGGTGGATTGGTCCACCAACCGCAATTTAATGCTATTGAACGGATCACCGTTCGATCTGATAGCACCCAGACCGATCAGGCTATAGCCTGATCGGACTGACCTGGGCCTGATCGGTCGGGTTACCGATCAGGCGCGCTCCTGATCGGTCGGCTGATCGATCAGGACACGAACAGTAGGGTTCGGAGAGAAACCTGTGAGACCCCTGATCGGTCTGTGGACCGATCACCATAGGGTGCCAGATCGGTCCGGGGACCGATCCAGGCTGGCTCAGTAAGGTTGATCAGAATTTTATAAAGTCACTGATGTCCCTCTGATTGGTCTGTGGACCGATCGTTACAGGGTGGAGCCAGATCGGTCCGGAGACCGATCAGCCTTACCCCTGATCGGTCGAGTGACCGATCAGGGTTCTTGAAACTCCCAGATTCGATCAGAAACTTTCAGTTTCAGATTATTCCTCGATTTCCAAAGGGATATGGTGAAGGATATCGATCTTGGAAGCCATCCCTCGTCTATAATTGATCCCCAATCAAGGATCAAAGGTCCTTAGAGTTTGAACAAGTCACTTTGCTCCACCCAAGTAGAGTCAAACTCAAACAACAATCAATCAAGCAATTTGTGCCAAATCCAAGGTTCCAATCAAGTTTCCTTGATCGGAATGTCCAAGTATGATCATGGAGCAAAATACACATATGTTATGCATTGGTTTTCCCCATACTTGGTCACTGAAGTGCTTATTATCTCGTCAACGTAATTTCTCAAGGGATGCATTGACATTTTGAGAAATTGAGTTGATCCTAACATCTCAACCCATTTCTAGCAAACAAAAATATTTTCGTAAACCTTATAGTTTGTGTGAGATGTCCCCAAAGTTACCCAATTGTTTCCCAACAATTTGAAATAATCATGAAGAGTTTTGTATGCAATTAGGAAAACTATGAAGCGCGACACATTCTCAACTCCCGTCTTAGGAAACTAAATTCATTTTCGGGGAGTGGTTTAGTGAAAATGTCAGCTAGGTTTGATTTGGACTCTACATGCGAGAGTACAATATCTCCCCTAGCTACATGATCCCTAATAAAGTGGTGACGCACCTCAATGTGTTTGGTCCTAGAATGATGGACTGGATTTTTAGTTAGGTTAATTGTGCTAATATTATCACATAACACTTGCACACCCTTGTAACTCAATCCATAGTCCTCTAAAGTATGTATCATCCACAACAATTATGATACGCTCTCTCCCATAGCAATATACTCTGCCTCGGTCATGGAGAGAGCAACACAATGTTGCTTCCGACTTGACCAACTTACTAAAGACGAACCTAAGAATTGGCAACGCCCACTTTTGCTCTTCCGGTCCATCTTACTTCCAGCGTAGTTGGAATCCGTATAGCCAATTAAGTCAAATGATTCGGTACGGGGGTACCATAGACCGACTCCAATTGTGCTTTGAGATATCTCAAATTCGCTTAACAGCGATTAAGTGAGATTCCTTGGCACAAACTTGAATACCTAGCGCACATACCCACAGCAAATAGAATATCTGGTCGACTAGCTATGAGGTATAGCAAAACTACCTATCATGCTTCGATATTGAGTCAAATCAATGGTTTTACCACTCTCATCATTGTCTAATCTTGTGTTTGTAGCCATGGGAGTGGTTACCTCTTTTGAATCACTCATATTGAANGTCCGGGTGCATGTTGACAAGGATACGGGTTCGTAAAATTTTAAATTTTACGTGCAGCGGAAGAATTAGCATAAAATAATTTCTCAAATTATTTTAACCACGTATCTAGCATGCAACCTTATGATGTGTGGACATGATCATAAATTAAAACTTTGCGGAAAAGTAAACTAATTTACTTTGTACCTCGCGTAACTCGAAGAAGGGACGAGATCCAACCGTAGCGTCCCTTGGAAGCTCCGCCTCTATTCGCGTCCACGCCGAGTTCTCTTCGGGATGACTTCGCAAAGTCACGAGTTTTGTGCCGACGAGAACTACTAGATTCTCTAAAGGCACAACTAGAAGAACAAGAGAAAAGAATGGAAACTAACCAACAAGAAACGGAATCTAAATTCCGGGAAGAGAGGAGTTGCGATCCGCTTCTTCTTCTTCTTGTTTGGCTCCTTCTTGGTGATGTTGCTCACGCAACCCTTGGAGATGAGGTGCGCCGGCCCTAGGGGAGGGGCGCCGGCCCTAGGAGGGAAGGGGCGCCGGCCCTAAGGGGAAGAGAGAGGGAGAGAATAAGAGAGAGAGGGAGAGAACTACTAATCTCTTGATACTCAATTGGAATTCAAGGCTTGCCTTTGGTTCCTTTATATAGTAGCCTCTCCCTTGCCAAGTCTCTCTTTAACGGAATTTTTTATAAGAAATTTATCCTATAAATTCTCTTATTAATTATTCCAGTTAGGTAAGTTTTATTATAACTAACTTTATAATAAAACAAATACCTTCTTTCCTTTTATTATGGAATAAATTTTATAAGAAATTTATAAACTTTCTTATTATGGAAAAATCAATTCATAATTGATTTTATAAAATTAAAATAAACCATTTCATGGATCATTTTAATTTTTATAAAAGAATAAATTTCTATAAATTTATTTATATAAATTTCTTTACACAAATTTATTTATCCATAATTTATAAAACAAATCGCGCTAGATTTATTTTATTAATTAAACCAAATAAATTGGTTTCTCCCCTTTTATGTGGCCGGCCAAACCAAAGGGGGTTGGCACCCTCTTTGGTCGGCCAAACCGAGCCGAACCTATCGCGAATTAAACTCATTTAATTCGCCCAATAAGCCTTCAAAAGACTTAGCCATTTTAAGTTTCCGTTGCGCCTCTGATTAACTCAGATTCGACTTATTTCTCTTAATTGGAAAATTCAATTTTCAACTCATTTTAAATCCCTCGGATTACTCGTAGTGCGTGTGACTAAATAGGCTTTCGATTTATGTTGGCCGTCTACAATCAACTAATTATAGAACGATCATGAGTGACACCTAGTAGTACATCATGACCCCCAATTAATCGAAAGATCAACGGTTTGACCTCAGAAGTAATTATGAAACCCTTCAGCAGCTCTAATGAATCGTGCCCCATTCCCTTCACCATCTTATACCCACTTGGTTCAGGACATGGTTTGTTTGTGTCAGTCCCCACTAGACTGACTACGTCACACCTAGCTCAAGTAGTGTCTTTCTCGTCCTTTGGATTTCTAATTACTCTCATGTATTTAAGAGACTCACACTCTAAACATGATATGCTCTGGCCAGAGGCTTTGAGTAACAATCCGACGATAGGCCTGGGTATACATCTCCTCGCAAGGAGTGGTGAATCCTTTGTAGGCTGTTCAAACATCTTCGGGCACTTCGGCTTATACCCAATCATCCTGGGTCCACACCTCCTTGGAGATGCTTGCTTAAGATGTTAAAGTATAAGTCTCCATGACCAAGATGACTTGAACACCGCAAGTCAATGGAACATTGCACTTAAGCTGCAGTAAGAACTTCATTGACAAATCTATGTAGATTACCATATGAAGTTTTACGGCTAGTCACTCCAATGAACTAGTTCCCTTAACTAGCATCCATGTTTATCTCCGGACATCCCAATGTCATCAGCCAGTGAGAATCAGCTGATTAGAGAATAACCCATGCTAGTCTCAACAGAATTGATAGTGTCCGTTTTTATCAATTCATCGACTAGGGATAATTTCAATACTTCACAATTGCACATGTAGAAATAATCACTAGTTGTGATCCCATCACAAATTCTCTTATGCTATGAATTGTATTGCGGACATTCAGTAGATGAGTTTAAGATCCCAATCAAATACACAAACATGTATACTCAAATAGTGAATTATCATTTATTAAAATAAATATTTACAATCATAAGGCGATTGCCTTAGGACACTTCTCTCATATCACTAACAAACTCCCACTTGGCCTAATGCCAATCGCTACGGTATCCAATACCACAGGCTCTAACATGACCCTCAAACTTGTTTTGAGGTAAGACCTTAGTTAAAGGATCCGCTAAATTCCTTTCAGTGGGAATTTTCTCAATTTGTATATCATTCCTACTTATAATCTCTCTGATCAGATGATAGCGGCGAAGCACGTGTTTGGATCGCTGATGAGACCTTGGTTCCTTTGCTTGTGCAATAGCGCCATTGTTGTCGCAGTAAACTGGCACTGCTTCATCAATGGTTGGAACCACGCCAAGTTCAGAGACGAACTTCTTGATCCAGGCTGCTTCCTTTGCTGCTTCCGAAGCTGCGATATATTCCGCTTCCGTGGTAGAATCCGCTACGGTGTCTTGTTTGGAACTTTTCCAACTTATTGCGCCTCCATTCAAAGTAAACACGTATCCAGACTGAGATTTGGAGTCATCCTTATCTGTCTGGAAACTGGCTTCTGTATACCCACGTATTACCATATCTCCTTCTCCATATATTAGGAACACATCCTTAGTTCTTCTTAAGTACTTAAGGATTGTCTTAACAGCCGCCCAATGATCCATTCTTGGATCCGACTGGTATCTGCTTGTGACGCTCAAAGCATATGATACATCGGGCCTTGTACATAACATAGCATACATGATAGATCCTATCGCGGATGCATAAGGAATCTTATTCATGCAAATCCTCTCGTCTTCTGTGCGTGGACACATAGACTATGAAAGGTTGATCCCATGCCTGATGGGAAGGTAACCTTTCTTGGATTCCGACATGCTAAACCTTTTTAGCACTCGGTCTATATATGTAGACTGCGAAAGACCAAGCAACCGTTTTGATCTATCTCTATAGATTCTAATCCCAAGGATATAGGTTGCTTCTCCTAGGTCTTTCATGGAGAAAGTTTTGGACAACCAAATTTTAACTGTCTGTAAGACTGATATATCATTTCCTATAAGTAATATGTCATCGACATATAATACTAGGAATACGACTGCACTCCCACTAACCTTCTTGTACACACAAGGTTCATCAGGATTTTGTGAGAAATCAAACTCTTTGATTGTCTCATCAAAATGGATGTTCCAGCTCCTAGATGCTTGCTTCAGTCCATATATGGATCGTCGAAGCTTGCACACTTTGGTTTTATCAACCGATGTGAACCTTCAGGTTGTATCATGTATACATCCTCAAGCAAGTTTCCATTAAGGAAAGCTGTTTTCACATCCATTTGCCATATCTCATAATCATAATGAGCTGCTATGGCTAGGAGCATTAGAATGGATTTAAGCATAGCTACTGGCGAATAGGTTTCGTCATAATCAATTCCTTGTTTCTGACGATATCCTTTTGCCACTAATCTAGCCTTAAAGGTAACTACATTACCTTCCATGTCGGTTTTCTTTTTGAAAACCCACTTGCACCCTATGGGCTCAATCCCTTCAGGTGGGTTAACCAAGTCCCATACTTGATTTTCGTACATGGAATCCATTTCCGACTTCATGGCTTCAAGCCATTTGTCCCTTTCTGAATTTTTCAGAACATCTTCATAACTGATAGGTTTGTCATCGCTTATGAGTAACACGTCGTTCGATTCACTTATGAGAAATCCGTATCTCTCTGGAATATTGCGTGTCCTATCAGATCTACGATGAGGTGGTGTAGTTTTAGGTTCAACTGATAGCTCATCATCATGAGTTATTGGTTTTGGGTCTAGACTAGGTGTCTCTATAATGTCTATTGGAGTTTCTTGAACTTCATCAAGTTCAATGCCACTCCCACTGTTTTCTTGTAAAAGAAATTCTTTTTCCAGAAATATAGCATGCCTTGAAACAAACACCTTTTGTTCCAAGGGATGATAGAATTGGTAACCCTTTGTTTTTTTAGGGTATCCAATAAATAGACATTTATCAGACTTAGCATCCAATTTGTCTGATATAGTCCGCTTCACATAAGCAGGACAACCCCATATCTTAAGGTGAGTTAAGTGAGGTTTCTTACTATTCCATGTCTCATATGGAGTAGTAGAGACTACCTTGGTCGGGACTCTGTTTAGCAAGTAAATAGCTGTCTTAAGTGCATAGCCCCAAAAGGATTTTGGAAGAGTTGCATGATTCATCATTGACCTAACCATGTCCATCAAGGTTCGGTTGCGCCTCTTAGATACACCATTATGCTGTGGTGTATACGGCGGAGTCCATTGGGACAATATCCCATTGTCCCTTAGATAATCTTGAAACTCTTGACTTAAGTATTCACCTCCCCGATCACATCGAAGTATCTTAATACTTTTGCCAAGCTGTTTCTCTACTTCATTTCTGAACTCTTTGTATTTCTCAAAGGCTTCAGATTTGTGTTTCATCAAGAACACATACCCGAATCATGAGTGATCATCGATAAAGGTGATGAAGTAGCTATAGCCTCCTTGTGCAAGAGTTGACATTGGTCCACATACATCAGTATGTATTAGACCAAGCAATTCTCCCACTGGATTACCTTTTCCAGAAAAGGGTAATTTGGTCATCTTGCCTTTTAACCATGATTCGCATGTATCAAATGAACCGGGTTCAAATGTTTCCAGAATTCCACATCGGTGTAATTCGGTCATGCGTTTCTTACTTACATGGCCAAGACGGCAATGCCAAGTGTAGGAGTCTATTCGATTATCTATTCGAGCACGTTTGTTGCTAACTTCGATATTGAAAACGTCACCGGATAAATCTAACGTGTAGATACCATTGCACAAAGTTCCATTCCCATAAAGAACGTCATTTAAAGTTATGTAACAACAATTGTTACTAAAAGTTAAATGATAACCCTTTTCATTCAAACATGAAATAGATACAATGTTCTTTATTAACGATGGAACGAAATAACAATTATCCAATTCTAAGACACGTCCATTCGGGAGCTTTAGCAAATATGTTCCGATGGCAACAACAGCAATCTTTGATCCATTTCCAACTCGCAAATTTGCTTCTCCCTTGACGAGCCTTCTTCTATTCCTTAGCCCCAGTATGTCATTACATATATGTGAGCTACACCCAGTATCAAGTACCCAAGTATTTGAGGAAATAGAGTGACATTCAATAACGAAGATACCTGAAGAGGATGGGGCATCGGATGCCTTATTCTTCAAGGACTCAAGATAAACCTTGCAGTTTCTTCGCCAGTGACCCTCCTTGCCACAGTGATGGCGAGTGCCTTTTGGGGTCTTTTAAGTCTTTTTGGCCTTTTTCTTCTTTCCCTTATTCTGTTCTTTGGCCTTCCTCTTAGAACCTTTCTTCGAGAAACCAACTAACAGTACCGTCTTCTGATCCTGCTTCACAGAAGGCTCTACAGTCTTCAGCAGGTTGAGCAACTCAGGAAACTGGTCTGGAGTTGCATTTTCAGGAGGACGGTTGGGAAGTTGATTTTCAAGGACATAAGCAAGCTTTTCTGCCTTGAGGACTATCCTCAGGTTTCGAAGCCAGTCCATGAAGTTTGGCCCAGTCAGTTTATTGGTGTCCAAAATGGAACGTAAATTTAGAGAAGACATGATCGAGTGATTATCCTAGAAATGCAAATTGAGCTTATGTGAGAAGAATGATTGAAGAATGTATCAACATACATAAAATCCTATTTATTTTTCAAATTGAATAACCCTTTTTATCAATTCGGGAGATCGTAGGAACATCTCCAAATAGGTTGATATCCAACCATAGATAAGAACCACCATGGCTGTGGCCATCAAGTTGTTTTTAGCTATAAAGGTAGGTAATTATACCGATTACATATCACATATATGTAACTATCACTTTATGCTATCAACTAATTGAATGTTTGCATAAATCATTGGGTTGTTAACTCATTAAAAAGTATGCAACATTATACATAGCACCCAACTGCACCTCTCTTTACATCGACCTTGGCTGTGGCACAACAAATCGATGCTCCAAGCTTAAGGCTGACCCATTAATCAAGAAATAGTTTTAATATGGTTGGAGCTCATTCAACCGTTTAGTCAGGCTTGGATGTGTCCAACAACCAAAACTAAGGATTGACTTCTGACTCCAACTATATTATTCATAAACTAATTCCATGGTTTGAACATGTTGAGGTTCAAGCCGGGCATGGATGTGTCCATCAACCCAAACGAGAAACAAAACTCCGATTCTAACCATATTAATGGAAGGTGTTGGCCTTAATATTTTGTACGGGGTTTTAGGTCTCATCCTTTCTTTTCTAAGCACAATCATGACATTGAATTATGTCATGACTAACGATTTCCTTAATAAAGTATGTATGTGACTTAATTTATCAAGTCTCATTAATTGAATTAGGAACCGGATTTCCTAATTCTAATTTCATACTTTATTAAAGGAATTGTTTTGGGAAACAATTTCCTAAATTATCATAATCAATTTCGGAAATAATATGTTTAAGACTTTGATTTCTCTAAATCAAATCTTATTAAATTAAGAGACATGAGTCCTTAATTCAACCACATATTATTTTTATGAAAATCTCATTTAAGAAAACTCTATAGGAAATAATTTTCCTAATTAATTTTGGAGACGACAATATGTAAGAGCATCGCCTCTTAAATCATATTTTATTCATGGATTTAATTAATTACAACAAATCATTTTCTAAGGGTGGCTCCCTGAGGCTCAGATACCCAAAGGAAAGTAATTTGTCGTAAATCCAATTTGGTCCGCTTCGGAAGCGTAACCAAATTAAACATGACAATTTCATTTAAAATTGGGAAGTTAAATTACAACAACTAACTTTAAATTGGACGGCTCCCCGAGGCTCAATCCAAAATAAAAAATTTTGTTGTCAATTTAAAAACCAATTCAAATTTAATTGTCAATTAATTGTCCATAAATTTGTCTAGACTTTCTTGAAAGAAAGTGCCCAAAATTGCGAGATTTCATAATAGGTTTTCATAATAATTGTAAGTTTCTGGTATAAAGAAAACTTACATATTTCCAAAATTAGAAAATTTCTAAAATAGAAAAATTTTCAAAATTGGAAAGTTTCCAAAGATGGGAAGTTTTCACAATTATCATAAAATTTCAGAAACTAGGATATTTCAAACGTTTGCGAAATTTCATGAGGATTTCTAAACTTTGAAATTCCTAAATCTAAAATTTATAATAATTGTAAAATTTCCATAATTGGAAAATTTTCCAAAATTGAGATCATGACAAAGTTTTCCGCAAAACAATTATATGATTATGTCGAACACTAACCGGCTCTGATACCACTGTTGGGTCCGGGTGCATGTTAACAAGGATACGGGTTCGTAAAATTTTAATTTTTACGTGCAGCGGAAGAATTAGCATAAAATAATTTCTCAAATTACTTTAACCACGTATCTAGCATGCAACCTTATGATGTGTTGACATGATCATAAATTAAAACTTTGCGGAAAAGTAAACTAATTTACTAAGTACCTCGCGTAACTCGAAGTAAGGGACGAGATCCAACTGTAGCATCCCTTGGAAGCTCCGCCTCTATTCGCGTCCACGCCGAGTTCTCTTTGGGATGACTTCGCAAAGTCATGAGTTTTGTGCCGACGTGAACTACTAGATTCTCTAAAGGCACAACTAGAACAACAAGAGAAAAGAATGGAAACTAACCAACAAGAAACGGAATCAAAATTCCGGGAAGAGAGGAGTAGCGATCCGCTTCTTCTTCTTCTTGTTTGGCTCCTCCTTGGTGGATGTTGCTCACGCCAACTTCTTGGAGATGAGGGTGCGCCGGCCCTAGGAGGAGTAGGTTGGGCGCCGGCCCTAGGAGGGGATGGGGGGTGCCGGCCCTAAGGGGAAGAGAGAGGGAGAGAATAAGAGAGAGACGGAGAGAACTACTAGATCTCTTGATCACTCCAATTAGAAATTCAAGGCTTGCCTTTGGTTCCTTTATATAGTAGCCTTTCCCTTGCCAAGTCTCTCTTTAACGAAATTTTTCATAAGAAATTTATCCTATAAATTCTCTTATTAATTATTCCAGTTAGGTAAGTTTTATTATAACTAACTTTATAATAAAACAAATACCTTCTTTCCTTTTATTATGGAATAAATTTTATAAGAAATTTATAAACTTTCTTATTATGGAAAAATCAATTCATAATTGATTTTATAAAATTAAAATAAATCATTTCATGGATCATTTTAATTTCCATAAAAGAATAAATTTCTATAAATTTATTTATATAAATTTCTTTACACAAATTTATTTATCGATAATTTATAAAACAAATCGCGCTAGATTTATTTTATTAATTAAACCAAATAAATTGGTTTCTCCCCTTTTATGTGGCCGGCCAAACCAAAGGGGGTTGCCACCCTCTTTGGCCGGCCAAACCGAGCTGAACCGATCGCGAATTAAACTCATTTAATTCACCCAATAAGCCTTCAAAAGACTTAGCCATTTTAAGTTTCCGTTGCGCCTCTGATTAACTCAGATTCGACTTATTTCTCTTGATTGGAAAATCTAATTTTCAACTCGTTTTAAATCTCTCGGATTACTCGTAGTGCGTGTGACTAAATAGGCTTTCGATTTATGTTGGCCGTCTACAATCAACTAATTATAGAACGATCATGAGTGGCACCTAGTAGTACATCATGACCCCCAATTAATTGAAAGATCAACGGTTTGACCTCAGAAGTAATTATGAAACCCTTCAGCAGCTCTAATGAATCGTGCCCCATTCCCTTCACCATCTTATACCCACTTGGTTCAGGACATGGTCTGTTTGTGTCAGTCCCCACTAGACTGACTACGTCACACCTAGCCCAAGTAGTGTCTTTCTCGTCCTTTGGATTTCTAATTACTCTCATGTATTTAAGAGACTCACACTCTAAACATGATATGCTCTGGCCAGAGGCTTTGAGTAACAATCCGATGATAGGCCTAGGTATACATCTCCTCGCAAGGAGTGGTGAATCCTTTGTAGGCTGTTCAAACATCTTTGGGCACTTCGGCTTATACCCAATCATCCTGGGTCCACACCTCCTTGGAGATGCTTACTTAAGATGTTAAAGTATAAGTCTCCATGACCAAGATGACTTGAACACCGCAAGTCAAAGGAACATTGCACTTAAGCAGCAGTAAGAACTTCATTGACAAATCTATGTAGATTACCATATGAAGTTTTACGGCTAGTCACTCCAATGAACTAGTTCCCTTAACTAGCATCCATGTTTATCTCCGGACATCCCAATGTCACCAGCCAGTGAGAATCAGCTGATTAGAGAATAACCCATGCTAGTCTCAACAGAATTGATAGTTTTCGTTTTTATCAATTCATCGACTAGGGATAATTTCAATACTTCACAATTGCACATGTAGAGATAATCACTAGTTGTGATCCCATCACAAATTCTCTTATGCTGTGAATTGTATTGTGGACATTCAGTAGATGAGTTTAAGATCCCAATCAAATACACAAACATGTATACTCAAATAGTGAATTATCATTTATTAAAATAAATGTTTACAATCATAAGGCGATTGCCTTAGGACACTTCTCTCATATCACTAACATTGGAGAGACCGGCCAAAGAGGGTCCCCACCCTCTTTGCTTGGCCGGCCACAACAAAGGGAGGGAACCAAATTGTTTGGTTCAATTTATGAAATAAATTAAGTGTGGTTTGTTTTATAAAATTATGGATGATATAAATTTTTTATATAAACCAAGGTTTGGTTTATTTTTCATGGAAAATAAAATGATCCATGAATTTGTTTATTTTATAAAATCAATCATGGATTGATTTTCCATGATAAAGAAATTTATATAAAGAAATTTATATAAAATTTATTTTTCATGGAAATTCAAATGAACCATGGATTGGTTTATTTTATTTTATAAAATCAATCATGGATTGATTTACCATGATAAAGAAATTTATATAAAGAAATTTATTTTTCATGGAAATTAAAATGAACCATGGATTGATTTATTTTATTTTATAAAATCAATCATGGATTGATTTACCATGATAAAGAAATTTATATAAAGAAATTTATATGATAAATTTCTTATGAAAACTTATTCCATAAGAAAAAAGAGACTTGGCGGTTGAGAGGCCACTATATAAAGGACCCAAGGCAAGGCTTGAAGATCATTCGAAATAATCCAAGTATTCTTGCTTGGGCTCTCTCCCTCTCCTCCCTTCTTTCTCTTGGCCGGCCTCTCCCTTCTTCTTGCCATGAGCACAAGGAGAAGCACCAAAGCGATGAAGTTCTTCCGTTGAGACGATCTTCCTCTCCGGCCATCATCACCTTGGGATTTGGCGCAAGTCATCTTCCTCCTCCTCGCCGGAATTGTGATTCCGGCCAACCTTGGTGGTGAGTTTTTCGATATGATTACTTCTCTCTTGGTTTCTTGTCGCGTTCTCGGAGAATCTAGTAGTTCTCGAGAACACGAAACTCGTGGCTTTGCGAAGTCATCCCGAAGATACTCGGCGTGGACGCGAATAGTGGCGGAGCTTCCGAGGGACGCTTACGGTTGGATCTCGTCCCTTTCTTCGAGTTACGCGAGGTAACAAGTAAATTAGTTTACGTTTCTGCAAAATATTAAATATACGATCATGTCTACACAACATAAGGTTGCATGCTTAGATGTGTGGTTAAATAATTTGAGAAATTATTTATGCTAAACCTTCCGCTGCACGTAATTAATTTTAAAATTACGAACCCGCATCCATGTCAACATGCACCCGGTCCCAACAAGAAAGACCTGACCATGTTTACAAACTTACTAAAGCACTTTATGGACTAAAACAAGTACCTAGGGCCTGGTATGAACATCTGTCAACCTACCTAACTTCAAAAGAATTTAAACAAGGTCAAATTGACTCAACCCTATTTATTAAGACCTTAGGAAAAGATATATTTATTGCCCAAATCTACGTAGATGATATAATCTTTGGGTCCACCAACTCAAAATTTCTAAAAGAATTTGTTGAAATAATGGAAAATGAATTTGAAATGAGCTTAGTTGGTGAGCTCAATTTTTTTCTAGGATTACAAATTAAACAAACCAGGGATCGAAACTATGTCCATCAATCCAAATATGCTAAAGAGTTAATAAAGAAATTTAAAATGGATAACTCTAAAAGCATAAGTACCCCCATGGCCACTAATATAATGATAGATAGTGACCCTGATGGTAAACCAGTAGACCTTAAACTCTATAGAAGTATGATAGGAAGTCTACTGTACCTTACAGCCAGCAGACCTGATATTCTTTTTGCTATAGGGATGTGCGCTAGATACCAAACCTGTGCTAAGGAAACGCACCTAGCAGCCCTAAAAAGAATACTAAGATATGTTAAGGGCACCCTAAATGTAGGAATTTGGTATCCTAGGACCTCAACCTTTGATTTGTCAGGATACTCGGATTCTGACTATGCTGGTTGTAAATTAGATAGAAAGAGCACAAGTGGAAGCTGCCAACTGTTAGAAAATAGTCTAGTAAGTTGGTACCGCAGAAAACAACACTGTGTAGCTCTATCCACAACTGAAGCTGGGTATGTTGCCTTAGGAGAGTGTGTAGCACAACTTTTATGGATGATGCACACTCTTAAGTACCTCCAGCTCAACTACACCCAAACTCAGGTTTTTATTGACAACATAAGCTCAATTAATCTAACCAAGAATCCTATCCAACATTCCAGAACTAAACACATAGAAGTTAAATATCACTTTGTTAGAGACCATGTAGCCAGGGGTGAAATAGTACTTAAGCATATAAACTCTAAATCTAGCTTAGCTGACATATTCACTAAACCCCTACCTGAGTCTGAGTTCAGCTCACTAAGAAGGCAGTTAGGATTATGTTTGATAGAATAGGTTTACTCTGCTTTTTGGATTTCTACTACTTTACTCATTTCAAAATCAGTTTTAAAGTAGTCTTTTAAAATGCTTTCAAAATCAGCTTTTAATAGTTTTGAAAAGTTTTAAAATAAATTTTTCAACTTAGTTTTATGTTAAAAACTACCCCCTTCAAAACTAGGGCTTTTTCGCAAATGGACTTAGCCTAGGCCCTAACCCTAGAACTGCATGCACGTATAGATTTAGAAGCCAGCATCTCACAAGCACCTTAGGGTACATTTCATTGATAACCTAGAATGGGTTGAGATGCTTAGGTCTTTGCCTTAAAACTAGATGCTTTAAGTCAGTGCATCTGCAGTAATTGGGGCACTAAATACAAATTACACAGTAATCAAGTTAAGTGTCAAGTTTAGAAAATCTAACTTCAACAGAACACTTAACTTGACTAACCCCAGCGAAAACTACTGTTCAACAGCAGTTAGTAAGTAGCTAATTGGGTTAGACAGGACCCTAAAAGAAACTGATTTGGTTCAGTACAGCAAATTATGCAGTTTATTATTTGCTTTTATGCAATTTAATTATCCTATTTCTGCTGTATTTATTTGTTTTTGATATATGGTAAAGGGGGAGAGATGGAAAGGAGAGAGTTTAAAATTTTTTTTCTAAATCCAAAATTTCAAACTCTATCCTTTATTCAAAAAGTACTAAAGTTTTTCAAATTTTCCTAAGTACTTAAAACTAAAGTTTTTCAAATTTTCCTAAGTACTTAAAACTAAAGTTTTCAAATTTTCCTAAGTACTTAAAACTAAAGTTTTTCAAATTTTACTAAACTTAAAGCTTTCAAAACTTTTTTTGAGTACTTTAAACTTAAGGCTTCAAAATTTCTCCTTGGTACTCAAACTTAAGTTTTCAAAATCCTTCTTAAGTTTTCAAATTTGTCTAAGTACTTAAACTTAAATTTTCTACAAGTATAAATTTTCCAAAGTGCACAACGAAAATATTTTTGGAAAAATATCTTTAAAGCTTAAGTTGAAAATTATCATAAGTAAAATTAAATCCATCTTTAGACATAGAATTTATTTTTAAAAACCCCACAAACTTTTGAAAAATCTAGGGGGAGATTCCTTCCAGGGGGAGGAAACAAAATTTCATTATATTTGTTCTGATTAACTTAACTTTTTGAACCAGGGTTGCCATAAATCAAAAAGGGGGAGATTGTTGTTGCAGAAAGCACCCAAGTCGAACCTGTGTTTTGAAAATGGCAAAAGGGTTCAAAAGTTAAGGTATAATGTTTATCTAACATGTTACTCAAGTGTGCAGGAAAAGTCCTAGCGAAGGACAGCTAGGCACCTGACGAAGGAATGCCAGGATACAAAGCCCTAGCGAAGGACTGCTAGGCACCTGGCGAAGGAATGCCAGGATACAAAGACCTAACGAAGGACTGCTAGGCACCAGGCGAAGGACAGCTTGGTACTGAAGACCTAGCGAAGGACTGCTAGGCACCAGGCGAAGGACAACTTGGTACTGAAGACCTGGCGAAGGACAACTGGGCACCTAGCGAAGGACTGCTGGGCAAAAGTCCAACCGGAGGAGCCGGTTGACATCAGGTAAATTCTCCCGAGAGGAGTAGGTGAGGACGCGTTCCCCGTTGAGGGAACAGTAGGCGTCGGTTCGACCTAGGGCTCCATTTGGGAGACCCAAAGTCAGAACCAAGACAGCTAAGGCTGTATAAAACTAACATATTATTGCTTTATGTTGTTTTTGTACTAACCCTGGATGCAGGACCGAAGGAACGAGTGTCTGCAGCTCAGAGAGCCTCAAAGGAGTGAGGCAACAGCTGACCAGGGCGCCCAAAGTGTCCTGGGCGCCCCCAAGGTGAATACAAAATAGATGAAGCAAAAGGAGTGCTTCGACAGCTTATGGGCGGGGCGCCCCCCATGCTCCCGAGCGCCCCAGATGGTCCGGGCGCCCCCAGGTCAAGCCAACGAAGCAGAAGCCAGCGAAGCCAATGGATAATAGTCAACCCAGTCAACCCGGGCGCCCCTGTCAAAGCCTGATTCCGAGTTTTACGGGATCAGAGCTGACCGTGAGGAACTCGGATCAGCTGACACGTGGGGGGGGGGGCGCCCCCGACATCCCGGGCGCCCCCAGGGGCTATAAAAGGGTCCTTGACCCCAAGGCTTCAATCAATCAATTCGTCCAACGCATTCACGCTCTTCTGCTCCCGCACTCTGCTCCGGAAACCTCCGGACTCGAGATACAAGCGCCGACGACATCCTTCTGCTCCAAAAATACAATCTACACCGGACGTCGGTAACGAAGAGCTTTCGTTAAAGTTTACCGTACTATACTTGTAATACAATCTTGTAAACTGGTTTTGCGAACTTATAGAATTGCCCGCAGAAAACAATCAACGACCGTGGGCCTTGGAGTAGGAGCCGACTACGACTCTGAACCAAGTAAAAAACTTGGTGTTTGCGTGTGTTTGATTTAAATTTTCGCTGCGTAATTTCTCTAACTGTTAATCCGAACGTTTTACCATATTCACCCCCCCCTCTATCGTTTCTCTCGATCAAACACTTAGGACTAGTTAAATTAGGGTTAGCCCTAACTTGTTATGGGTCTAGGTTGAGTACTAAGTCATCTGAGTAACAACAGTTGGGAAGCTCTATCTAGGATTGTGGTTGTTTTAATGATGCCCATGTGACTCACCACTACCTAGGAGCTTACTCAAGGATGCTTGCTTGGGTGACCAAAGCTACACTCATGCCCAACACAAGTTAAAGACTACACCTAACAATTGAATGAAAACTCATCTCACAAAATCATAGGTTACTATGCTTGAAAAACCCCTGGGTGAGATGAAACTCAAACCAAACCAAACATAAAATCAAACCCAACTAAAATCAAATCAAATCAAACCAAACCAAATCCAAACTAAACTCAAATCAAACTTAAATCAAACTAAACTAAAACCAAACTCAAATCAAATCAAAGCAAACCAAATCCAAACTAATCTCTAATCAAACTAAACCAGACTTGAATCAAACTAAACTTAAACCAAACTCAAATCAAATTCAAATTCAAACCAAATCACATTAAATTAAATTAAATCAAACCAAATCAAACCAAACTCAAATCTGAATCAAACAAAACCAAACTCAAATCCAAATCAAACCAAACAAAACTCAAAATCAAACTAAACTCAACAAACCAAATCATATCAACTCAACTCAAACCAAATCAAATCAACTCAAATTAAAACCAAAACAAATTAAATTGAAAGATTATGTTTCAAAATTTATTTTTTTCAAAAAAAACAAAAAAAATTATTTTTTAAAATTTAACACTTAAAAATTATTTTTCAAACTTAAAAATTATTCTTCAAAATTATTTTTTTCAAACAATTTTTTTTCAAAATTTAAAACTTTAAAATTATTATCTTTAAACTTAAAAATTCTTTTTCAAATTTAAAAATTATCTTTCAAACTTAAAAATTTAAAAATTACCTTTCAAACTTAAAATTTTGAAAATTATCTTTCAAACTTAAAATTTTAAAAATTATCTTTCAAACTTAAAAATTATTTTTCAAAAATTATTATCTTTCAAACTTAAAAACTAATTTTGAAAATTTAAAAATTATTTTCTTTCAATCTTAAAAATCATTGTAAAATAACAAATCATTGTTGCAAACCTATCTAACTTAAATAAAAACCTAATCAACCATCTCACACATTTGTTTGCACCTTGATTGAATACCTAGAAATAGTGAGAATAACTAGAAAAATTATCAAACTAAACCTTTGGTGTAACCCCAACTTTATGTGTAGGAACCCAATGATTTGGATCAATGGATACTTGATAGCGGATGCTCCTTACATTTGACTGGAGATCAACATAAATTTATTGACATTAAGTTCAAGAGTTTAGGATCAGTTGCCTTTGTAAACATGGTAAACTTAAGGTAATTTAAACAGGTAACATTCAATTGAACTCCCATTTATCAATTAAGAAAGTCATGCTTGTTGAAAATTTTGACTTTAACTTGCATAGTATAAGTCAACTATGTGATGCTAGTTTTATATTAAGTTTCTATCCACTGAATGTTTAATCAAACACACTGAATCAAACAATATACTTTTAAAAGGGTTTAGATAAAATAATATTTACACAATAAGCTTACCTAGGCCTGAAATTCAATGCAACTTAATACAACAAGATGAATCTTGGCTATGACATAGGAGATATGTGTTAGGACCAAAAGAAATTTAGATATCTCCATAATGGTATGATATTGCCCACTCTGGGCCTAAGCCCTCATGGATTTTGCTCTTGGACTCTCCCTAAAAGGCCTCAAACTAATGGAGATATCTTTCCCTTATAAGCCTATGATCTTTCCCATGTATTTTCAATGTGAGACTATGTTTACAACCTTGCAAACCTAACAATCCCCCCTCAAACAAAGGATCACAGGCCCCCCTCAAGTGGAAAGCCTTTCCATTTGATGTACGATCCTCAACACATCAAAACTTTATGCCCCTCAGTCCACTCGACGTACTAGGACTTCACAGCCTAGCCGCAACTAGGACTTCTCTACCTAGAATCTAATCCACTTGATCAAGATACGGGAGCTCACACTTCCTTTGTTCAAGGCTTAACCCACATGGTTAGATCTAGATCATGGCTCTAGCTCATGCTTCTTCCGGTGGTTAGTTAGGTGAAGAGCGACCTAGCTCTGATACTAATTGTTAGGACCAAAAGAAATTTAGATATCTCCATAATGCTATGATATTTTCTACTCTGGGCTTAAGTCCTCATGGTTTCTGCTCTTGGGCTCCCCCCAAATGGCCTCATACCAATGGAGATATCTTTCCCTTATAAGCCTATGAGCTTTCCCATGTGTTTTCAATGTGGGATTATGTTTACAACCTTGCTACCCCAACAACATGTTGGTATGGCTTGGCGGTTTTTGAGACAACCAAGGGGTCGTATCTGAAAGACCTCTCTATGACTACGGATTAAAAAATTTAACCCAAATCGAGACCTGTCCTTCTAATGACCGACTCGTCGTCGTGTTAATTAATCCAAGTTACAACTTGGCCGAAATCGAGGTTAAGGCCTTGTAACTTTTTGGATTATTTAACCATGGAAAAGACGATGATTTGGATCGCCATTTTTTGTATTTATCTTCAGGGTCCAGTTAATTAATCATCATCTATGATTCCAAATCAAAATAATAAACTAACATACATGACGAGACAAAGCAACAATGCACAAATAAAACATAGCAAAACAAAACTGGAGCTCGGGAGAAATATACCCTGCCGTTTACCTCGCAGTTTTCTATCTTTTAACCCTCCCCTCATGGACGTCGTGTGGGCGACGATCTTCCAAGTCGTGGAGTTACCAAGGCATGCTGATTGATCCTTCTTTAAGCCTCTTCCTCTTGCCAACCGAAACCCTAGCTCCTAGGGCTTTACCCGCCGACCACACCACACCCGATGATGGCCAGCCACAAGGGACCCAAGGAGAGGATGATTAGGAAGATGAAGAAGATGGAGGAAGAAGAAGAGAGAGGCTTCCTCTTCCTTGCTTGACCCACCGAAACCCAACTTCCTTCCCTCTCCACCGTCGGTGCCAAAACAAGGACAAAGAACCCTACTTTTCTGGCCGCCGTCTACCCCTTCCTCTTGCTCCTAGTTGCGCACACAAGGAAGGAAGGGTTGTAGGAGAAAACTAGAGAGGATGGAGAAGAAAAGAGTTGCTCTTTTCTTCCCCACAACCGGCACCGCAACCCACAAGGGATGGCCGCCGGCAGCCCTATTCTCCCTCTTCTTCTCTCCGTCGATCACCAAGTGATGCTCCTTGATCCGGTGAAGATCCACGCCCACGAGGAAGAAGCAATGAAGATACCGAGAGGAGAAAACTCCACCCTTCTTCTTCTCCTCTACTGTAGGTGAGAGAAAAGAGAGAGAGGAAAATAGGGTTTTGGGTTTTTGGGTTGAGAATTGGATGATCAATTCATTCTAATATTTATAGGGGGTAATTCCTTAATTAATCAGAGATTAATTCCTTAATTACTCTGAGATTAATTCCTTAATTGATCCGAGATCAATAACTTAATTAATCCGAGATTAATTCCCTAATTAATCAAAGATTAATTCCTTAAATAATCAAAGATTATTCCCTCAATTAATCAGAGATTAATTCCTTAAATAACCGGCCTTGTATCATGACTCCTATGAGGTATTTATTGGGCTAAGATAGGGAGCATGAGGAGGAGTTGGTTCTTGGCCCGCTAATGGATCCAAACCCGATCCATTAATGGTGATCCATTCCACTAAAGGATCCCATTGTACTTCCTCACCAACCCCCATATTTTCATATGGGCTCCACCTATTACGAGTCGTCCATCTCCCCGTGTTTAAGATATCGTATGCCTGATAATTAATTTAATTTACTAATAATTAAATTAATTATCTTCTTGATCCTTGATTAATACCACTCAACATTTTCGACATGCCGGACCATGGTCCACTTGCAAGATTTAACATGATGATCTTTTTGAGCTCACCAAGGGGGCATCATCACCCTGGCTCACCAGGACACGGATTCCGTCAATAATCAATGGCACATCATATTATTAATATTATCTCCCAACTTACCGGGCATATCGATCTAACATAACAGATTTCGCCCATTGGTAAATCAAAGATATAATAATTAATAATATATGCTCGTCATTATTTTGGGATTAAGAGATCGTACTCCATAATATTATCCGAGGTCTAATCCAATTTACTAAGTCAGTACAAAAATTGGATGACCTCTCTTTTGGTACTACTCAATGTACACAGAGTACAATAGTGTAATCCTATGGTTAAGATAAACCTCACCTAATTGCACTACAACCATCCCGATGGTTTGTCCAACTCCATTTCGGTTGTGAGCCTCTTTCTTAGGCTTCGGTAAGGAACCTGATAACATGATCTTCTGTACGACACCACGCACTATGTTATCTACAATGCCAAACATCAGACATTTAGTGCACATACTAATATAAACATGGACTGTGTGATTTTCTGATTCTCTTTAAAATGTAGATGTATCCTAACCAAAAGGCAAGGCTTTTAGTATACATCCTAACACAACTAGCCCATATAAATATTAGAACCATACTAAATGCAACTAAAAGTGGATTAATTAAGGAACTACCCAAATTAGGAATACCTAAAAACAAACTTTGTGATCCTTGCCAATAAGGTAAAAAAAAATCAATACACAAACCAACTAATAAAAATCCAACTAACTCAATACTTGATCTTTTACATCTAGATCTATTTGACTCTGATTGAATTAAGACCTTAAATGGAAATATTTGTTGCCTAGTTATAATTGATGACTACTCTACATATATTTGGGTAAAATTCTTAAAACACAAACATGAAACCTTTGAAATATTTAAAAACTTTTGCAAGCAATTAGAAAATGAAAAAGAAATAAAAATCAAGAAAATAAGAAGTGATAATGGTGGAGAATTCAAAAACTATAACTTTACAAACCTATGTCTAGAAAATGGATATTATCATGAATTCTCATGTCCAAAAACAGCCCAACAAAATGGACTAGTTGAAAGAAAAAAAAAAGAACACTACAAGAAGCCTTAAGATCAATGTTAAATGAATATAACCTACCAACTAATTTTTGGGCCGAAGCCATAAATGTTGATGCAGTCTGGCTTGATTGTTGTTTTGGGTTTGACAACGATTTAAGTTTGGTTGAATTCGGATTAAGTCCAGGTGGATCGGGAGATCACACGCTGGCATGGAAAAAGTCCTAGCTTGGAGGGTTAGGTGTGAAAAGTCCTAGCTTGGAGGGCTAGGTGTGAAAATTCCTAACTTGGAGGGTTAGGTGTGAAAAAGTCCTAACTTGGAGGGCTAGGAATGAAAAGTCCTAACTTGGAGGGTTAGGTGTGAAAAAGCTTGGCTTGGAGGGCCAGGTCCTAGCTTGGAGGGCTAGGTTGATGAAACCCTGGCTTGGAGGGCCTGGTCATAGCTTGGAGGGCCAGGTCATAGCTTGGAGGGCTAGGTTGAAATCCTGTTGAGTGAAGCCAGGTCCTAGCTTGGAGGGCTAGGTTGAAGTCCCGGTGAGTGAAACTGGGCACGGAGTCTTGGTCCGAGGGACTGAGCACGAGTCAGGGGAGGCTGGGAGCCAGTTCTCTTGATTTAGAGTGGGTTTGGCCTTGCCTGGATCGGTCTGGTGACCGATCAGGGAAGTTGGCACAAAGTTCCCTCGTGGATCGGTCTGGTGACCGATCCAGCGATGTCTGATCAGTCTGGTGACCTATCAGGGAGCTCACAGTGACTTTGGCAAACCTTTTGTGCGACTCCTGATCGGTCTGGTGACCGATCAGGGATACTATTCAGATCATTTTGGTGAACGATCAAATATCGCGAGCTCCACACTATAACCGATCAGGTTGGAGCCTGATCGATCAGGGAGTGCCCTGATCGGTCCCCAAACCGATCAGGCCACAACCTGATCGGTCTGGTGACCGATCAGCCGTGTATTTCCTGCAGGATTGTGGCAAGCAGATTTCTAGATCGGTCTGGTGACTGATCTGGTGACTGATATAGTGACCGATCTCAAGAATCAGTAATTTCCAGTTTCTCACTGTGGACCGATCAGGCTGGAGCTTGATCGATCAGGACTATACCTGATCGGTCTGGTGACTGATCAAGGTCCTCTCTGATCAATCCAGCGATCGATCAGTAGCTGTAACTTTAATTTGAAATCGCTATCAGACGCAATCAGAGCGTCTGTTTTCTCTATGCTTACTCTGATATTATGTGATATTATTTGATATGCATTTGCTAAGCTTCTGTTGGAGTGTGGAGGCTTTACAGGGATGATTCAAACACTCAAGGAGGGTCAATGGGAGGCTTTCTGTTGAGCAGGTTTGGCTGGTTTTCATTTGCAGGAAACAACGTCTTCTGGCGCTAGCTGCAACGGCTGAGGAGCTGATGACCTGTGGCTCGACTGGAGAGTGTTCAGTGAGTACAGAGGAGGTCAAGGATAGCTGGGCTAATGCAGATGTGCAGATGGTGAGTTCTGTTGCAGAGGAGTGTCTGACTTGTGACCTGACCATCGGCAGAAGGTTAAGTGCTGGCTGGTGATGAAGAGATAGGAGTTCTCTGTTGCATCAACACTTGATCAATCTTCTTGTGCATCATTCTGATCCATTGAAGCAATCTGTGGAGACATTGTGCATACTTGAGCGCTTGGAAGAAGAAATAAAGAGCTCGGTGAGTCCATCAGCAAGAAGACACGAAGAGGGAGTTCTTGCGTGAGATCTGTGCTGAGTGGAGCTCGGTGAGGAGTTCGCTTGTGTTCTTTCTGTCCTAAGTGTGCTAAAGTTTTTGAAAGCTAAAGAAGTTTGTGTCTGTCTATATTCACCCCCCCTCTCTAGCCATCCAAGCACCAACAAGTGGTATCAGAGCTTGGGGCTTTGTTCACGGCTTAACATCCGAGAGCTTACAGCAAGATGGCTGGAAGAGAAGGGTTGAGCACAAACCGACCTCCATTCCTCGACGACACTGATTTTTCATGTTGAAAGTCAAGAATGGAGTTTTACTTGAAGACAAACATGAGCTTGTGGTTCGCTGTCAAGGAGGGGTTTTCCCTTCCAAAGGATAATGAAGGAAAGGAGCTTGAGTTTTCCAAGTGGTCGGCTGAGCAAATCCGGAAGGGGGAAGCAAATGCCAAAGCTGTGATCACCTTACAATGTGGGATGACCAAAGAGCAATTGATCAAGATTGGTCCCTTCACATCTGCCAAAGATCTATGGAACAAACTTCTTGAGCTCCATGAAGCAGCGCATGAAATACGAATAGCCAAGAAGGACCTCCTTCTCAGTCAACTCCAGAATTTGACAATGGGAAGAAATGACACTGTAAGTATGCTCCATAGTAAATTCAAAGAAGCCCTCAATGGTCTACACTCCATAAATGAAAAGGTCGAGAACCGCGACATTGTGAGGTATGTCCTAAAAGCTTTTCCAAGGAATACTTTGTGGTCATCCATGGTGGATGCCTACAAGGTATCTAAGGACCTTTCAATTATTAAGTTAGAGGATTTATTTTATGAAATGGAGCTACATGAGATCTCTAACCAAAGCCCAAAGGAGAAAGGGTTGGCTTTAGTGGCAGGTGACAAAAAGAAGAAAATGGAGGAGAGGACCTACTGTCATGTGACTCTAGTGGACTTAGAAGAGTCATTTAAGGAGAGTGACAACGAATTAAGAAGCTCCTCAACCACGCCTTCATCATCTTCGAATGATGAAGAGGTAATTTCTCCCGAGTTAGATAAGTGCTATAGAACCATTGCATGTCTAACTAGGATGCTTAAGAAATCTAAGGCCAAAGTAAAATTTTTAAAATTAGAAGTAGAAAAATTGAAAACCTCTAAGGATGAGGTAATTGATGATTTGCATGTTAATGCTCTTGAGAATGAAAATAAGGACTTAAAGAGCGAAGTTGAAAATCTCAAGAGTGTTCTTAAGAAATTCTCAACTAGCTCCAAAACCTTAGACATGATACTAAACTCCCAAAAGGCGATTTACAACAAGGCCGGTATAGGTTACCGACCTAAAGAACCAACCTTTGTATCATTAATGTCAAGAACCCAATTTAGATCATCAAATGATTCTAGGGTTCAAAAAGTCAAATAGAAAATGACTAAGGCATGGGCGCCTAAGTCTTTCATTGTTGATGCATTAGGTCCCAAAATTTGGGTACCTAAAACCTCCATATTTCGAATTGTATAGGCATTGATTGAGGGGGAGCATCTATCAACATGGATGGTTGATATTTGGTGCTCCAAACATCTAGCCATTCCTAATTAGGAATGTGCTTATCGTTTCCTCAAATTCACATGAATGGTTTAGGTTGACATCATAACTTGCTCTTGCCATGGATGGCTTAGGATAATAAGTTTTTCTTGTTGCAATTTATGTTTTCCTACAATTTATGATCTATGATATGCCTTATCCCAAGCTTAAGGAGTCTATTTTCTTGTACAACATGAATGCATGCTAAGGAAAATATCATACATAATTTGTGATGATAAGGCATCAATAGACAAGAACATGAGCTTAAAGTTTAGGCTTAGATTTTGCTTAAGGTATTTTGTTTGGTGAACATGATCGAGTATGCCATGATTTTCTTGTATGTGTTATAGAACATGAATGCATGTTAAAGAACAAGTATGGACACATGAATTAGTATTGATTCAGAAATCACTATGAAAACTTCACCATACATGATTAGACAAAGAGCATAAACTTAAGGTCTATGACTTACTTGTTTAAACCTGATATGTTTCATATGCCGAATACTAAATGGATTACCAAGTTTGGGGTGTCATATGTTGTTCATGATCTAAGAGTAACTTGGATTATCAAGGTTGTTTGGAATAAACATAATCTACTTGGAACATAAGTAATCATGCATAAGTGTAATTTATTTTTGTATTGAAGTTCTACCATGATTAGATTTGTTCCCAAAATAAAGAGGAAAGTAACTAATTCATCCTTACTAAATAGCAATATGCATCTATGCTATTCATGATTATGAATTTTATGTTCAAGTGGTTGTATGTATACCTGCTTTGGAATCTTGATACAAACATGTTAAAAACATACAACAAACATACAAATTGTTCAAAATTTTGGATATTCGATCATAATGTGATCTGATCATATTTAAGATACCAATGTGATATAAGCATGTGTTGGAATTTGATCATGTTTTGGAAATATGATATTAGTATCATATTTTAATACTAATTTGAGACATGAATATTGGTTAATGGAACTCTGATTGGATTAGTGATTAAATCTGTTTGCATTAGGGTTTAGAGGGTTTAAAAGTTGAAACAAATTCGTTTCTGAAACTGATTAGTTTCAAAAAATATTCTGTATCAGACCTGATCGGTCCACCGACTGATCAGGACTCACCCTGATCGGTCTGGTGACCGATCAGTTGCCCTTCTGATCGGTTCTGTGACCGATCAGACCAACACTGATCAGAGGTATCAGACTACTCCTCAGTCCGATCCCATTTCATCAAGTTGTATCAGATTACCTGATCATACTAATACACACAAATCTGATACAAACTAAGTACAACTGAAACATACTTGATCCTCCATTGGTACAAACCTGGTACTAAGTGAGTACAAGTTTGTTCAAGTGTTCAAAGAAATGGTTTGTTGAGTCATGGCTCTTGTTCTTAATGTCGTGTTTCAGAAATGTTTCTGGAATGTCGAATATCAATGGAGTCTACATCCTTATTTTGGAATGCAAATTGTTAATGCAGTCTGATCAGGAATGTATCAGAGTTTCAGGAATTTTTCTGAAATCTGATCGCTCCCCAGACTAATAAGAAATATTTCTGTATCGAATAATCAATGAACCTGACCGGTCACGGAGACCAATTAGGATTATGTATTGGATACAACTGCATTCCCTACTTGTCATATGAAGCATATACATGTTTGACCATGATATAATTTTGTATATGGTTTTATGTGCAATTCACACTTATTGTCGTATGATGCATATACATTATTGCCATGATACATTTATGGTATATGCCTCTCATATGCAATTCAAAATTTATCTTTGATTATTTTGGGTTTGGGGAGAGACCTTTAATTGAGGGAGAGTTATGTTAAAACTTAATAACCATACCCTTTTCGATATTTGACAAAGGGGGAGAGAATGACTGATTAAGTTTATGGTTATTATAGGGGAAGGATCATGATTCCCTTATGAGAATTGAATTGATTGATACCTAAACTTAAATCGGGTTGTCAAACAACAAAAAGGGGGAGATTGTTGATGCAGTCTGGCCCGATTGTTATTTTGGGTTTGACAACGATTTAAGTTTGGTTGAATTCGGATTAAGTCCAGGTGGATCGGGAGATCGCACGCTGGCATGAAAAAAGTCCTAGCTTGGTGGGTTAGGTGTGAAAAGTCCTAGCTTGGAGAGCTAGGTGTGAAAATTCCTAACTTGGAGGGTTAGGTGTGAAAAAGTCCTAGCTTGGAGGGCTAGGTGTGAAAAGTCCTAACTTGGAGGGTTAGGTGTGAAAAAGCCTGGCTTGGAGGGCCAGGTCCTAGCTTGGAGGGCTAGGTTGAAATCCTGGTGAGTGAAGTCAGGTCCTAGCTTGGAGGGCTAGGTTGAAGTCCCGGTGAGTGAAACTGGGCATGAAGTCTTGGTCCGAGGGACTGAGCATGAGTCAGGGGAGGCTAGGAGCCAATTCTCTTGATTTAGAGTGGGTTTGGCCTTGCCTGGATCGGTCTGGTGACCGATCAGGGAAGTTGGCACGGAGTTCCCTCGTGGATCGGTCTGGTGACCGATCCAGCGATGTCTGATCGGTCTGGTGACCGATCAGGGAGCTTACAGTGACTTTGGCAAACCTTTTGTGCGACTCCAGATCGGTCTGGTGATCGATCAGGGATACTATTCAGATCGTTCTGGTGAACGATCAAATGTCGCGAGCTCCGCACTATAACCAATCAAGCTGGAGCCTGATCGGTTTGGTGACCGATCAGCCGTGTATTTCCTGTGGGATTGTGGCAAGCAGATTTCTGGATCGGTCTGGTGACCGATCTGGTGACCGGTCACAAGAATCCGCGATTTCTAGTTTCTCACTATGGACCGATCAGGCTGGAGCCTGATCGGTCTGGTGACTGATCAGGGTCTTCTCTGATCGGTCCGGCGACCGATCAATAGCTGTAGCTTTAATTTGAAATCGCTGTCTGACTCGATCAGAGTGTCTGTTTTCTCTGTGCTTTCTCTAATATTATATGATATTGTTTGATATGCATTTGCTAATCTTCTGTTGGGCTGTGCAGGCTTTACAGGGATGATTCAAACACTCAAGGAGGGTCAATGGGAGGCTTTCCGTTGAGCAGGTTTGGCTGGTTTTCATTTGCAGGAAACAACATCTTCCAGCGCTAGCTGCAACAGCTGAGGAGCTGATGACCTGGGGCTCGACTGGAGAGAGTTCAGTGAGTCCAGAGGAGGTCAGGGCTAGCTGGGCTATTGTAGATGAGCAGATGGTGAGTTCTGCTGCAGAGGAGCATCTGATTTGTGACCTGACGATCGGCAGAAGGTTAAGTGCTAGCTGGCGATGAAGAGATGGGAGTTCTCTGTTGCAGTAACACTTGATCAATCTTCTTGTGCATCATTCTGATCCATTGAAGCAATCTGTGGAGACATTGTGCATACTTGAGCGCTTGGAAGAAGAAACAAGGAGCTCGGTGAGTCCATCAGCAAGAAGACACGAAGAGGGAGTTATTGCGTGAGATTTGTGCTGAGTGGAGCTCGGTGAGGAGTTCGCATGTGTTCTTTCTGCCCTAAGTGCGTTAAAGTTTTTGAAAGCTAAAAAAGTTTGTGTCTGGCTATATTCACCCCCCCTCTAGCCATCCAAGCACCAACAATAAACACTGTTTGTTATATTCAAAATACAATCTTAATAAATAAAATACAAAATAAAACACCCTATGAAATCTTTATTAACAAAAAAACCTAACTTAAAATAATTAAAATTATTTGTATGTTATGTACACATTTTTAACATTAAAGAGTACAACTTAGGAAAATTCACATAAAAAATTCAACAAGGAATATTTCTATATATAACTAGTAGAATTATGATGATAGACTTCGCCAATAATTACCAGTAATTATTGATTTTGAAGTAATATATTATATTTAACCTCGGTAATAAAGTTGGCGTAGTAAATACTTTTTTAGACTTTATAAGTTAAAAAAAGTGGGCTTCACTTCATATTTTTAATAACATTTTACTTCTTATTTTTTATTTGATGAAGTAATAAGTGTTTAAAAAAATTATAATTAAACTATAATGAAGTAATATGTTTGAACAAATTAAAAAAAACCGCTGGGTTAAAACTTGAACCATACACCTAGGTTAATTATAATGAACCACAACTTATAGCTTTCTCAAAACCCCATTTCTTGCATCAACCTCTTGCGCTGACTCCTCCTCTTGCGCGGCACTCAAGGTTCTTGCGCCGACTCTTCCTTGCGTCAACCTCTTCCGCTGCACGCAAGGTTCTTGCGCCAACTCCTCTTGCGCAACACACAAGGTTCTTGCATCAACTCTTCTTGTGTCGTGATCTCTCCTAGTATGATCTCTTCTTCTTCTTGCAGTGTCCGCATCTCTTCTTGCACGACGATCTCACTTGGTGCTATCTCTTCTTCTTCAAGGCATGGTGATCTTTGTTTGGCTCCGTCAATCTCTTCTACTTCAAGGAGGGCGTCGATTTCTCCTTTTTCTACATCGACAGTGCTAGGGTTTTTTTCCCTGCTCAACTCTACGGTAAGATTTTGATTAAGATTTTGTCTATTTTTGAATACAATTCTGTGAACGGAATCTCACAAGTTATATGCATTACTTCGTCATTTTTTTTAAACCATGTCTTTATTTTGATCTTCTAATTATCTTGTATGGTATTTTGAATGCAAAGCTTGAATTTTTTTACTGTTTATTTTGAATGCAAAAGCTTGCATCACAATTTGAAATATAAATATGCAATAGATCTATTTACGACACGAAATGCCTGCAATAATTATTATTTATGGAACTTGTAATTGAAAGTATTATTTCATTTTATAATTTATGTAAAACTTGAAATTAGGATGATGGGATGATGTAAAATTTGAAATTGTGATGTAAGCTAATAAATCTTATTTGTCACGCATGATGAGTTGATGCAGAATATGAAATTAGAATTTTTATACTCAACGATTGTTTGTTTCACAATAACAAATTGGAAGTTATTATTTCATTTTATAATTTATAATTTAGCATTTTTATAACAATAAATATAGCTAACATATTTGTAGCTCCTGAAAATCTCATATAATACTAAGATGCTCTATATTTTATTGCATTGTATAATTTTTGATTTTTTACTAATTTTTTCATACTATCTTGTATGGTATTTTGAATGGAATCTCTTCTTATCATACTATTTTTTTTACAGCATGCGTTTTTTTTTGCTAGCACTATTTTTTATCCTCTAATTAAGTACAGTGTGCATTTTTTTACTAAAATTCTCGCTTTGCTATGAAGATTATTTTTATAGTGGTATATTATTTCACAAATTGAAATATAAATATGCATTTGATCTATTTATGATATGAAATGCCTGCAATAATTATTATTTATGGAACTTGAAATTGAAATTGAAAGTATTATTTCATTTATAATTTATGCATAACTTGAAATTAGGATGATGGGATTATTTCATTTTATTATTTCAGGTGTATGCTTATGTTCTTATTATTATATTTGTTTGTGTTATTGTTATTATAAATGACATGTTTATGTTACCTTTGTTGTTTTCATTTATGTCATTATGTAGATTTAAAAATTATATTATTTGTTGCTTTCCACCAAGGGGGATTCCGAGTCGCGCATGGGAAACCTCTTCAAGTTCACGGATTAAAATTTTCAATCCGAATGGAGACCTATTTCCCAAACGACCGTCTCATCATCGTGCTAACTGATTCGAGCGACCGCTTGAACAACCATGTTGTTCTAGCGATCAATCTCTTTCCACCGATTAGCCACGGAATAAACGGTGAGTGGATCACCGATTTTTGTGTTTATCATCAGGGTCCAAAATAATTAATTTGCATAATTAATCAAACAATGATAATTACATAATTAATTAAACACATGAAATAATAAGATCAAAGGAACCATGAGATAAGATATACCTTCCTGTTTACCTCGCGATCTTCTACTGTATGACTCACCCCTTCTTGGACGTCGTGTGTGCTATGATCCACCAAGAACCGAAAGCCACCGAGACCACCTTTCTTCTCACTTTTGCTTGCGCCAACCACAAGAAGAAGTATCTCCTTGTTCACGCAACCCTAGCCTCTCTTCATGGTGTTGCATGCCTAACAAGGAAGAGAGAAATCTCCCTTCTTCCTTGACTTAGCCAACACCTCCTTCTCCTCCACTTACTACCGCCAGCCATGGAGAAGAGTTCTCCAAGTGTTGGGTTTTTCGGGCCGCGAAAACCGCCTTTTCGCGACGCGGAAACCCCGAGAACCCAAAGCCATGGATCTCGTGCGAAGAAAAATTCCGAAACAAAAATCATGTATTCATTTCATGCTCAAAACTCGATCTACTCCTAGATCTAAAGAGGGATAAACCATTTTACCTTTGGTGCGTGCCCCGCTTAATCCCGCTCGCTCCTTTTGGATGTCGGATCTCTAGGACGTCAAGTGCCGTCCCTCTAGAAGTATCCACGCGAACAAAGTGGATGGAGGAAACCCTTTAGGTGTGCTAGTACCTTTCAAGGGTTCGGCCAAGACGAGAAGAAAAAGAAGAGCACCAACACTTGGAGGAGAAAGAAGAGAAGACACACCACTAGAAAAATGGAACCAAAACTTGGTTTTGTTCTCTCATTGTGGCCGGCCACATAATGGCCATTAATGGCCATTAAGTGGTCAGCCATAACCCCTTTTTTAATTTGAATTCAAATTCAAATGGGGGGTTACAACCTTTGGAGATGATGTGGAGCATCATCATTGGTCAAATACCAAGCCAAGTCATCACTTGGTCAAGTCAAGGTGAGGTGGCCTTTTGGTCAAGTCAAACTTGACCATTAATCTTCCTTGATGAGGTGGCATCCACACTTAATGCTCTTGATGATGTGGAGCATCATCAATGGTTGGCTCCATGCCAATTCATCACCATGATGTGGCATTAAGTCAAGTCTAACTTGAGGTGGATTTGGGTCAAGTCAAACTTGCCTTTTATGGACTTTCCATATTTAGTCAAGTCAAACTTGACTTCATTTCTTCTCCCATGTCAAGTCTAACTTGAAGTGGAACCAAGTCAAGTCAAACTTGATTTGGATTTGGGTCAAGTCAAACTTGCCTTTTATGGACTTTCCATATTTAGCCAAGTCAAACTTGACTTCATTTTTTCTCCATCTATTTGTTCTTTGTGTGTGACCCTATAGGTTCTTGTAACGTTGGCAATGCTTCCAACCTCTTAGAAACATAAGCAATGAGCGGTATCTAGCAACACATCATTGCTACCCAAGTTACAAGAATGTTGAGATCCAACATCACCAATTTGACTACTAATTATGACTTTCATAATATGTGACAATGTCCTTCTATCGTCGATATCTAGATTGATCTTCTATGAAGCATAGACGTGTCATCCTCCAATCAATCTATGTGTCTTGAACTCCAAGTAGACTCACTATAATCAAATAAGCTCAATATTTCATATTGCCTTATTTGGGCATGGCAATGCACTTACTGATCTCACTCTATCAAGACTATGATATCTCTCCCGTCATATAGGAGGGATAGATCCCATCCACATCACTCACATCCCTCCGCATAATTTGTTAGATACCCAGTAATCGCCTTTATAGTCCACCTAGTTACGGGTGACGTTTGACGAAACCAAAGTACATAACTCCTTATGTAGGGAACTATGGTGACTTCAGGTCTAAGGACTAATAGTCATACTAATAGTCACATGAGAAAGTATATGACACTCATATAACGATCCATGATACTTTCTTATGGTGGGTCATTCAGTATACATTCTCCAATGCACACTCATGTGTCAACTTGATATCTCATATCCATGACTTGTGAGATCAAGTCATCGTGTTGACCTACATGCTAGTCTCTATGCATTAACATTGTCCCTGAATGTTAATACTTGACTAGGAATAATTAAGAGTAGTGTTCTCTATATCATCTCACTATCGATTCAACCAATCGATTGATATAGATATGAACCTACTACCAAGGACGTTATTACACTTAGTTATTTGGCACCAATACAAGTAAGTATAATAACCATAATCAAATGCCTTTATATATATATATGAAATATGATATAATGAGTCCATACAACAACCATCACATGATTGGCTCTAGGGCTCTCACTAACAATCTCCCACTAGAACTAGTGCCAATCACTGTAGTATCTAATACCCAATGACCTAGTGTGACCATCATGCTTGGTCTGTGCCAAAGCCTTGGTTAAGGGATCTGCAATGTTAGCCTCTGTGGGTACTCTGCATATCTTCACATCTCCTCGATCGATGATCTCTCGAATGAGATGGAAACGCCGTAGTATGTGTTTGGTCCGCTGGTGTGAACGAGGTTCCTTAGCCTGCTCAATAGCTCCATTGTTGTCACAATAGAGCTGTACTGGGTCGGCTATGCTAGGTACCACTCCAAGCTCAGTAATGAACTTGCGGATCCAAACTATCTCCTTTGCTGCCTCAGAAGCAGCAATGTACTCAGCTTCTGTTGTAGAATCAGCAACTGTATCCTGCATTGAACTCTTCCAGCTGACAGCGCCACCATTTAAGCAAAACACGAACCCTGACTGCGATCTGTAGTCATCCTGGTCAGTTTGGAAGCTTGCATCACTGTAACCTTTTACAGTTAGCTCCTCTTCGCCTCCAAATATCAAGAAATATTCTTTAGTCCTTCTCAAGTACTTAAGAATATTCTTGACTGCTATCCAGTGACGTTCACCTGGATCTGACTGGTATCTACTCGTCATGCTCAAAGCATACGAGACATCAGGACGAGTACATAACATGGCGTACATGATAGATCCTATGGCTGAGGCATAAGGGATCTTGCTCATGCGGTCTCTCTCCTCTCTAGAAGAGGGACCTTGAGTCTTCGAAAGACTCACGCCATGTGACATTGGCAGATTTCCCTTCTTGGAATTCTGCATGGCAAACCGTTGCAAAACGGTATCAATGTATGTACTCTGACTTAGGCCAAGCAATCTCTTAGATCTATCTCCATAGATCTTTATGCCTAGAATATAGGCTGCTTCACCTAAGTCTTTCATTGAGAAGGAATTCCCCAACCAAGTCTTCACAGACTGTAGTGAAGGAATGTCATTCCCAATGAGTAGTATGTCATCTACATACAAAACAAGGAAGACAACTGTGCTCCCACTAACCCTTTTGTAGACACAAGGTTCATCTTCATTCTTGATGAAACCAAACTGTTTGATTGCATCATCGAATCGATGATTCCAGCTTCGAAAAGCTTGCTTTAGTCCATAAAGGGACTTATGCAGCTTGCATACTCTACCAGTATGCTTTGGATATACAAAACCCTCAGGTTGTGTCATGTACACTTCCTCGAGGAGGTTTCCATTCAGAAACGCAGTTTTGACGTCCATCTGCCAGATCTCATAATCGTGGTATGCTGCAATAGCATGCAAGATCCTAATGGACTTGAACATCGCGACTGGAGAAAAAGTTTCATCATAGTCAATACCATGAATTTGCTTGAAACCTTTAGCTACTAGTCTACCCTTATAGGTATGTACAAGTCCATCCATGTCAGTCTTTCTCTTAAAGACCCACTTACACCCAATGGGTTTGACCCCTTTAGGTTGATCAACCAAAGTCCATACTTGGTTGGTGTACATGGAATCCATCTCGGAACTCATGGCCTCTAGCCATTTCTCAGAATCTGGGCTCATCACAGCTTCCTGATAGGAGGTAGGCTCGTTCTCAACGAGCATAACGTCATCATGGTCAGACAAGAGAAATGAGTATCTCTCAGGCTGACGACGTACCCTATCAGACCTGCGAAGAGGTAGGTCTACATGAACAGGTTGTTGTTCCACAGCTTCTTGTGCAATAACCTCATCAACCACCACACTTTGTGGTTCCTGTTCAACTTCCATCAAGGCTTCAGTGCTATTGTCCATGTCTTGAACTTCTTCAAGACTGAACGTACTCCCACTAGCCTTTCTAGAAACAAAGTCCCTTTCTAGAAATACTCCAGTCTTAGCAACAAACACTTTGTGCTGACTAGGAATGTAGAAGTAGTATCCCTTCGTTTCCTTGGGATACCCTATGAAATAACACTTATCAGATTTGGGTCCCAGTTTGTCTGAGACTTGACGTCGTACGTAAGCCTCACAACCCCAAACCCTCATGAAAGATATCTTGGGACTCCTCCCTGTCCATATCGTATATGGTGTCTTCATGACAGCCTTTGATGGAACACGGTTTAGTGTGAACGCTGCCGTGTCTAGAGCATATCCCCAAAAAGGATATAGGAAGATCTGCGTGACTCATCATAGATCGTACCATATCTAATAAGGTATGATTCCTCCTTTCGGATACACCATTCCACTGTGGTGTTCCAGGGGAGTGAGTTGGATAGAATCCCACACTCAGCTAGGTAGTCACGAAACTCATGGCTCAAGTATTTCTCCACCTCGATCTGATCGAAGTATCTTAATACTCTTGCCAAGTTGGTTCTGTACTTCATTTCTGAATTCTTTGAACTTTTCAAAGGATTCTGACTTATGTGTCATCAAATACACATAGCCATATCTACTGAAGTCATCAGTAAATGTGATGAAGTACCTATAACCACCTCTGGCAGCGACATTGAAAGGGCCACATACATCACTATGTATGAGTCCTAACAAGTCTGTCGCTCTTTCGCTATGTCCACTAAAGGGAGTCTTAGTTATCTTGCCTAGAAGGCATGACTCACATGTCTCATATGACTCAAAATCAAATGAGTCCAGCAAACCATCCTTATGGAGCTGGGACAAGCGACTCTCATTTATGTGACCTAAGCGACAGTGCCAGAGATAGGTTGGGTTCAACTCATTTGATCTCAACCTCTTGGTATTCACGTTATAGATAGGGCTCTCTAAGTCTAGAATATAGAGGTCATTCATCAGATGTGCGCTACAATAGAACATATCCTTTAAATAAACAGAACAATATTTGTCCTTTATTATGAATGAAAATCCTTTGTTATCTAAACATGAAACTGAAATGATATCTTTGTTAGTACAGGTACATAACAACAGTTATTCAATTCCAGTACAAGCCCAGAGGGTAGAGATAGAAAGTAAGTCCCTATAGCAACAGCAGCA
>JAGFNQ010000766.1:516430-540220 GCA_024364735.1 Boesenbergia rotunda
GATGGGTATCAAGGCTCGTTAGGCATATACGAGTTGATTTCGATTTAGATCTAATCTAATCGATGATGTGCATCGTATTTAGGCATTTATTAAATCTAATTTAACCTAAATGTGTATTAGGTGCACATCAAGATGTGGTTCCCACATTACATGTGCATCACATACACTCATGTATATTCTATTCTATACTAACATGCATCACATACATATAAGAAAAAATAAAATATACAAGAAAATTAAAGTGTGATTAGTCATGGCCCTACTAAGATCTTCTCAAGCCAATGAGAAGATCCTTTGGTCAACCTAGGGTCTAGGCAGCAGCTTCTACAAGCTTCTCCTTCCAGAACCCCATGTGTTGTTGGCTTGCTTCCCACGAGTCCGTCTTCTCCAGAATTCATCTTCAATTTTGTACATTACAAAATTTATACTCGAGTTACATTCGAGTCTTAAACTAATTTTAATAGAAATAATAAATAAAAGGCCGACACGCAGGTCGCAATCACAATACAACACACACAACACAAATAACGGCACGCAGGCCGTAATATGAATTACACACATATTTTAATCTAATTAAAATTGGGACTTGGGCCATGACCATCACACTACTGTACATAATTCAAAATTATGTATTTTACAGAAATTTATCTAATTTTTCTATGTATTTTATGAATTTTATGAGTCACAACTCCACGGCAGTCTCGTTAAGCGGGTTTCGGGCACAATCACATGACAAGGCCCCTTGCGGGGTTAGGGGCGGCGCCCCTACTCACGAAATTAATTTTGTGAGTGTCGTATCGCGATCTAACAGTGCCTAACCCGCTGTCCCAAAATCTATTTGGGCGAAACTTGCCGTTTCGGAGAAGTTTTTCTCGGTGGTCGAAGTGTACAAGTGCTTCGCACTCGTTGCTTCGCCTCTACGAGAAAAATACTCATAAAATCCTAAAAATTAGAAAAATTACAGAATAATAAACTACTCTAAATTTTGTATCCCATACAAAAAAATAAATAAATACGTGCTTCGCACGTGGCTCTGATACCACTGTTGGGTTTTTCGGGCCGCGAAAACCGCCTTTTCGCGTCGCGGAAACCCCGAGAACCCAAAGCCATGGATCTCGTGCGAAGAAAAATTCCGAAACAAAAATCACGTATTCATTTCATGCTCAAAACTCGATCTACTCCTAGATCTAAAGAGGGATAAACCATTTTACCTTTGGTGCGTGCCCCGCTTAATCCCGCTCGCTTCTTTTGGATGTCGGATCTCTAGGACGTCAAGTGCCGTCCCTCTAGAAGTATCCACGCGAACAAAGTGGATGGAGGAAACCCTTTAGGTGTGCTAGTACCTTTCAAGGGTTCGGCCAAGACGAGAAGAAGAAGAAGAGCACCAACACTTGGAGGAGGAAGAAGAGAAGACACACCACTAGGAAAATGGAACCAAAACTTGGTTAGGTTCTCTCATTGTGGCCGGCCACATAATGGCCATTAATGGCCATTAAGTGGCCAGCCATAACCCCTTTTTTAATTTGAATTCAAATTCAAATGGGGGGTTACAACCTTTGGAGATGATGTGGAGCATCATCATTGGTCAAATGCCAAGCCAAGTCATCACTTGGTCAAGTCAAGGTGAGGTGGCCTTTTGGTCAAGTCAAACTTGACCATTAATCTTCCTTGATGAGGTGGCATCCACACTTAATGCTCTTGATGATGTGGAGCATCATCAATGGTTGACTCCATGCCAATTCATCACCATGATGTGGCATTAAGTCAAGTCTAACTTGAGGTGGATTTGGGTCAAGTCAAACTTGCCTTTTATGGACTTTCCATATTTAGTCAAGTCAAACTTGACTCCATTTCTTCTCCCATGTCAAGTCTAACTTGAAGTGGAACCAAGTCAAGTCAAACTTGATTTGGATTTGAGTCAAGTCAAACTTGTCTTTTATGGACTTTCCATATTTAGCCAAGTCAAACTTGACTTCATTTTTTCTCCATCTATTTGTTCTTTGTGTGTGACCCTATAGGTTCTTGTAACGTTGGCAATGCTTCTAACCTCTTAGAAATATAAGCAATGATCGGTATCTAACAACACATCATTGCTACCCAAGTTACAAGAATGTTGAGATCCAACATCACCAATGTGACTACTAATTATGACTTTCATAATATGTGACAATGTCCTTCTATCGTCGATATCTAGATTGATCTTCTATGAAGCATAGACCGTGTCATCCTCAAATCAATCTATGTGTCTTGAACTCCAAGTAGACTCACTATAATCAAATAAGCTCAATATCTCATATTGCCTTATTTGGGCATGACCATGCACTTAGTGATCTCACTCTATCAAGACTATGATATCTTTCCCGTCATATAGGAGGGACAGATCCCATCTACATCACTCACATCCCTCCGCATAATTTGTTACATACCCAGTAATCGCCTTTATAGTCCACCCAGTTACGGGTGACGTTTGACGAAACCAAAGTACATAACTCCTTATGTAGGGAACTATGGTGACTTCAGGTCTAAGGACTAATAGTCATACTAATAGTCACATGAGAAAGTATATGACACTCATATAACGATCCATGATACTTTCTCATGGTGGGTCATTCAGTATACATTCTCCAATGCATACTCATGTGTCAACTTGATATCTCATATCCATGACTTGTGAGATCAAGTCATCGTGTTGACCTACATGCTAGTCTCTATGCATTAACATTGTCCCTGAATGTTAATACTTGACTAGGAATAATTAAGAGTAGTGTTCTCTATATCATCTCACTATCGATTCAACCAATCGATTGATATAGATATGAACCTACTACCAAGGACGTTATTACACTTAGTTATTTGGCACCAATACAAGTAAGTATAATAACCATAATCAAATGCCTTTATATATATATATGAAATATGATACAATGAGTCCATACAACAACCATCACATGATTGGCTCTAGGGCTCTCACTAACACCAAGTGCTGTCGACATGGAGAGAAGCTCCTCCAAGAACTACCGCTGGCCATGGAGAAAAGGATCTCCATGCTCTACCGCCGGCAAAGGAGAAGGACCCACCTAGCTGCCACCGGCCATGGAGAAGATGCTTCTTGATTGGTGCCCCCGACCATGGAGAAGATGATCTCCATGATCTGCTGTCGTCCAAGGAACACCATGCGCTGCCGCTGGCCAAGAGAGAGAGGTCCTCCATGTGCTTCCACCGGCCAAGGAAAAGACTTCTCCTTTCCTTGTTGTCATCGGCCACGAAGAGACCTCCTTCCCTGCTGCCGCGCGGCCAAGGAAGAAGAGTCCTCCATGTGCTACCACCGACCAAGGAAAAGATTTCTCCTTTCCTTGCTGCCACCAGCCATGAAGAGTCCTCCTTCCCTGCAGCCGCCGACCATGCAAGGTGATGGTCACTGTCGGCCCTTCCCTCCTCCTTCACATGCTTGGCCCTTCCTTATTCCACTGCTTGTGCGGAGAGAAGAGATGAGAAGAGAAGAGTGGAGAGAAAATTCTCTCCCTCTTCTTCTTCTCTACCGCCAGCCATGCAACCCTAGGAGAGATAGTCGAGAGAAGAGGAGAGAAAAAAAAGTCTTGGTTTTATGACTCCATGGGATATAATTAGGGCTACAATAGGGACCATGAGGAGGAGTTGGGTCTTGGCCACCCAATGGATCAAGGCCCGATCCATTAATGAAGATTTATTCCTCTAAAGGATCCTCATTGATCTATCTCACCAACCCCCATATTTAAATATGGGCTCCACCTATTATAAGTACATGAATCTCCCCGTGTTTAAGATATCAAATGTCCGTTAATTAATTAAATTACTAACAATTTAATTAATTAACATCTAACACCTTGAGTAGTACCACTCAACCTTATCATCATATCGGACCAAGTCCACCTGCAGGATTTAACATGATAAACCTTATGAGCTCCTTAAGGGTGAATCATCAACCCGACTCATTAGGACATGATTTCTTTCAATAATCAATGGCATACCATGTAAATAATATTATTTTCCAACTTACCGGGCCTATCGATTAGCCAATAAATCTCGCCCATTGGTAAATCAAAGAAATAAATATTAAGTACATGTGCCCGTTATTATATCGAGATTAAGAGCATGTACTCTATAATAACTGAAGTCTAATTGAATTATAAAGTCAGTATAGATTGAATCACCTTTATGTCGGTCCTGCTCAATACACACAAAGTGCACTAATGTAATTCTATAGTCAAGATAAACCTGTTGGGTATGGCTTGGCGGGTTTCCCTAGCGAATACTTAGTCATCCTTGAGAGACCTCTCCATGTCTACGGATTAAAAAAATTTAATCTGAATGGAGACCCGTCTCCCAACGACCATCTCGTCGTCGTATTGTTCGGTACGAATTACAACTTGACCAATCACAAAGATCGTGCCTTGTAATTCTCCTAACCGAACAACTGCGGAAGAGACGATGAGTGGATCACCAGTCTTTGTGTTTATTATCGTGGTCCATTAATTAATTATTAACATTAATTAACAAATAATCAAAATCATAATAATTAATTGTTAGCCACATAAAATGATAAGAAAGGTAAAGGAGCCAAGGAAGAGTATATATCTTCCGTTACCTTATGATCTTCTACTGTATGACCCTCCCCTCCTGGACATCGTGTGGGCGATGATCTACCAAGAACCGTGGTCACCAAGTCGATCCCTTCTCCTTGCGCCAACCAATCTCTAACTAAAGGGATGCCGCCGGCCACTCCGAGGAAGAAGATAATTCAAACACAAACTCTACTACTCCTCTTCTCCATCGTTGGTGCCCGAGTAGCAAGTATCTTGGAGTTCTTGTGTTCTGAGCCACTCCAAGTCGTGTGAACAACTTGTGTTTTGAGCAACTCCACAACTCCAACTTGCGTTCTCAAGCTACAAACAAGTTGAACCTGCCAACAAGTTGCCGTGAGCAACAATTTTCTCCAGCCGTTCTCCGGCCAAACCATTGTCATGAGCAACAATTTTCTCCAGTCGCTTGAAGCATGCAACGGCAAGTCGGTGACTTGCTTGGAGAAGCCACAGTCGAACTCACTGCCCATGCATGATGAATCCCGTTTGCATGTACAACCCATGCATGCTCCCGTTCTACTGCACTCAAGCATGGAGAAGAAAACAGCTTCACGCGTGGAGAAGAAAATAACACTGCTGTTTTCACGTGTGGACTGCTCTGCATGGAGAAGAGCAGCTGCATGCACAGCCCGTGTGGACTGATGTGTGGAGATGAATAGTGGTGTTGTTTGGCGCTGCACTACATGGAGAAGAATAGCTGCTTCTCTTATTCGGCGCCGCACACCGAGAGGGAGAGAGGGAGAGGAGAGGAGGAGAGTTAGGGTTTTCATGTGTTCTCTAGGATTAATTAATTGACCTGGTTTCATGCCACATGGGATATATATAGGGCTACGGTAGGGACCATGAGGAGGAGTTGGATCTTGGTCTGCTAATGGATCCAAATCCGATCCATTAATGAAGATCCATTCCACTAAAGGATCCTCATTGAATTACCTCACCAACCCCCATATTTACATATGGGCTCCACCTATTATGAGTCATCCATCCCCCTGTGTTTAAGATATCAAAAGCTTATCGATTAATTAAAATTACTGACAATTTTAATTAATCAACTTCTGACTCCTTGATTAGTACCACTCAACCTTATCATCATGTCGGATCAAATCCACCTGCAGGGTTTAACATGATGAACCTTTTGAGCTCATCAAGGGGCCATCATCATCCCGACTCACCAGGACTCGGATTCCATCAATAATCAACGATACACCATATAATTAATATTATTTCACAACTTATCGGGCCTATCGATTTAACAGAATAAATCTCACCCATTGATAAATAAAAGAAATAATAATTAACTATAAATGCCCGTTATTATATCGAGATTTAGGAATTGTAGTCCATAATAAATCCGAGGTCTAATCTAATTATCAAGTCAGTACAAATTGGATAACCTCTGGTTTTAGTCCTGCTCACACAAAGCACACTAGTGTAATTCTATGGTCAAGACAAATCACACCTAATTATACTACAACCATCCTGATGGTTTGTCCAATTCCATCTCGGCTATGAGCCTCTACTTATACTAGGCAAGGAACTGATAGCATGATCTTCCGTGTGTCACCACACACAATGTTATCTACAATGCAAAGTAAAGAACTTTTTATGCATATACTAATATAAATACGCATCTAGTGTTGTTGTGATTCTTTCTTCTTTTTTCAAAATATAGATGATCTTATATAAAAAGAGCAAGTCTTTTAGTATACACATCTAACAAAACCAACACCAAATTACACTATAATCATCTCGATGGTTTGTCCAAATCTATCTTGGTTGTAAGCCTCTACTTATACTCTACAAGGAACTGATAACATAATCTTCTGTGCAACACCACATACCATATTATCTACAATGTAGAGTATCAGACAATATGCACATACTAATATAAATATGCAAACAGTGATTTTGGGATTCTCTTTCAAAATGTAGATGTCTATATAAAAGCAAGGCTTTTAGTATACATCCTAACATTATTCTATATCCTTTTATTGTAATTATATATATCATTTTGTAGATTTTAATATTGGTTTCATTTTTGTTCTTATGTAGGTAAAACTTGATGTGTTGTAAAAAAAAAGAAAATAAGGTAGCAGTTGAGGAGTTATATGGAGTAGTTGATGCGGATCAACATGAAGTAACCGATGCAGATGGATTTACTGATGTGATTGAACATGTAGATGTGAAGAAGAACAAGCGAGGTCCTACATTGATGTGTAAGTTTAGTGCAGCTGCAAGATGGGAAAAAAAGGTGAAGATTGATTATGATAACTTGGGGCGGCCATTATACAATACAAATGGAAAGACATTGCAATCTTACATTGGCTCTGTTGCTAGATCCATGGTGCCAATCAACATAAAGTCATGGCCTACTGTTCTAGAAAACAAAAAAACAAAAAAACAAAAATTGTGGGAAGAGATCTTGGTAAGATATTCTTAATTGTATTCTTATTATTTTTTATTCCTATAGAACTACTCTATTAACAGTACCAACAAATATTTTGTGTTGTAGAATGTGTTTGAATTAGCACCACAAAGTGAGGATGATGTGATGAGTTCAGCAGGTCAGGAGTGGCAAGATTTCAAAAACAAACTCACTAGTAGGTTTGTTTGGCCAAATAAAGACAATCATGAAAAATTAAGTTCTCCACCAAGTATGTATCATATCCCAAAAGTTGTTTGGAAAGAATTAGTGGATGAGAGACTTCATCCATCATGGGAGGTATTTAATGACATTGTCGTGTTTTTTAATAATTATTAATTTTCATATTTAACTCAAGAATATAATGATGTAGATTACACACAAAAAACAAAAAGAAAGAATGATGCATTATAAATATCATCACAGACTATATCGCAAGGGTTACATGGGCTTGGAGGCTAAACTAGTAAGCTATGATGCATTTTATTTGTAATTTTAGCAAGTACTTCTTGATATTACACTAATCAATTTTGGAATTATAGAGGGAGAAACAAATAATTGTTGAAAATGATGAAGTTGATAGATCAATTCTTTAGCGTAAAGCTCATGAGGATAAATCTGGCAACATATCAAATATCGAGACAGCAGAAGTCGCGGCAAAAATTGTAAATGTTTAATTTTATCTAATCTCCATTTTGCCTAGCTAAATAAACCTGATTTTTTTAATTGATTTGTTCCTAAACTTGGAAGTAAACGTGAAATTTCTGCCGTAATATTTTTTTTAAAATGTAAACGTTCCTAAACGTGAAATTTCTGCCGTAATTGCCTTATTGAAATTTCTGCCTTCTGTTTATGCTTCAAGCCTTCATTAATAGGATGACTTGTTGGAAAAGAAGGCCAAAGGAGAGTTCAAATCTTCTGGAATGAATGATATGTCAACAACTAGCTTAGGAAACTAGGAACACTATGGCAAGTTAGAGGTGTGGGAGGATGTGTAAATCCCCAAGTCTGCTTTAAAACTCCAAAAAAGACTAGGGAATCAATCCCAAAGGATTTGACTGACAACGTCAAAGAACTATCGGAGGAGAATAAAAGCTTGAAGGCTGAAGTAGAGAAATTGAAGTCCCAACTTGCTCAGGTTATAGTAGTCATGAATGATCAAACTTGTGAGGCTGTGACATCAAACAAGTCCTCAAACATGAAAGATCCAAAATGGTCAGATGATGTGGAGGTTTATGAATGCGGAACTTCAAACATCGAGGTTCTATATTCTCAATTTTATATCAAATTGATTTTTTTTTTAGATTCATATGTTTATACAATATTTTATTGTTGTTAAAAGGGGAAAAATGTCACTTGATCATGAAACAACATGGAAATGTGGTGGTATACGGCACAATACTATCAAAAGGAGGCCCAAATATTATGGTTCATCATGTTCCACTTGGGGAAGGCAACTTCAAGGTATATATTGATGTTATTTTAGATGAAGGAATAGTGCTTCCAATCCCAATTAAGTTTGGACTAACAACCGTCAGTGATGCAGTTGGATCAATTGTTGCTTGGCCTAAAGAGTTGGTAATTTTACTAACAAAAAAGGTACTTTCAAATTTCAGTTGATTTTGCTTTATGCACTATATTATATATTGCTTGAACAATAACTTACTTTAGAATACTCATATGGATAATTTAAACATTTATAGAAGAATGTGAAACCTCAACCATTTGATCATTCGAATGTTATTGGTGAATGAGACAAGTTCAAGGAAATTGGAAAAACATTACCAATGGCATGCAAGTATATCTACTCATATGTTGTTAGATTGATGCCTGAAGATGAGAGCATACACATAGAATTTGATGAAGCTAGTTTTGGATGCCCTAAAAGTGTATGTTGCTAAGAGATGATATCTTGCACTTTATGGAGATGAAAGAGATAGGTGCAGACAAATTTTGATTTATATGGGGTATGTTATGTCTTACATATAATTTTTTTTCACATGCTTTTGCTTGGTTATGCTAAAACATTTAATATATGTTGTCGGTGTCTGCAGTTACCTCTATAAATACATGAAAAAAGAAAATAGGGCTGAGTATATCTTATTTGTGGATCCTGGCGACATACCTACATGCGGTGTGCTCGAAGATGGTAGTAAATTATCACAACATATTGCTGCTAAGTTGAAAGCATCAAATAGAGATAGCATTTTCTTTATCCCATACAACGTTGGGTATGGTTTTAATTATTTATCGATTCCTACTACATATCAATCAATGTTGTATTGTCGTTTTTGTAGGTACCATTGGATCTTGACTATCATAAATGAAGATAAGAATATGATATATTTATTGGACCCTATGAGTAACAGGAACCGAGACCATACTTGGAAAACTATTGTGATTAAGTAAGTAGTAGATTATACTAATCGTGAATACATTTAGATACAAATATGAAAGTATAACTTTATATTTTTTACATTATATATAGTGGGGTGAAGATGTATAATGCCTCAAGGGGTATTTCAAAAGGACCATGTTTTACACAATTGAAGGTATGTATTTAAGCTAGGTATTTTTGTATCAATGCATAGTTCTTATTATTTTGGATTGTGACTAATAACATTAACTTTTAAATTTCATTAGGGGAATCTAAAATAAAGTGGTAGTACTGAATGTGGATATTGTGTAATGTGCTACATGAAAGAAATAATCTTAGATGAAGATCCACAGTTGGAGAAAAAGGTAAATTTTTCTTCCTGAACTTGATAGTATTTTTTTTTATGTTTATCACTATGCTATAATTCATCAAACTATTATCCTTGATGCCCCCATGATGAGGCAATTATTTCTATGACTTGCTTCTATGTATTGATGTTATATTTCAGAATACTTATTTCAAATTTTTGTTAATGTTTCAGTTTGCAGGATCAATTAAGAATCAGTATTATAATCAATCGCAGTATGTTGAAGTAAGAAGTGAATGGAGTGAATTCGTCTACATGTATGCCAGCGTCTAATGGTTATGTAGGTTATGATATAAATTTCTAAATTGTATTTAGAGATTTATGGATGCACTGTTGAGTACAGTTGGACATGATTATGTTACTTTTGCGTATACATTTTTGGATTATGAAAGTTATTTATATTATATTTGTTTTATTTTAGTGGTGAAAAATATTTTGTTCAATTATAATTTTGTTGCGATAAAATATGACCAATTACTTCTATACTACAATTAAATGATGGAGTAATATAATAGAAACGACTTCGACAAATTTAAATAATAGCGAAGTTAAAGAAAATATTTACTTCACCCCAATTCAAATTTGTGAAAATGTTCATATAAATTACTTCATTAATTTAAAATTATGTTGTAGTAAAATATAATTATTTACTTCTACACTATAAATAAATAATGTAGTAATATAATACAAATGACTTCGACAAATTTAAAAAGTGGCAAAGTTAAATATAAAATTTACTATATCACAATTAAAAAATTATGAAGTCATATAAATAATTTACTTCATTAATTAATGTAACCTGTGAAGTCATATGTGGAAATTACTTTGGTACTTGTACAAAATCGATGAAGTAAAAGGGTTTTTTTTACTTCATAAACGATTCAATTTTGAAACAGTTTAGACCGGATAAAGACTTCGTCATTTTGTGGCGAATTAATAAATCCACCCTTTTTACTTCACGTTCCTATACTTCTGTAATTATATACATATTACTTCATTTAATATCCGAAGTATATCACTTAATTTCACATACGTTATTCATCCACTAGTGGGGCATATAGGGTATATAACAAATCCATCCAAAAAATTGAAGAAACTACTAATATAACTTTTGATGAAAATCCTAACACTAAAAACTCAAATCAACAACAAATCAACTTTACAAATTCAAATGTTGATATTAGAAATGTTAATCAAGATAAAAATGAAACCCTACAAGAAGAATAACAAAATGAAACTGACCCTAACCCTAGAATACTATGCACAAATACAAACCATCCAATTGACCAAATAATAGGAAATCCAAAACTTAGCGTACAAACTAAATCAACTTTTAGAAACCTAAGTCAAATAGCCCTAATCTCTAAGATTTAGCCTAAAACCATAGATGAAGAATTGGATGAACCTGACTGGGTGATTGAAATGCAAGAAGAATTGACCTACTATGAAAGAAACCAAGTTTGGGGCTTAGTACCCCCACCTAAACACAATCAAGTATAGATACCAAATGGGTTTTTAGAAATAAATTAGATGATCAAGGCCAAATCATTAAGAACAAGGCTAGGTTAGTTGCTAAGAGGTTTAGTCAAGTCGAAGGACTTGATTACGATGAGACTTATGCCCCTGTAGCCAGACTTGAATCTATTAGAATATTGCTAGCCTCTGCAACATATAAAGGATTTAAGTTATAGTAAATGGATGCCAAATTAGCCTTCTTAAATAGTCTAATCATGGAAGAAGTCTATATAGGTCAACCCCTAGTTTCGAGGACTTAGAAAACCCTAATCATGTCTTTAAATTAAAAAAAAGGCTCTATATGGACTAAAATAAGCATCTAGGGCTTGGTATGAATGGTAATCTAATTTTCTAAGTTCAATGGGCTTTAAAGAAGGACATATTGACCCAACCTTATTTATAAAAACACTTGACTCATAAATTCTCATAGCCCAAGTATACGTAGTGTTGGATAGCTTGGCGGGTTTCCTAAGCGAATACCGGGTCATCCATGGGAAACCTCTCCATGTCCATGGATTAAAAAATTTAATCCGAATGGAGACCTATCTCCCAAACGACCGTCTCGTCGCCGAACTAATTGATTCGAGTTACAACTTAGCCAAACTTGATGTTTAAGCCTTGTAACTCGCCTAATCAATTAGTTGCGGAAAAGACGACGAGTGGATCGTCGGTTTTTGTGTTTATCATCAGGGTCCACAATAATTAATTATTGCAATTAATTAACAAATAATTAATGAACAAGATAATTTATTATGCCACATAAAATAATAGAATTAAAAGGAACCATGGGAGAAGTTTATACCTCTCGTTACCTCTTGATCTTCTATTATATGACCCTCCCTTCTTGGATGTAGTGTGGGCGATGATCTACCAAGAACCGAAGTCACAAAGGCACGAGCACTACCTCCTTTCTCCCTTCCCTCAGCCTCTTTGTTGCACCACCAGCCACCAACCTTCAAGAAGAGGTGGTGCCGCAACCTTTTGGATCTCGCTAGCCAACTTCCAAGCCTCCTCAAGCAAGCGCCAGCCAAGAGCAAGAAGAAAGGGACAAGATCCTTTTTCTTGCCTCTTTGTGTTGGGTTTTAGGCCCTTGGATGGTGCGCATGAAATCTATTCGTTGCCGTGTCCCCGGATTAAAATTTCATTAATTGAAATTAATCCAGACACATACGAAACTTCCAAGTGACCGTTTCGTTGTCGTGCTAATGACTTGAACGATCGCTTAAACAAAACTTGTTGTTCAAGCAATTTGACTCTTCTAGTCGGATAGCTGCGAAAAAGACAACGACGTAAGATCGCCAGTTTTTGTGTTTACAATTGAGGTCCAAGTTAATTAACAAATAACTAACTACATTGACAAGGCAAGAAATAAAGAATAAGAACAAGAATTGAACAAAAACAAAACTTGTACCTCTTGATCTTCTATTGTATGACCTCCCTCCTCTAGGACGTCGTGTGGGTGACGATCTACCAAGAGTTGAAGCCGCCTACACCACTCTTCTCTTCTCTCTTACTTGCGCTTGCCTCCAAGAGGAAAGACCCTCTTCTCTTCTTTGCCGCCGGCCACCACCACCTTCTCCTTCTTTGTGCCACCGCCCACCACGGAGGAATCACCTCCAAGATTGCGTCACCTCTTGAGAAGGAGAAGGAAGAATCAAGAGAAGAGGAAGCTCTCTTCCTCTTCTTTGTGTTGCCGCCGAAACCCTAGGGAGAGGGGAGAGGGGCGCTGGCCAAGAGAGAACCAAGGAAGAGATTAAACCGAAGCTTTATAAACCAAAGAAGATATTATTTTAGGTCTAGGCTTCATGAGGTATTTATAGGCTACAATAGGGGCCATGAGGAGGAGTTGGTTCTTGGCCACCTAACGGAGTTTTTTAGCCATAAAAATTTTTAGCCACAAAAATTTTTTAGCCACAAAAATTTTTTTTAGCTACAAAAATTTTTAGCCACAAAACCGGATTCGTTAATAATGATTCAATCTACTAAAGGATCATTATTGAATTACCTCACCAACCCCCATAATAAAATATGGGCTCCAATGTATTATTTGTATAAAATTCTCTCCGTGTTTAAGATATCGCATGCCCGTTAATTAATTAATTAATCTGACAATTAATTAATTAACCTCTAGCTCCATGAGTAGTACCACTCAACCTTATTATCATGTCGGACCAAGTCCACCTGCAGGGTTTACATGATAAACTTTATGAGCTCCTCAAGGGGACATCATCATCCTAAAATAGGGCACGGTTTCCTCCTATAATCAACGACATACTATGTAAATAATATTATTTCCCAATTTGCCGAGCCTATCGATTTAACGAATAAATCTCGCCCACTGATAAATCAAAGAAATAAATACTAAGTACATGTGCCCGTTATTATATCGGGATTAAGAGCATGTACAAAATAATATCTTGAGGTCTGATTTAATTATATAGTGAGTATAAATTGAATCACCTCAAAGTCGGTCCACTCAATACACTCAGAGTGTACTAGTGTAACTCTATGGTCAAGACAGACCATATCAAATTGCATTACAACCATGCCAATGGTTTGTCCAAGACCATCTAGGTTATGAGCCTCTTCTTATACTTTACAAGGGGCTGATAACATGATCTTATGTGTGACACCACACACCATGTTATCTATAATGCAAAGTATTAGACAACAAGCAAGCATATAAATATAAAATGCAATCATGGTCATGTGATTCTTATTCCAAAATGCAGATGTTCATAGAAAAAGGCTAGGCTCTTAGTATACATCCTAACACCTTGTGCCGCAACTCAAGTGGAGAAGGAAGAAGAGTCGAGGAGATGAGAGAAAAGTTTCTCTCCTTTCCTCTATACCGCCGGCCACCAAAACCTAGGAGAGAGAAACTAGGGGAAGCTATTCATTTCTTCTTATATACATGTTGTTTTAACTTAACTGTGAAAAAGGTTGTCAAACATCAAAAAGGGGGAGATTGTTGGTGTGGGGTGCATTATAGTTGAACCTGTGTTTTGAAATTAGCAAAGGTTTATGTAGGATCGAAGCCGATCGATAGAGGGGGGGTGAATATCGACTCGAAATTGTCTCAAAAAACTTTGTCATTCTTTCGTCTTTCTATCAGAGTTGGTACACAGCGGAAATAAAAAGAATGATAAAAAAACAACAGTAGAAAGACTCGGGGGATTTACTTGGTTCCCAACCCCCAGGATCAATACATCCAAGGCCTAAGTACATAGCGTGAGTCCATTAGTGGTCTCCTTTCCAAACTTTCCGGAGGCAGAGAAACTCGTCTTATAGTTTAAAAAGCAAACACAAATAGAAACAATAATTACAACTTTGTAAATTAAAAGCAAACCAATCTGACCTGAAGATCTAACCAATCCGGAAGTTCGAAGTGCAACACACTTCCTCTTGGAGCCTCCTTGGTCATAGAGCTTCGACTTTAGCGTGTTTGCTTCACACAGAATGCTTTAGTGGATGTAGAAAGTGTTGTTTCGAAGTGAGGGTTCGAACCCCTTTATATACTGCATTCTCGGGCGCCTCAGAGCTCTTGGGCGCCAACCACGTGTGGTCAAAACTTCATCTATAGCAGAGAGAATCGCGCAGGGATAAGGCATCCTTCCCAGGAGCCTGGGAGCCTCCCAGGCACCTGGCTTCCAGGTGTCTAGGATGGGTAGCCACTAACCAGGGCACCTAAGCTCTTACTGGGCGCTTGATTCAAGTTAGGCGCCCAGGAAGCCTTCTTCCCAGGTCCGTTTTTCCAACGTTTGCTCTCCTATTTTTCCTCAAACTCTAGGTACCTGCAAGACAACAAACACAAGACAAAAACACAAATAATCTTAGCCTTAATTGGTTGGTTCTGACTTTGGATTTCACCCGAAATCCTAGGTCGAACCGACGCCTAATGATCCCTTTCTCAGGGAAGGCGTCCTCACCTACTCCACCCTGAAGAAGTTACCTTTGCCAACCGTGACCTCCTGTTGGACTTTCACTCAACCTTCGAGAACCTGAATCTCGTGACGTTCGACCTCGACCCGTCTCTACTTCTATCCGTGATTCCCGCTCGACTAAAGCTTTTGCCAACCGGGACTTCCGGTTGTACTTTTGCTCGGCCTCCGAGAACTAGGATCTCAAGACATCTGACCTCGAGCCGTCTCTACTTCTGTCAGCAATCCTCGCTCAGCTAAGACTCCATTGCCCGATCCTCGACTAGGGCTTAGTGCTCAGTCCCCTGGACCAAGATATCGTGGCCAGCTTCACTCACCAGGACTTAGTCTACCTAGCTTCACTCACTAGGACCCAGCTTCACTCACCAGGATTTAGTCTACTTAGCATCACTCACTAGGATTTCTTCTACCTAGTTTCACTAGCTAGGATTTCTTCCATCATAATCACTTCATTTCTAGTCATCTTAATCCTGACTAGACTTCCTCCAACTTTCAGGTAAATATACCAAACCTCAAGTCTAGTTCAGTTTAATCCTTTGGTCTAACTGACCAACCCTGGGTTCTATTCATTCTGCGAAACATCAAATCCTGTTTGGCTTAACCCTTTGTCAAACTGATCAAACCTGGGTTTACCCTACTAAATATATGGTCTTATTTGGCTTAACCCTTGATCACTTTGACTACACCTTATATTGTCAAACATCGAAACACTAGAGGTTGACTGTGCATAACTGATGCACCTTGCACCAACAGTTTATAGTTATGTATTATTATTATTTAATGGATTGATCTAGTATGTGGGAAGCTCAACTCAGGAAACCCTAGTAGGTCTGCAGGGCCTAATACTACGCAAGTGAAATCTTGGTAGGTCATGGAAACCAGGTAGAAAGTCCAGATGGGTTGACATCTGGCAGGAAGTCTCAGTAGGTCTGGAGTACTCGATACCGAGCAAGTGGAAGCCTTTGTAGGCTAATCTAATGCCAAGCAGTGAAGTCCAGGCAGGTCTGGGAGACCCGATGTTTGGCAAGTGAGTTGTGGTAAGTCTTGGAGGAGAGTGCTGAGAGGTCGCGTCCCAAGGGGATAACCCTTGGTATTTATCCAACTAAATAAACCTATGAAAGTTTCTAAGTTGAGATCAAGAAAGGTCTTACTGTCAAACTACTCATGCATATTATATGCACTAACTCAATTTTGTAGGTTTAATTCATTTACATGTTAGTTTCATACTAATATTTACATGCAATTCAGTCAAATTATATTGTCTATGGGTTTAGTCAACTGAACATAGGGATAGGTCGACCGAACCAAGCAGACTATCCCAGATCAATATATTCAAAGGCATTGATCGACGGATCATAGAGATCGGTGAACAGATCCATATATGGTATAGCGTGAACATGCAAAAGGAAGGTTTATCTGTTGACTGATCAAAAGTTTGGTTGATGGATCACAATTATGTTGAGTAATCTGTGGTCCGGAGTGACCAAATGTTTTGATGTTTGGGCAAAGGGTTTAAGTTAGGTTTACCCTTGAGTTCTTATATGTGTATGTTGAGTGTGCAGGATTGTACAAGTTACACATATGGACTTAACTAGATGACCTCGGTACGGTGAAGGGTGGCATGGAGACAAGCTGGAGGCTTATGTGCACCCGAGGGAACTTAGAGAGTAAGGACAATGAGCTGATGGATGCGGACATCGAGGCATGCATGAAGGATGACATGGAGGCAAGCTGGAGGCCTGCGTGCATCCGAGGGATGGGATCCGAAGATGAAGAGGGCGCAAAGACAATAGTCGAGGCTGCGGATGAGGAGTCAGTCGAGTCGTGAGGGTACGAGTGCTGTGTGATTGTACTCGGGGAATCCTAGGGGTCGAATGCTCAGAGAAGTGTACTCGAGAAGGGAAACCCTAGGTGTGTGAGTGGGGGCAGTCGACTGCCTGGGAGGTAGTCGACTGATTAAACTCACAGAATGATTTCGGGGCTGGACCAGTTGGCTGGTAAAATGACAGTTGACTGATAACCCCGAAAACTAGCCGTTGGCTAGCAATTAAGGCTAGACCAGTCGACTGGTAAATTGGCAGTCGACTGGTGGCGAGGGTTTCAACCCGAGTCCTATTTAAAGAGGACTTCGTGGTGGCTAAGATTCTTGACGAAACTCGCTTGGGTAAAGTGAGTTAGTAGTCTTTTGTGCCCAGATAGTGTCCGAGGTGTTGTGGCGAGGTTTCTCCACCCACAAGGAGCAACGAGGGCTAGCCGGAGGTTATCCGGGGAGTGATCCACCGACGGATTCTTGGATTAGTCACCCGTCCAGGGTGGATACCAAGTAAATCAGGTTGTTAGCGTTGTTCTTCATTGTTAATTTTGTTTTATTTTATATTCCGCTGTGCAACTAACCGTGTAGGAAGAAAGGGGTTCGAAAAATTACTATTCACCCCCTCTAGCAAACACAATCGATCTATCAATTGGTATCATAGCGAAGGACCGCTCTTGATCGGACTAATCGCCGAGGGAGCACACGCTAGAGGAGAAGAACATGGAAGAACGATTCGAGGACGACATCTACCCTCCGCCGGCCTATGACCATTACGATTTCGGGTATTGGAAGTCACGGATGGAGACGTGATTCGGAATGGAGTGAGACCTTCGGATTGCGCTTGAAGAGCCCTTCGAGATTCCAAAGGATAAGCACGGGATGTAGCGACCCGCCTTCTCCTGTCTTAGACGGATCGTTACTTTTCTCTCTACTTCTCGACTTTAGATACATGACTAAAAATGCGGAAATCTTTTTTTTTTTTTAAACTTTTAAATTCATCTAACAATCATATTCTAACTTGAGCAATCATGCATATTAACATATCACACTTACTATCTCAAAAGCTCGCAATTGGTACACTTGAAGCTTGCCTCGCCCAATTCAAACTGCAGGTATCAGTCGACTGATACTGTATCAGTCGACTGATAGGCCTGTAATTCGAAACTCAGGTTTCAGCCAGTTACTTCACAGCTCCTCCAAACCTATAATTTCGAGCCATATGGAATCATGACACCATTTCTACACTCTATGACAGTTTTCTAATGAGTTTAGCCAATCAAAACGAATCCATAAACTTGAAATTTGGACTTTTGCGGAAGAAAATAAACTATTCAAGATATATGAACTTTAACACTAAAGTTTGTACCAATCTTGACTTCTATACATTCATAACACCAAATACATGTTCTATGACGTTGCTAAAGCATTATGAAATGTGAATGCAACTTTTCTAAACATTTATAAGCAATAAAACTTAATTCAAAGAGAATTTGATACTATCTTGGCACATGTGTCTATTTTCCTAACAAAGTATCAATATCTCCATCTACTCACATTTCCACTCATCCAATGCTAGCATAAGAATATATAAGCTAAATGAAATGACATGAAATCTTTACTCTAAGAAATTGAGCATGTAAAACTGTCCAAAACTCAAATGTTCGCTAAACTTTATAAAGCAAGAACTTGAAATTCAAATGATCTATAACATTGTGAATTAATAGCTAAATTGTCTTGCGCCAAAGATCTCTCCATAATCAGCCACCACACACACTCTACTCAGCACCGCCTCATCGTCTTCCTTCAGAATTGCTTGCCTTTACCTTTATCTGCAATAAGAGGAAAAGCAACTAGTAAGCAAAAAGCTTAGTAAGTACTATCTAGCTCACAAAAACTCGAAATATGCAAACATGCTTCTAGATCAAACTGAACATCATATGAGATACTAATATGCTCTAAAGAAAACTAAGGACATGTATAGCTCAAAACATGCATACTCAAGCAATAATAAATCTCATTTTACTTTTCTTGGCTCAACTTGGAAACTTTAGCTATTCTTTAACTTTTTGAAAACTCTTTAAATTTTCGAAACTTTGCTAAAGCATATACTTGAAAATAATAATCACTTGGATCCACTGAAGAGGTAAGTACCATCTCATATGCGCGTTCCCTAAAAGGTTGGGGTAGCGAGCCACCAATCCTAATAGAGCAGACCTTGGTCTACCAGGGCCAAGACCTTGGAATTGGACACCTGGATTTCTTTAACGACGCCCTTGGACGCCGGGTACTGGCCTTATAAAATAAAATAGCTTTTCTTTCTTTTCTTCCTTATCTGTAAATGCCTTGGCATTTTCTGGAGCACCTTGCGTGCTAAAATCCCTAAGTCTTGACTTTTGAGGATTTCTTAAGGCCTTGGCCTTTTCTTTTCTTATCTTTATCTTTTCTTTTCTTTTCTCATAGCTTTTCTTGGACCCTAAACTCACATAGGGTATTAATCAACATATATAAGCATATAATGAACTAAGATCACATGCAAAAACTCAAACAAAAAGGAAATATCTCTTTTAAAAACTTTTAAAGGAAATTCTCGCGGAAAAACCGCCTCTTACTGCAGGTGAGCAGTACTTACATTGATATCTTGGACTTACAACCAAGATTAACGTATAGGGCTCGGAAGAAACTTGAGATCTCGGAGAATTCTTCACGTCTACGCGTTCCTCTTGCCGCGGGGATCCCGAATATAGAATTATCTCTTGGAGAAGAGTCTTGGCCGGCCCTCTTGGCCTTGATGTTGGTCGGCGTCGCCCAAGAGAGGAGAGGGGAAAGGAGTCGGCGCAAGGTGTTGGGCGAGGGAGAGAAAGGGTTTAGGTTGAGAGAAAATAAAATTTCTCTCTTTAATTATCTATTTATACTTATGGGGCGAATTTACCTAACTATACCTTATCTATTGTTTCGCCCAATCTATTTCAATAAAACCAACCAGCCCAGCTGGTCATGCGCGCGCCTGGTCTCGTGCTGGTCGCGGGTTCGAACCCCCTACTGCCCTTAAACATTTTTCCTTTTTTAAAAATACTAAACGGACTCGGAAAATTCCATAAAAATATTCTAAAAATTTCTAAAAATATCTAGAATATTTCTAAACTATTTTTAAATAATTCTAAGGACTTTAAGAACTAAAAATGGGAATTTTGAGGCGTTACAATCCCCCATACCTTATAAAAAGTTCGTCCTCGAACTTAGAATAATTCTGGATATCTTTCTCTCATGCTGTCCTCACGTTCCCAAGTAGCCTCCTTATGCTTTTGATTCTGCCAGATGACCTTCACTAGTGGCACTTCTTTGTTTCTTAATCTTTTAACTGCTTTGTCCACTATCTGTGTCGGTCTGCTCTCATAGCTAAGATCTTCTTGGATCTGTACTGACTGAGGCTGAATCACTTGGCTAGGGTCGTGAATACACTTCTTTAGCATGGAGACATGGAATGTACTGTGGATAGCTGACATATCCTCTGGTAAGTCCAACTCATATGCTACCTTACCAACCCTCCTTATGATCTTGTAGGGTCCTATGTAGCGAGGACTTAGCTTACCCTTTTACCAAATCTCATCACTCCCTTCATAGGAGCGACCTTGAGAAATACTGAATCTCCAACTTGGAATTCAAGTGGCCTACGGCGTGTGTCAGCATAACTTTTCTGTCTACTCTGGGCAGTCTCAATCCTCTGGCGGATCGTCTGGATAGCCTGAGTGGTCTCATCTATAAACTCAGTCTGGCTGCCTAGTCCTGACTCCATCTCTTTCTTCTCACCAGCTTCTTGCCAACATATGGGTGATCTGCATTTCCTGCCATACAATGCCTCATAAGGTGCCATCCTGATGGTGGCCTGATAGCTATTGTTGTAGGCAAACTCAGCTAAGCACAGAAATTTGCACCAACTACCTTTAAAGTCCAATCCACAAGCCCTGAGCATGTCTTCTAAAATATGATTTACTCTCTCTGTTTGTCCATCTGTCTGGGGATGGAAAGCTGTGCTAAACTGAAGTCTGGTGCCTAGGGCGTCCTGTACACACCTCCAAAAATGGGAGATGAACCGCCCATCTCTGTCAGAAACGATCGACTTCGGAACTCCGTGAAGCCTGATTACTTCTTTCACATACAGCTGTGCTAAATGCTCTACTGAGTGCGATAACTTGATGGCTAGGAAGTGGGCAGACTTGGTCAATCTGTCCACTATCACCCAAATCGCATCGTGTCCATGGGTGGTTCTTGGAAGACCTGTGATAAAGTCCATGGATATTTCTTCCTACTTCCACTCTGGAATGGAAAGTGGTTGTAGAACTCCTCCTGGTCTCTGGTGCTCTGCTTTGACTCTCTGGCAGGTCAAGCAGGTACTGATATATCTGGCCACGTCTCGCTTGAGTCCAGACCACCAGAACCTTTGCTTTAAATCTTGGTACATCTTGGTAGAACCAGGATGCATAGAATACGGGGTGCTGTGGGCTTCTTCTAAAATATTCTTCCTTAGTTCCTCATCATTGGGGACGCAAAGGCGGTCTCCAAGATAGAGGATGCCACTATCCGATATTCGAAACTCTGAATTTTCTGCCTCTTGGATCTCCTGCTTGATCTTCTGGATCTCTGGGTCTTGGCTTTGCTTTCTTTGTATATCCACAAGCAGGGTTGACTCTAGAGTCAATGCAGAAAGTTGCCGAATGATTACCTCGACTCCAAAATCCTTTATTTCCTTCTGAAGTGGTAGAGACAGTGATGATAAGGACATCAGTGCTGCACAGGATTTCCTGCTTAATGCATCTGCCACTTTATTAGCTTTACCTGGGTGGTAGAGGATTTCACAATCATAATCTTTGACCAACTCTAGCCACCTGCGCTGCCTCATATTCAGATCCTTCTGAGTGAAGAAGTACTTCAAACTCTGATGGTCTGTGAAGATTCTGCACTGCACTCCATACAGGTAGTGTCTCCAGATCTTCAGTGCAAAACCACAGCTGCTAGCTCAAGGTCATGAGTGGGTAATTCTTCTCATAGTCCTTGAGCTATCTGGAGGCATATGCTATTACTTTACCGTCTTGCATGAGGACAGCTCCAAGGCCCATCTTGGATGCATGACTGTAGATGTCAAAGGCCTTGTCACTCTCTGGAACAGTCAGGATGGGAGCACTAGTCAATCTTTTCTTCAGCTCTAGAAAACTGTGCTCGCATTTATCTGACCATTCAAACTTCTTGTTCTTTCTGGTCAAGGCTGTGAGTGGAGAGGCTACTCTAGAAAGGTTCTCCACAAATTTTCTGTAATATCCTGCCAAGCCTAAGAAGCTTCTGATTTCACTGGCATTCTTGGGTCTACACCAGTTGCTGACTGCTTCTATCTTGGCTGGATCAACTTGAATGCCTTCTTTGGATACAATGTGACCTAGGAAGGCCACCTGATCTAGCCAAAACTCACACTTTGAGAATTTTGCATAGAGCTTCTCCTGCTGAAGGATCTGCAGCACTATCCTCAAGTGTGTAGCATGGTCCTCTGGAGTCTGTGAGTATATGAGAATATCATCAATAAATACCATGACGAATTTATCGAGATACTCCCTGAAGATGTGGTTCATCAGCTCCATGAAGACTGCTAGAGCATTGGTCACTCCAAAAGGCATCACTACAAATTCGTAGTGGCCGTATCTTGTACTGAAAGCAGTCCTTGGCACATCACTCTCCTTCACTCTGAGCTGATGGTAACCTGATCGCAGATCTATCTTGGAGAACACTGTGGCTCCCTTCAGCTGATCAAATAAATCATCTATCCTTGGCAAAGGATATCTGTTATTGATGGTTACCTTATTCAAAGCTCGATAATCTATGCACATTCGCATAGGTCCATCTTTCTTCTTGACAAACAGTACAGGAGCTCTCCAAGGTGAATGACTGGGGCGGATGACACCCTTGTCAAGCAGCTCTTGCAATTGTTCTTGTAATCCTTTCAGTTCTGCTGGTGCCATGTGATAAGGTGCCTTCGAAATTGGGTTGGTTCCTGGGGCCAACTCAATTTCAAACTCAATTTCCCGATTGGGAGGGAGTCCTGCTAACTCTTCGGAAACACCTCAGGATAGTCACAGACTACCCTCACTTCTCCTCTCTTGAATCCTTCTCCTTGACTCGCATCCACTATATGAGCTAGAAAACCAGAGCACCCCTTCTCTAACATTCTCTGAGCTTGTAAGGTAGGTAGGAACCTATTTATCTTTCTCCTTGGGTCTCCAATAAACTCAAATGAAGGTTCTGCTTCTGGTGTGAACTTGACTTTTTCCTTGCGGCAGTCTATAGAAGCATTATACTTGCTCAAGAAGTCCATTCCTAAAATGACATCGTAATCCTTCATCTCAAGGACTAACAAGTCACTGTAGAGCTCTCGGTTGGAAATCTAGATTGATACTGCCCTTAGCCTCTCAGTAGAGGCCATTACTTCCCTTGACGGTAAGGTTGTTAAGAACTTCATCGTTCAACCTTTCTGGTGGCCTTTATACTGGTTAAGTAGTGCTCAGTGATCAAAGCACTACTTATTAGTTCTTTGGAGGTTTGCAGCCTCTTAACACCGCTAGCCCCCTTCAACGCTATCTCAGGCCTTAACATCTTGAGCATTAGCCTAACTATCTCTTTTCTTTGCTAACTAGCTCTGGGCACAGATGAGCTAACCGCTTAAACATCTTCACTGCTTCATCCACGGATAGTT
>JAGFNQ010000767.1:0-47969 GCA_024364735.1 Boesenbergia rotunda
TGAAGAGTTATAACTCTTCAGATCAATGGACGAGATTAAATGACCTTTAAAGGGTTATACCCTTTCGTTATGAATGGTCCAGATCTGTCCGAACCAAAGGATACTTACCTCTTCACTCAGTATAAATAGAACCCTCCACTAGATCATTTCATTCATTCAATCATTCGAAGCATTCAAGCATTAGAGAGCTCATCTTCTGTATCGAGAGTCCGAAAATCCTACGGAAAGGTTCGCCGGTCTCGGAATTTGAAGTGCTACTATTCCGAGACGACGTCGTTGTATCTTGGGAACGAATTGCTGCTATCCGTGAGCACCGTAGCGGAGCAATATCGTTTTACGGAGATAGTGTCCAACACTAGCCTCGACGTAAACAAATTCAGTTTGCTACCTCCCGGCAGCAACCTCCCGGAAGTTCCGACAGTCGAGTAAAATCGACTAAGTCAAATACCGAGGAGATATATTCAGAATTATTGAAGGAATAAATTTCCAACATCGTAAAACGATATTGGTGCAATTATTATAAAATAATTAACGTCAAGAGGAATCGAATTGGAGACCTCTTGTATGTTAATTTGAGGTAGTAACCAACTACACCACCACACCAAGTTGAGAGAATCCGATCTACAATAAAGTTATTCAGCAAACTGATATGGCCAGAGTCAACGATGTACCAACCGCCGTCGTCCCTCACGCCGAGAAGCCGGAGAAATTCAATGGAGCCGACTTCAAAAGATGGCAGCAGAAGATGCTGTTCTACTTAACCACGCTAAACCTTGTACGGTTTCTGCGTGAAGACCCGCTAGCCGCTACGGAAGACAATTCCGGTAGTAACGCTGCTCGCGATGCGTGGTCTCATGGTGACTTCCTGTGCCGCAATTACGTTCTGAACGCGCTGGACAACGCGCTATACAACGTATAATGCATGATCGAAACAGCCAAATCTCTGTGGGAATCACTAGAGAAGAAGTACAAAACCGAGAACGCCGGACTGAAGAAATTCATCGTCGGTCGGTTTTTGGATTTCAAAATGGTGGATTCCAAGAGCGTCACGTCTCAAGTCCAAGATATGCAACTGATAATGCATAATCTGGACGCCGAAGGCATGCCATTGAACGAGTCATTCAAAGTAGCTGCGGTAATCGAGAAGCTCCCTCCGTCATGGACAGATTTCAAGAATTACCTAAAGCACAAGCAGAAGGAGATGAGACTTAAAGACCTTATCTTGAAGCTGCGAATAGAGGAGGATAATCGAAAATTATCCAACCCTAAAGGAACGAAGCGGACAATCGAAGACATGTCCAACCTGGCAGAACCAAAAGCTAAGAAGCCGAAGCAAACCAAACAGAAGGCTCAAGGCAAGAAGTTCAAGGGCTCCTGCTACAACTGTGGAAAGGTCAACGACTCCTCTAGAATTAATACATAGTGATCTATGTGATTTAAAATTCGTGCAAACTAGAGGAGGTAAAAAGTACTTCGTTACTTTTATCGATGACTGCACGAGGTTCTGTTATGTCTTTCTTTTAAGAAGTAAAGACGAAGCCTTAGAAGCTTTTAGAACCTATAAAACTGAAGTTGAGAATCAACTTGATAAACGAATTAAAACAATTCGTAGCGATAGAGGTGGAGAATATGGTGCACCGTTTGATGAATTCTGCTCAGAATTTGGCATTATTCATCAGACAACGGCGCCCTACTCACCCCAATCGAATGGCGTTGCCGAACGTAAAAATCGGACACTGAAAGAAATGATGAATGCTTTGCTAATAAATTCAGGCTTACCCTAGAACTTGTGGGGGGAAGCTATATTATCAGCAAACCACATTCTCAATAAAATCCCTCACAAGAAAAATGACAAAACGCCATATGAACTATGGAAAGGCCGCGAGCCGTCATACAAATACTTGAAAGTGTGGGGGTGCTTAGCAAAGGTCGAAGTACCTAAGCCAAAGCAAGTAAAGATCGGACCTAAAACGTTCGATGCAATATTTGTCGGATATGCCCAAAACAGTAGTGCATATCGCTTCATAGTTCATAAGTCAGACATTCCTGATATTCATGTGGGTACAACCATTGAATCTCGAAATGCAATATTCTTTGAAGACGTGTTCCCAAATAAAAAGGGAAACATTCAAAGTGATGACAACGAAAGTCCAAACGAAGATAACATTCCAGAACTTAGTTGTCATAAAAGAACTATTGACGATCAAAGCGAAGAGCCACGTCGGAGCAAACGGGCTAGAGTTGAGAAATCGTTTGGGCCAGATTTCATGACCTTCATGTCAGAAGTAGACCCAAGAACTTTAAGCGAAGCTCTCTCTAGTCCCGACGCCCCATTGTGGAAAGAAGCAGTCAATAGTGAAATCGAGTCCATCATGAATAACCATACTTGGGAATTAGTAGACCTTCCTTCTGGTACTAAACCATTAGGTTGTAAGTGGATACTAAAACGCAAGTATAAAGCTGATGGATCGGTTGACAAGTATAAGGCCAGACTTGTAGCCAAAGGGTACAAGCAAAAGGAAGACTTAGATTACTTCGATACCTACTCACCGGTGACAAGGATTACGTCCATACGAGTGCTGATAGCTATAGCAGCACTGTATGACCTTGAAATACACCAAATGGATGTTAAGACTGCATTCTTAAATGGTGAATTGGAAGAAGAAATCTACATGGAGCAACCCGAGGGGTTCGTAGCTCCGGGAAAAGAGGACAAGGTGTGTCGACTTGTTAAGTCGTTGTACGGACTTAAACAAGCGCCCAAACAGTGGCACGAAAAATTTGACAAAATAATGCTGTCAAACGAATTCAAAATAAATGAATGTGACAAATGCATTTATGTCAAAAGCACACCTGAAAGCTATGTAATCGTCTGTCTATACGTAGACGATATGCTTATAATGGGAAGTAATCATGATATAATCATGAATACTAAGAAAATGTTGACCAAGAATTTCGACATGAAAGATATGGGTCTAGCAAATGTCATATTGGGAATTAAAATTCTCAAGACATCCGATGGGATAGTTTTAAAACAATCCCATTATGTAGAGTCAATATTGGAAAGGTTCAATGCATACGACCTCTCTACTGTCAAAACGCCGATGGATCTAAGTCAACACTTAGCAAAAAACCATGGTGAGCCCATATCACAATTGGAATATTCTCGGATAATAGGCAGTTTGATGTATCTCACAAACTGCACTCGCCCGGATATTGCCTGTGTGGTCAACAAATTGAGTCGTTTCACGAGTAATCCAAACGACACTCATTGGAAAGTATTAATGCGAGTTCTTAGATATTTGAAATATACTATGAACTACGGATTACATTATGGAAAGTATCCCGCTGTCTTAGAGGGATATTGTGATGCTAATTGGATATCGGATACAAAAGACTCCAAATCCACTAGTGGATATGTATTCACGATCGGTGGGGGAGCGGTGTCTTAGAAATCCACTAAGCAGACGTGCATTGCTCGGTCTACTATGGAATCCGAGTTTATAGCACTTGACAAAGCAGCTGAAGAAGCTGAATGGCTGCGGAACTTCTTGGAAGATATTTGTAGGATCGATGCACGTGAGAGGGGGGGTGAATCACGTGACTTTAAAAAAATTAGAGCGCTTTAAAAAGCGTGCACAGCGGAAAAACAATAAAGCACGAACGAAATACCAATACAAACGACACAGATAGTTTTACTTCGTTCGGAGCCTTCGGCGACTCCTACTCGAAGGCCCAGGTCCCTCTGACCTTTTCGTTGGGCAATCCACTAAAATTCTCTACCGGTAAACCCCGATAGAGTAGGCGAGTACAAAAAAATTGAAAGTGTGACAACCCCACACTTTCAAGTAATTAAATACAATAAATAAAAATTACGTTACCCAACAACTTAGATTTATCTGAAGTAGCTCGGTTGTTGGGAGCGATCTTTCAGCAGCGGTCGGACAGCGTCGAGTCAGAGCACAGACTGCAGCAGAGGAGCGTGGAAGCTTTGGGACAACGTTGATTTCAAGCTTGGGGTCGAGGGGTGCTATTTATAGCCCCTAGGGCGCCCTGGACGTTGGGGGCGCCCTGCCAAGTGTCATCCGATCCGCAGTTTGCTCGATCAAGCTTTATCCCGCCTAAATAGGGATGAAGTTTGACCTCTGGGGCGCCCTGGTCGCTGAGGGCGCCCTCGTTGACCCGGTCTTCTCGGCTAGATAGATTTGATCGGCCTCGCTGGCGTAGGCGCGAAGCGCCTTGGACCTGAGGGCGCCCTGGGCGCTCAGGGCGCCCTGGCTGCTGAGGGCGCCCTGGCTGCAGAGGGCGCCTCGGCCAGCTGTTAGCCGTACACCTTTTTGCCTTACTTGTTTCTTGTTCACCTTGGAGGCGCCCTATACACTCAGGGCGCCCTACTCAGCTGCTGCCTCACTCCTTTGAGGCTCACTGAGCTGCAGACACACGTTCCTTTGGTCTTGCATCCAGGGTTAGTCCGAAACACAATAAAACAATTATTATTTTATACAGCCTTAGCTGTCTTGGTTCTGACTTTGGTCTCCAAAATGGAGCCCTAGGTCGAATCGACGCCTACTGTTCCCTTGACGGGGAACGCGTCCTCACTGGTTCGCTCCTCCAGTGACTTACCTCACTTACCTCGCGCAGCTCTACTTGACTTCTTGGCCCACCAGGACTTCCTGCCAAGGCTCAACCACCCTGGTCTTCCTGCCAAGTCTCAACCAACTTGGTCTTCAGCCAGTTGTCAGGTCCCGCGGACCCAACTGGACTTCCCGCCAGGACTCAACCATCCTGGACTTCAGCCTGGTGTCTGGTCCTAAGTCTTTCAACCCTGCACACTTAGTAAAGAGGTCAAATACCAACAACCCTAACTTTAACCACTTTGTCATACATCAAAACCTGAGTTTGACCGTTAGTGCAACCTGCACCAACAATCTCCCCCTTTTTGATGTATTGACAACTCAGGTTAAAGTTAGAAAAAAACAGCAGATATGAACTTGCATAAACATGCAAACAATATGACACAAGCATAGGTATGAAAGTTGAAGCACACAAGAAAGCAGAGGTAAATAAATGTGAAATAAGCATGCTGTTTGCATTTTTCTAACCCTTTTACCCTACTCTCCCCCTTTGTCATTCATCAAAAAAGATATAAGCATAACAAGTTTAAGGGAGTAGAAATATAGGCTAAGTGTTAGAAAAGAACTAGTCTTAAATCTATTAACTTTAGCTTTCAAAAAAAAGATTTTTTTTTTCAGAAAATATAATATCAATCTTAAAAAAAATATTTTTAGGGATCAACTTTTATCAAAATTTTCAAATGTGTTTTGTCAAAAATGACATTTCGAAAAAGTATTTTGACCTCTGCTCCCCCTGGACCAAGTAATGATTGTGATCCTTTTTCATGTGTCTAACCCTAGTTATTGACTAACTATCTAGATGATAGTAGTGTTCACTGGGTTAGTCAAGTCAAGTAATAATGTCTAGCTCAGATTTTAGTGCAAGACTACTTGACTTGATTACTGTAATGTTGGTATTTTATGCCCAGACTTACTGTGATGCACTGACTTAAGCATTCGGAAGTCCAGACAGTCCTATGCATCTCACAACCGTTCTATGTTTTTGCAAACACAAACAAGTTAATCTTAATGTGTTTTGTGAGATGCGGCTACCTAAATCTATAGGTTCATGCAATTCTAGGGGTCAAGCTTAGGCTAAGTCTACCAGTTTTGAAAATCAAATTTTGAAAGACAATACAGTTCTTGAAAAATAAGTTTGAAAAGTCCGTGTTTAAGTTAAATTTTGAAAGACAATAAACTTTTGAAAAACAAGTTTGAAAAATCCATGTTTTTAAATTCACAAGCTTAATTAGTTAAACCAAACATCAACTTAAGCTTATCAGGTCAGTCCTAGTCTATAACACACATTCCTATTAACCTTCTTAAGTTGCTAAATTCAGATTCAGGAAGTGGTTTGGTAAATATATCAGCTAGGTTAGACTTAGATTCAACATGGTTAAGTTCAGTTTCTCCTTTATTTACGTGATCTCTGACAAAATGGTGTTTGATTTCTATATGTTTGGTTCTAGAGTGGTGGATTGGGTTTTTGGTTAAATTGATTGAACTTAGGTTATCTATAAAAATTTTGACTTGTTTAAAATCTAAGTGAAGGTCCTTTAGGGTATGCATCATCCAGAGTAGTTGGGCTACACACTCACCCATAGCTATGTACTCAGCTTCAGTGGTGGATAGGGCAACACAGTGTTGTTTTCTACTAAACCAACTAACTAGTGAGGGTCCTAGAAGTTGGCATCCACCACTGGTACTTTTTCTGTCTAATTTACAGCCAGCATAGTCTGAGTCAGAATATCCAATAAGCTCAAACTGGGCTGCTCTAGGATACCAAATTCCTAATCTTTCTGTTCCTTTAAGGTACCTAAATATTCTTTTAACTAGGGTTAGGTGTGACTCTTTAGCACATGTTTGATACCTAGCACACATACTAACTGCAAAAAGAATATCAGATCGACTTGCAGTTAAGTAAAGTAGGCTTCCTATAGCACTTCTATAGTGCTTAAGGTCAACAGGTTTGCCTTTTGGGTCACTATCTATAGTTTGATTGGTAGCCATTGGTGTCTTAATCTCTTTTGTATTATCCATTCTAAATTTTCTAAGTAGTTCTTTTGTATATTTTTGTTGATAGACAAAGGTATCCTCACTGGTCTGTTTTATTTGTAGTCCTAAAAAGAAAGTTAATTGACCTACTAAACTCATTTCAAATTCAGTTTCCATTATCGTTGTGAAATCTTGTAAAAAGTCTGAGTTAGTTGAGCTAAATACTATATCATCTACATATACTTGGGCTACAAAAATATCATTTTTTAAGATTTTAACAAATAGTGTTGGGTCAATTTTACCTTGGTTAAAACCTTTTGAAACTAAGTTAGACAGTCTTTCATACCAGGCCCTAGGTGCTTGCTTAAGTCCATATAGGGCTTTCTTAAGTCTAAAGACATAGTCAGAATGTTCTAGGCTTTCAAAACCAGGGGGTTGACCTACATAAACCTCTTCTTTAATTAGGCCATTTAGGAAGGCTGACTTAACATCCATTTGATAAAGCTTAAATCCCTTATGGGCTGCATAACTTAAGAGCATTCTAATGGATTCAAGTCTAGCTACAGGGGGTCTTCGAACACAAGCGTTACTGTGCGATTGTTGAGGGCGATTTGAAGGCGATTAGAAAAGTTGGACTCGCGCGCCTCCTCTTCAGCGGCGATGGCCGCCGGGGCCAGCATTCCGCCGGCGCCGGATCTATCGTCCTTCCCTCCCCTTTCGAAAACAAATTCAAACCATCCAGAAGGGCCACAGATCACTCCGGATACTGCGTCAGATCGAAAAATCTCGTATGCAGCCATTCTGAGGCCGTCTTCGCCAAGAGCTTCCAAGAAAGTTTTCGACGAGGTTGGAGAAGATTTTAAGGAGATGAAAATCTACAACGATAAACCAGGCATCTTCTATACCGATGAGGAGGTAACATCCATGGCAGATTCCTATCGCTATGCGTTGATTGGAAAATTTTCCGAAAAGAAACCTAGCTTCTCAATAATTTTGCAAGCTTTTAAAAATCTGGGTTTATCTAGCTACTATAACATCAGAACGCTGAGATGGGGACACATTTTTTTGCACCTCACATCGACTGAAGATATGGCAAGAGTTTGGGCTCGAGGTGTTTGGTTTATTGGAGGAATCCCAATGAGAATATTTAAATGGTCACCTTACTTCTCATATGATGCTGAATCCTCAATTGTCCCTGTTTGGATACAATTTCCTGATTTTCCCATACATATGTTCAACAAAAATTCACTGTTCTCAGCTGCTCGGATTGTGGGAAAGCCAATAAAGGTTGATGAAGCTACTGCGGATGGTTCTAGGCTGTATATGGCGAGAATTTGTGTAGAAATCGATCTGCTAAAACCAATGATAAATGAATTTTGGATTGGTATTGGAGAGGAGAAGAGATTGCAAAAGGTAATCTTCGAAAAGTTTCCAAAATACTGTGTCTCTTGTCTTCACTTAGGTCATTCTTCAGATGAATGTTATGTATATGGTAACAACCCAAAACCTGATTGGAGAAACAAAGAAGCAGTAATTTTGGCATCTAAAGAAGAGCTGAATGACAGACAAAATAAAAAAAATGGAGATGATTCTGATACAAGGAATAGAGAGACTCTGAACAATCTGAGAAATGCAGATAGACAAAAAATAGACAAGCAAGCTTGGATACAGAAACATACTTCCTCTAGTCATCAATATAAAGATCACAAAGATCAGTACAATGCAGACAGTGAATTCCAAAATCCAGATATTTTGAAGGAAGATGAACTTGGTAAGCAGATGGAAAAACAGGGGCTCAATTTGATTCCAAATGTAAATGATCCAAATGCGTTGATAGATGTTGATAAGGAGGAAGGGATTAACACAAGAGTTGAGTATGTAACAAGTACAATAAATATGCAAAAAGCACAATCCCCAATACAAAACAGAAAATCTGAAATGGTTGATCAGAGGGTAAATCAGATGGAGGCAGATAGAGTTAAAAGAGGTTATAGTACTACTGAAATTGTAGACTCACAAGAGAAAGATGATGTGGTTCAAATGGAGGGATGTTCGGAAGCATTTGGAGGAACTGTTACAGCAGATTCAGATGAACAAATTATGAAGGAGCTGAATACAAAAATCTCAGATGGAATTCTTATATATGATAAGCAGGAATACTATGAGGGAGTAGAAAAAATTAAATCTTTTATGGAGGAATCAATATCTGATGAAGAAGGAAGGAATCATCTAAAAAGGTCATCTTCATTTCCCCTTGAGCTGAATAAAGTTGTTTCTTCAATTGCTTATAAAAAAGATCCTTCTATTTTACCTCAAAGGGTAACTAGAAGTAAAGCTCAGGCTTCTAAGATTCCAAAAAATTAGTTTATTGATGTCAGGAATAATATGGAATATTAGGGGGATAGGGAATCCCTCTTCACTTAGGAGATTGATCTACTTAAAAAATCAATTTCATTTGAACTTTGTAGGTATTCTTGAACCTATGATATCTCTAGTTGGTCCACTAATGGTCAAAAAGCTGGGTTTTTCAAACATTTATTCTAACTGTTCTGGAAAAATCTGGTTTGCTCATGATGTAAACATAGAATGCTCCATTTTATTTGATCATGACCAATTTCTACATGTAAAACTGAAATCTGCTCTATTACCTGTTGATATGCTGGTTACTATTGTTTATGCAAAATGTTCTAAAGCTGGCAGATATGTTCTTTGGGAGCAGTTAGAGCATATTAAACCATCAAATTATGAATTCTGGTTGGTAGGGGGAGACTTTAATATCATTGCAAGCGAAACAGAACAATCAAAAGGAGTTGTCACAAATGGAGGTGCTATGGATGATTTCAATAATTTTATGATGCTTACTGGGCTGGTTGATGCTGGATTCATAGGGGACTGCTTTACGTGGACAAATAACAAGATCTGGAAGAGGTTGGACAGAGTTTTGGTTTCTTCTTTAGAGCAGGAGCAGAGATTTTCAGTGAAAGTAGAACATTTGAACAGGGCGGCTTCTGATCACTGTCCATTGCTGATTTCTTTTCCAGTTTTTGATCAAGTAATAGCTTCCTTCAGATTTCAGAAAATGTGGTTAAGGCACCATGGTTTTATGCAAATTGTTATGCTTAATTGGAATCTTCCATGCGACAGCTATGGTCTATCTAAATTGCAGATCAAGTTAAAAAGATTGAAAAGCCATTTGAAGTGGTGGAACAAGGAAATATTCGGAAACATACATGATAATGTTCGGAAAGTGGATAAGCAATTCAGTGAGGCAGAAAATAATTTTGATAAGAACCCAACGGAAGAGAATAGAATAAGTATGAACAAAGTTCAAGCTCTTCTTTTTAAAACTCTTCAGATGGAAGAGGATTTCTGGAAACAAAAAGCTGCTATAAGTTGGATGTCTGAGGGTGATAGAAACACGAATTTTTTCCATAACATGGTGCAGAAAAGAAGACAAATTAACAGAATATTCAGAATTTGGGATGAGGGTGAGTGCTTGGAGAAACCAGATCTAATAAGGGATTCAGCAGCTAGATACTATGAAAAACTGTTGACAGGTGATCCTTTTAAAGTCTCGGCTTTGGATTTTAGTTGCATTCCAGATTTGATTTCCATGGAGGAAAATGAATCACTCACAGAACTGCCCTCTTTAGAAGAAATAAAACAAGCAGTGTGGGAAATGGATCAAAATAGCGTGGCTGGACCGGATGGCTTTTCAGTGGCTTTCTACATTTCTTGTTGGGATTTAATTCATAAAGATGTTTATCAAGCTGTGGTTGATTTCTTCTCAGGGGGGATGATTCCTAAAGGCATGGCTGCCACAACTATAGTTCTAATTCTAAAAACTGAGAATGCTCAAACATGGCAAGATTTTCGACCTATAAGTCTTTGTAATGTTTCCTATAAAATAATCTCAAAAATATTGGCAAATAGGCTAAAAAGACTGCTGAACAAGATCATTTCCCCTTTTCAGAGTGGTTTTGTTGAAGGTAGATTAATCTCTGATAATATATTATTAGCGCAGGAAATGACACATAAGCTGAATTATCATGTTAGAGGGGGAAACATGATTATGAAACTTGATATGGCCAAAGCTTTTGACAGGGTCCAATGGAATTTTCTTTTTAGCATTTTGATAGCCTTTGGATTTTCTGAAAAATTTATTGCTTTCATTCGAAGATGCATCACTACTGTGTGGTTTTCTATCCGCATAAATGGGCAATTGGCAGGTTTTTTCCAATCAAAAAGAGGATTAAGACAGGGAGACCCCATTTCTCCATTTTTATTTATTATTGCCTCAGAATTTCTATCCAGGGGATTAGAGAATCTCTTTAGTAATAATCCATCTTTGGGTTTTGTTTCAGGATGTTCTTTAAAAATCTCTCATCTTGCATATGCTGACGATGTCATGATATTCCTAAATGGTTCAATCAACTGTGTTAAAAAAGTCAAAGCCTTTTTGGATGACTATGAGAAAAATTCAGGACAAGCGGTTAATGCTAGAAAGAGCTTGATTTATCTATCAAGGAGAAATACAGATTCTAGAAAAAAATCAATTTTAATGGCTACTGGTTTTCTGGAGGGTGTATGGCCTCTGAAATATCTGGGTATCCCTCTATTCACTGGGCGCAGAAAATCTGCTTATTTTCAACCTATGTTGGAAAAGATAAGGAAAAGACTTTTGGGTTGGAACTTATCAAATCTATCATACGGTGGACGTCTTTGTTTAATTCAGAGTGTGCTCGTCTCAATGCCTCTTTTTTTATTGCAAGTTCTCCTCCCTCCATTATCTGTTCTTCATAATTTAGAAATGATCTTTGCAAAGTTCCTCTGGGGCTCGACAGACAATAACAGGAAAATACACTGGGTGTCTTGGGAAGATATCAGTAAACAAAAATTGGAAGGTGGTTTGGGAATTAGGAAACTTACAGATTTTAGTTTGGCAATGACTATCAAACTTTGGTTTCGTTTTAGAGAACAAAATACACTTTGGGCTGAATTTCTATCCAAGCAATATTGTAGATCAGTTCATCCGGTTATGGTGAGCCTAAAAGCATGTCATCAATTATTTGGCAAAGATTAATTAAAGTCAGACACTTAGCAGAGCAGAATATTGGATGGTTATTGGGAAATGGTAAAATGAATTTCTGGTATGATACTTGGCTTGATGGAGGACCTATTTTCAGTCAATGCATGTCTATCGAAAATAAGGACTTGTAAATTGCAGATATCCTTGAGGATTTAACTGGAGAGAGAATAGATTTATAGCAGGCCTTCCGGAGGAACTGAATGATGAAATTATAGAATACCATTTGCAACAAAATGTTCCAGATAGAATAATCTAGAAACCCACTTTAAACGGTGAATTTCTGCTGAAGTCAGCTTGGGATAAGGTCAGACAAGCACAATCAGTTTCATATATTAACTATGCTATTTGGAATGATTTGTTAAGGCCTAGCATCTCGATTTTTACCTGGCGTTTTCTAAAAAAGAAACTTCCTGTTGATGAAATACTTCAAAAAAGGGGTATTGCTCTTGCATCCAAATGTCATTGTTGTGATTATATGGAATCCTGGAAGCATTTATTTTTTGAAGGTCCCATTGCTAGAGATGTCTGGACTTACTTTGCAAAAGCCTTTGATGTTCACAGATCTACAACTTTAGAAGATTGGAGAATAGGAACGAAATGGAGGCAGGGAGGTCATATTAGAGAAGTTATGCCATTTCTTATTCTATGGTTTCTATGGTTAGCTAGGAATGAAGCTAAACACAAAGGATTAAAGCAAAAAGTGTATAAAATTAAGAGCAACATTATACAATACTGCTTGCTTGGAGAAAATGCAGGAAACATTAAAGGAAAACACTGGAAGGGATATACATCAGTGGCTAGAAGTTGGGGTTTATCAGTTAAAAATATAACCAAAACTACAATAATTAAGGTGCAATGGAAGAGGCCAAATGAAGGAGGCTACAAGTTAAACACTGATGGTTGCTCGCGAGGGAATCCTGGTTTATCTTCTTATGGGGTTATAATACGTAATCACGCAGGAGACTTCCTTATGGCAAAATATGGCACCTTGGGTTTCTCATCTAATGTGAAGGCAGAGCTCTTTGCTATTCAAGAAGGCCTTGAACTTTGTGTAGCTTTTAATTTTCTTCCGGTTTGGTTAGAATCGGATTCCTTGGTATCATTGAAGATTTTAGAGTCTTCATCAATATGCTGGGAGAATAGGAAGATAATTTCAAAAATTAGATCACTTATAAAGACACATCATGTATTTTGCTCTCATGTTTTTAGGGAAGCAAATGCCGCAGCTGATTTTTTGGCTAATCAAGCATTCAATATAAAAGGGGAAAGAGTGCTATTGAAGAAAGACATGGGAAAAGAATTGTATGGTATATGTAAGCTTGACAGGTTGGGTATTCCTTACATCAGAGTGGATCGAAAAATATTATAGATTAGTCAGGAATTTTTATCTATGGTGGATATTTCTTTCTGATCTCCTATGATGGCTGTGCTATGGTTTTTATGCTGCCGTGTACTTCTGAATCCTGATTTTCTTGATATTATTAACTGAGCCATTTGATTTAGCTCTAGGTCTACTACCCTTAAGCTTCGGTTGCTGATAGGAGCCTTGAAAATTGAAAGGATCAGTGCTGTGTCTCTGAATTGAGGGTTCAATACTGTCACTGAAATATTCTTGTTATTAAAACTGGCTTTAATCTCTGATATTATAGCTGTTCTCTGAAAATTTGAAGGTGTTGGCAACTCTAAAGCTATGGCTGGGTCATTCTCTGAAACTATTTCTTTGATACAGTTACTCTTGAATACATTATAGCCCTGGCTCATAGTAACATTTTCCATCTGCTCTCTTGGTTTAAATTCTGAAGATTTATAACTGATAGATTTGTTTGTTTTACTGACCTTTAAATGCAAATAGACATCTCTGATGATGTGTAGCATTGAGATGTAGATGAACTCATGGGGTGTGATGTCTCGGTAACTACTCTGAAGCTGTGGATGATTTTTACAAGCTGATTTGGGAGCATAATCAACTCTAATGGTTGTTTTGTCTACAAAAATCCCTATAGCCAATTTTGCCTAGATCTTAAATTTCTGTTATTCCGTATTGGAAGGTATTGTAAAGAGAATTTCTGTTCAGATCCTTATTGTACTTGGTATTTCGGTTGTCTGGTCTTCTTAGAATTCCTTCTGGATTTGAATGGCTCACTATATGTAACTCTGGAAGATTTGAGAGCATCGGGGGAACTTTTGATAAATCCATTTTGTATAGTCTTAGCAAATTTACGGTCTCTTGTAATTCTATATTATGAAGGTTCAATACTGTCACTGAAATATTCTTGTTATCAAAACTGGCTTTAATCTCTGATATTATAGTTGTTCTCTGAAAATTTGAAGATGTTGGCAACTCTAAAGCTATGGCTGGGTTATTCTCTGAAACTATTTCTCTGATACAGTTACTGTTGAAGACATTATAGCCCTGGCTCATAAATTGAGATGTAAATGAACTCATGGGGTGTGATGTCTCGGTAACTACTCTGAAGCTGTGGATGATTTCTTCAAGCTGGTTTGGGAGCATAATCAACTCTAATTGATGGTTTGTTTATAAAAATCCAGATCATAAATTTCTGTTATTCCGTATTAGAAGGTATTATAAAGAGGATTTCTGTTCAGATCCTTATTGTACTTGCGGGTGTCTGGTCTTCTTAGAACCCCTTCTGGATTTTGGGTACTCCTGTTAGAGATAGCAAGGTATCAGATTATACAATATATCAGACATCAATGTATCATATAGCAATGTATCAGATAGCAAGGCATCAGATAGCAATGTATTAGAATCTGAATGGTCTTCTTAGAATTCCCATTGGATAATTGGTTCTGGATCTCTGAACTGTTCAGTTCCTGTATCGACACTGAAGTTATATATCAAGATAAATTGGAAATGCAGGTCGGTCAGTGGTTGCACTGAAGTAATATGATCACAGAGATTAGAAACCTCATGGTCTTTGACGATTCGGATATGAATGGATTTGAATGGTCCACTATATGTAACTCTGGAAGATTTGAGAGCATCGGGGGAACTTTCGATAAATCCATTTTGTATAGTTTTTCTTAGCAAATTTACGGTCTCTTGTAATTCTATATTAGAAGGTCAGGTTTGGCCCCCCTTCTATTATGGATTTTTCTTCTTCTTGAAATAAAATCCTTATTTCTCTCAAAAAAAAAAATATTTTCAAAATGTTTCTGAAAAGCCTTAAAATATTTTCTTAAAAATCTATTTTATAAATAGTGATTAAACATAATAATGTTTTAATGAATTTCATGCATGATTGAGTGTACCTATAAATATATTTTAAAAATTATATATCTTTTTGAAAGTTGTTTCACCTACACTTAGACACAAATCCTCTAGGTTAACACTAAAGTCCCTTAAGACATTTAGGTAGAGTTCTTTGTAGTTAACAAGGGTAGCAAGAAGGTGTCGGGTTCAGGGGGAGTCTATCTTTTTGCGATTTTTTTAAAAATTATTCTTTTAAAAAATTTATCTTTTTCAAAATGGTTATTGCTTAAAAAATTATTATTTCTTTCAAAATTCTTTTTCAAAAATGTTTTTTAAAAATTTATTATGTCTTTCAAAATATTTTCAAAAAATACTTCTACAAAAATTATCATAGTCTTTCAAAGATATTTTTTTTTCTAAAATATGCATTAATTACTCTTATGATTTGGATAAACTCTAAAGACACAGGAAATTTTCCTTATGATTTGCAAGGATTCCTAAGATTGGGTCAGACTTAGGGGGAGTCTCAATCAAAAGAATAATTCATCTTTTAATTTCTAATTACTTTAAAATCTTTCTTAATTTTTTTTTATAATTCTTTTTGTTTGAGTCAAATCCTAAGACTCAGAGAAAGATCAACATGTGGCCAACAAGCTTCCTAGGACTGTGTTAGGTTTAGGGGGAGGTTCAAATTAAAAGAACCATTAGAAGTTTCAAAAATACAATATTTTGAAAAATACTATCTTTTAAAAAATACTTTATTTTTGAAAATACAATATTCTTATTTTCTAAAATATTTTTAAAAATATTTAAAAATTACTTGAGTTTGGAAAAATCTCCAACACACATAGGAAAGTTTTCCTTGTGGTTAACAAGGTTTCCTAAGATTGTGTCAAATTGGGGAGGAATCCAAGTCAAGAAATTTATTATTTTTCAAAAATTAAATACATATATTGAAAATACTTTATCTTGATTGAAAAATCTCTATGGCACATAGGAAATTTACTTATAGTCAACAAGATTCCTAGGATTGTGTCAGATTTAGAAAAATTCAAATCAATAAAATACTTATCTTTTCAAATTTTATTCAAGTACTTAGCATCTCTTAAAATATTTTCTAATAAAGGTACTTGGTTTTCTAATAAAAAAATAGAGGATTTTTGAAAATTATGTTTTCTTTAAAAAACTTAAATATTTTCAAAAATCGTATTGTTAGTATAAATTTTAACTTAAATCTTTATTATTACCTTAAATTTCTTTTTGATGTGTGTCAAAGGGGGAGAGATTACCTTAAGTTAGATTTTTTTTCTAGTTTTCCCCAAGAATTGACCTCTTAGACCAAAACTTAACTTAAGATTATTGTCAAATATCAAAAAGGGGAAGATTGTTGGTGCAAAAAGCATCAGATATGAACATTCAACCTCTAGTGTTTCGATGATTTAGAATATTCCATGGTCTGGTCAAAGTAATCAAGGGTTAAGCCAAACAGGATCTGATGTTTGGTAGAGTAATCCCAGGTTTGATTAGTTTGACAAAGGGTTAGCCAAACAAGACCTGATGTTTGGCAGAGTGAATTGTACCCAGGGTTGGTCAGTTTGACCAAGGGATAAGCCAAATAGGACTTGATGTTTGGCTGTGTGACTAAAGCTATATCTGGTTAGATAGACCAAGGACTGAGCCAAACAGTGATAGATCGAATAGGCGTGCTAGAGGGGGGGGGGGGGTGAATAGCACTTTTTCGTTTACGTCTCTACAAGGTTGTTAGCGCAGCGGAAATACAAATAAAAATAAACTAATAGTAAAGAACAATGCTAACAAAGCAGGTTTACGTGGTATCCACCCCGGATGGGTGACAAATCCAAGAATCCGTCGGTGGATCAATCCCCGGATAACCTCCGGCTAGCCCTCGTTGCTCCTTGTGGGTGGAGAAACCTCACCACAATCACTTTGAGAAGATATAGGCACAAAAGACTACTAAGGGAGTGTTTGGGAGAGATTCTGCTAGCTGCTTTTTAGATTCTGGCTACACAAAAGCACTTTTGAGTGTTTGTGAATACCAAATTTTCCTTTAACTTCTATAACTTTTAGCCAAAAGCTGGAAGCAAGAATTTGATGCTTCTATCTGCTTCTGCTTTTCTATTTATGATATAACATTTAAATAATATAACATTTTACCTTTTACCCTTGACATAATTTTATCTCTCACCTCATTCATTCACGTCGTTTCCCAAATCGACGGAGGCGGAGCGGAGGCGAAGGTGATTTTTATATTTTTATATTTTTAAATAAAATTTTATATTTTTATATAATTTATATTTTCAGAATTATATATATATATTATATTTATATAAATTATATAATGTTTATTTTTTATTAATTTTATATATTTTTTATAAATTATATTATTTTCAGAATTTATTTTTTATATAAATTATATTTTTCTTGATAGTATCGAAATTATATTTAAATAATTAAATAATGATTAATTTATATAGTTTAAGGATATTATTGTCATTCAATTAAAAATTAAGCTTGGAAGTACTTATTCTCCCAAACACTCAAACTTTATCTTGTATCAGCTTTTGGCTTCTATTTCCAAACACTGCCTACTTTAGCTTCTTACTAACTTCAAGATAATCACTACAAGAATCACTTTTCAAGAAGCAAAAGCTCTCCCAAACACTCCCTAAATCACTTTACCCAAGCGAGTTTCGTCAAGAATCTCAGCCACCACGAAGTCCTCTTTAAATAGAACTCGGGTTGAAACCCTCGCTACTGGGGGCAGTCGACTAGTGCCAGTGAAATTTGACCGTTGCACCCCAACGTTGAAATTCTCAGCCACCTACCAGTCGACTGCCCCCAGGGCAGTCGACTGGTCCCAGGCTGAGGGGGGGACTTCTATGAGTTTCATCAGTCGACTGCCCTCAGGCCAGTCGACTGGTCTAGTCACACACCTAAGGTTACCCTTCCTGAGTACATTCCACTCCGCACTCAAACCCTAGGATTTTTCGAGTACAATCACACAGCAGTCGTACCCTCACGACTTGACTGACTCCTCCACAGCAGCCTCGATTATTGCTTTCGTGCCCTCTTCATCTTCGGCTCTCGTCCCTCGGATGCACGCAAGCCTCCAGCTTGCCTCCATGCCATCCTTCACGCATGCCTCGAAGTCCGCACCCCTCAGCTCATCGTCCCTGCTCTCCAAGGTCCCTCGGGTGCACACAAGCCTCCAGCTTGTCTCCATGCCATCCTTCACCGTACCACGGTCGTCCAGTCAAGTCCATATGTGTAACCTGTACAACCTGCACACTCAACATACACATATAAGAACACAAGGGAAACCTAACTTAAACCCTTTGCCCAAACATCAAAACACTTGGTCACTCCGGACCACAGATTGCCTCAACAATCTCCTCCTTTTTGATGTTTGGCAATACGTTTAAGTTAGGGAAACAAGATAGTAGTCAATAGCAAAAATCATGCTAAACAAATGCATATGCAATGCAAAAATGGATCATATCCCAAGGCATCCTACACCTAACCCTCCATGTTAGGATTTTTCCACACCTAACCCTCCCGGTTAGGACTTTTGACCACCTAACCCTCCAAGTTAGGAATTTTCACCACCTAGCCCTCCAAGCTAGGACTTTTCACACCTAACCCTCCATGTTAGGAATTTTCTACACCACCAAACCCTCCAAGTTAGGAATTTTCTACACCTAACATCCCAAAGTTAGGAATTTTCCACAAAATGGGCTTTTAAAAGCTTTTCCAAAGCTCCCCCTACACTGGACTTACAATGGCTTTTTAAGAACCTCTCCAAGGTTCCCCTTACGCTAAGAACGGAGCAATCATGCTCCCCCTTAATCTCAGCTCCCCCTAAATCTAGGGTTTCTAGCAAAGGTATGTTTGGTTTCCTAACTTAAGCCCAAACTTCTCCTCCTTTGCCATACATCAAAAGACCTCCAATAATATCCCAATTATCGGTTCTTTTAATCCCTAATGATTCAAAACAATGTGTACTAGACCCTCATACACTTGTTTCTTATCATTTGGACCCAAGTCAACTGCTGGATACTCACACCAGCCCTGACCAGTCGACTGCCCCTGTTAGTAGTCGACTAATACTCCGATTTCTTAGTTTTCTGGCCAATTTCAGAATTGCGCCAGAAATTTCACAAATCTCCAAAAATTCCCAAATTTTGTGGAGAACTTTGTGGTACCCTTACCTACTTGGAAAAAATACATTCCACAATGTATCTATCACCGTTCCCAAGTTTGACACAAAATCCAAAAAGTTTTCTATGAAAATTAAGGCAAACAAGGAGGCAACCTCCCCCTTAACTTATGCCTTCTCCCAATTTCCATTCTCCAAGATCATGTTCTATCCAACTTGACACCCTAACACCAAATTGGTTCTACCCAACCTAACAACCAAGTTCTTCTCCCTTGGCCACCATTAAAGGATTGCCCCCAAGCAACCTTTCTCTTAGTGCCAAAAAGAACTCAACTAAACCCTAAACTATCTAAGAGTTTGCAAGCACATTTGCTAGGATATGCCCTATCCTAGAAAAATATGTTTTGATTGAGATTATCAAATGTGCTTGACTGTGGTTTAATTCTCTAATTTTCTTAAGGAATTGGCATTTTGTATCAATTTTGACCTCAATTGATGATTCCTTGTGTTTGTCAATTCTAACCATCATCAATTTACACAAGGCATTGTTCTTAACTCTTTCTTTTCAATATCCTCAAATATACAAAGAAATTTCCTTCTTATCTCTTATCAATCTTCCTTGAATTATCCATAATATCAACAAAGCCTTATCAAATCATAGGATAACACTTCATTCAAGGAATATGACATTATAAACATGAATGTTAAATCTAAACCATATCCCATACTCCAATTTTACAATTTCTCACTACCCAAACTCCCCTTTTTCCAAACTCTCATGGACAGTCGACTGCCAAAACTCACATAGAGTTTCTGAGCTTGAGACCAGTCGACTGCCCCTGGGGCAGTCCATTGATACCGGATTTTCAGGGTTTTCAGCTCAAATTCAGAAATCCCTAAATAATTCCATAAATCTTCGAAAAATCTGAAATTTTGTGGAGAGATTTGTGGGGCCAATGTCTACTTGGGAAAAATATGTTTCCAAACAAATGTACTCCGAATCCCAAGATTGGTATGAAACTCATCTTTCTCTAAAATGTATCAGTTAAACTCAACCCGAAAGATCTAATTATGATTTTTCCTTGATGTATCTTCTAATACCTAGTCACAATTCATTTCTATCAGTGAATGACATGATATTTGCCCATTAAAATCTATTTTTGTCAATTATAACCTCATTTTCATTCTTTTCTCCCTAAAATCCCTTTTAATGTGCCAAAACCTAGGATTAAGACTTACCCAAGTCTTCCAACCCTTTTTGGCATAATTCACCTAATTTCCTAGGAGAGAAATTTTTGAGATCCATTTACCATGGATCCCAAAGGCTCCTAGAGCTCCCCCTTGAGGTCTGAGCCTTAGCCTCCTCCCTAGGTGACTTAACCCATACTAGACCACACCGGTGAGCCTCCGGTGATTCTTGGCCTACAAAACGAACCCTCTTAATCTTACCCACCTTGTCTTTGGTTAAGTCATTCTTTTTCCCTTTGGATGACACTCCCTTGTCATCCTTGGACTTTCCCTCCTTGCCATAATTGTATGCTTTCCCAGCATACTTCTGTTTGTTGGCCTTGGAGGTCTTAGATCGGTATCCCAAACCCGATCTATCATAGTTGGGTTTTAATCTACCCAACACCATGTCTAAGCCCTTAGATCCAACTGTGAATCATTCTAGGGCCTTTTCTAATGTATCAAGCTTTATCCTCAAGGCTTGATTTTCCCTTTCTAGCTTTCTAACCCTAGAACCCATATGTCCACCTTGGACATTCCTATGCCTAACCTCCTTTCTAGGCACATTCCTTCCCTTCTTGGGATTAGTGTCATGTTCCTTAAATCTAGAGGTCTTGGGTCTATCATTATGCATGCTCTTCCTAGGATTTTGATCTACCTTGTTAACCCTAGTCCTATCATTATATTTGAAACCAAAATTATGCACCATTAAGCATTTTTCATGAATGTTAGCATGCATGGATGAGTGATTGATTCTATTTTTAACATTCATGAAGGAACTAGAATTTGAGTTGCATTTAAATCAAGAGTTAGGGATTACCTCCCTTACCCTTGTAGTCCCTCATTGATGTGATCTTTACATCTTTTCCTCCTTCTCCCATCTTCTCAAATGCTCCATTTTCTTTAATTCTCCTTTTCTAGGGCACTTGGTGTGGTAGTGCCCTAGCTCTCCACACGTGAAGCATCGGATTTTCTTTTTCTTTTCTTGGGCTCCTCCATTCCTACAACTCATGTTAGATTTAAAAGAACTTGAAATGAGTGCAGATTTTACCTCCTTTTTATCTTTCGGACACTTGTCCTTGTAGTACCCCTTTTCATTACACCCAAAGCATGTGATATGGTCCTTGGCTCTTTCTTTGGTGGAGGTTGGAGCTTCTTCTTCAACTTTTGATAATGTGGATGCCTCCTCTTGATCCGGTACGGTTGAGGGTCTCTCCTCCCCCTCAATTCTCAAAATCGATACCTCCTCTTCTTCTCTTGAGGAGGTTGATAATCTTTCACTCTCTTCCTCAATTGAAGATGTAGATGGCTCAATTTTCTCCTCTTCTTGAATCATGGAGCTCACTTCATCGGGATCTTCTATTGGTTGGACTCGTGTATGATTTTCATGGAACGCTACAAGCTTACTCCACAACTCCTTAGCACCCTATACTCACCAAGCCTATCAAAAATGTCATTAGGTACTAAATTGATTAACATTTTGATTGCCTTGTTATTGATTTTGGATTGATGAATTTGCTCCTCGGTCCACTTTTTTCTTCTTAAGAATCCTTCCCTTTTTATCCTTGGGAGAATCGAAGCCTATTTCTATACACATCCAATCTTCAATATTAGTCATTAGAAAATATGACATTTTACCTTTCCAATACGCGAAATCCTCGCGATCGTACGAAGGTGTGATCCAGATATCCCATCCTAGCGGGCTCTCTCCTTCCATGTTCTTCCTCTTGCGTGTGCTCCCTCGGCGGTTAGTCCGATCAAGAGCGGTCCTCCCTCTGATACTAACTGATAGATCGATCGCGTCCTCTAGAGGGGGGGGGGGTGAATAGCGATTTTCGATCCCCTTTCTTCCTACACAGTTAGTTGCACAGCAGAATATACAATAAAAACAATAAACAAATACTAACCAACGCTAACACGGAAGTTTACTTGGTATCCACCCCGGACGAGTAACTAATCCAAGAATCCGTCGGTGGATCAATCCCCGGATAACCTCCGGCTAGCCCTCGTTGCTCCTTGTGGAGGAGAAACCTCACCACAATCACATTGACAAGATCTGGGCACAAAAGACTACTAACTCACTTTACCCAAGCGAGTTTCATCAAGAATCTCAGCCACCACGAAGTCCTCTTTAAATAGAACTCGGGCTGAAACCCTCGCTACCAGTAGACTGCCCCCAGAGCAGTCGACTGGTGCCACTGAAATTAGACCGTTGCACCCCAACGTTCGAATTCTCAGCCAACTCACCAGCCACCTACCAGTCGACTGCCCCCAGGGCAGTCGACTGGTCCCAGGCTGAGACTCTTCTGTGAGTTTCATCAGTCGACTGCCCCCAGGCCAATCGACTGGTCTACTCACACACCTAAGGTTACCCTTCTTGAGTACATTCCACTCAGCACTCAAACCCTAGAATTTCTCGAGTACAATCACACAACACTCGTACCCTCAGGACTTGACTGACTCCTCCACAGCAGCCTCGACTATTGCCTTCGCGCCCTCTTCATCTTCAGCTCCCGCCCCTCGGATGCACGCAAGCCTCCAGCTTGCCTCCATGCCATCCTTCACGCATGCCTCGAAGTCTGCGCCTCTCAGCTCATCGTCCCTGCTCTCCAAGGTCCCTCGGGCGCACACAAGCCTCCAGCTTGTCTTCATGCCACCCTTCACTGTACCTGTAACGCCCACCTTTTTCCCACACCTTGTGGTGTGGCGAGATAGGCGTCGTTACGCTAAACATACATGTACATAAAACATCTTAATGCAGCGGAATACCTTTTTATTCTTCTACACATGCTTTTAACCATGCAACTAACACATGAAACATCTATACATGTCTAAACTGGTCATTCATAAACTTAGTGTCATTGAACTTAGCATATTATTGACATGCATGGCATCATGACATAACCATTCCATAGCTTATTCATAATCGCCATAAGTAGTATGTACTTATCCATAAACGTAGCATCATGAGTCTTAAGTCACCCATTAGTCATAACCATAAAACATAGCATAAAATTTAAGAAAACATTTCCACACCCAAGATATGCATTATGTGTGAATATAAGAATCTTTTGCCAAGTCACTGCTACACACACACACATGCTTCTGCCTCTCCTGCGGCTTCCCTTAATAGCCTCTTGCATGATCTACGGTACGAGGAAAATAAAACTATAAGCACATAGGCTTAGTAAAACACCTTTCCTACTCACTAAAATCATACGTCACTTAAACATAAACATATCAAGTATCTAACATAACATAACTTCGAACATAAACATAAGTATAGTCATGGCATAAGTCATAAGCATATGAACAAATAACATAGCATGATTCCTAACATCACCATAGATCTACAACCTACTTAGCATAGCATAAATCTTAACATACATGAACATAAAGCATACTTATACATGGCATAATTCTTATCATACATGAACATAAGAAATACTTATCATAGCATAATTCTTAGCATACATGAACATAAGACATACTTATCATGGCATAGTTCTTAGTATACATGAACATAAGACATACTTATTATGGCATAGTTCTTAGCATACATGAACATAAGACATACTTATCTTGGCATAGTTATTAGCATACATGAACATAAGACATACTTATCATGGCATGAGAATAAAATGCTCTTACCCTGGCGCAATGCACAACATGGATGTATGCATAAGTCAAATGCATTTACTACATAAGGATGCTTAATTTTAAAATCATACTTTTAAATGCTTAACATAAACATAACATCATTGGGGTCCCCGGCTTGTACCACATACATACATCATAAGCGTGCATCCCTAAGTAAATACGAGGTAGCGAGCCCCGACCTACTAGGGTAGGAACAGCATAGTTGTAGTTCCAAAAACTGGGGCGTTCTTAAGGTGCCCATCCCTGTTGCACAGCTTCGGTAGTGCCAAAATCGTGGACAGCTTCGGTAGTCCAGAACCGGGGCGTTCTTAAGGTGCCCATCCCTTGGACCTTACATCGGTCCGGTACAAGCCTCATTCGTAAAAATAAATATGCATGCTTCATCATTCATACTTGTCATTCATACTTAGCATTCATACTTATTTCATATCATCGTTATGCCTTAATCATTCATACTTATCATACATACTTATCATTCATACTTAAGGCATAACCATCATCTTCATTCATACTAATCATTCTTTATTCATAAAATAGGACATACATGCACAATCATGTTTCTAGTCATAAACATTGTCTTGGTTCATAAAGCTTGCATGATCATATTACATAAATAAATAGGTACTTCACATATGATACATTTCATCTAGCATACATAATCCTAGTATTCATCATAAAGCATGGATGGTAAGCTACAAATAAACATGACACATACCACTAGGATTCATGGCATTTACCCTAAAACATGCATATACCTTCATAAACCATAAATCTATTATAAGCATTTATCATTATACATGCATCATTCTATCTATCATAACTTACATCCTACATCAATTACATATATTCATGGTATATGATCTAAATATTCATGAGTAAAGCATCACCTAAAATCTAACATACAAAATCATGTTATTCTACACATAAACTAAACTTTAGTAACATAAAGATCCTTACTTCATGCTTAACTACTTACTAGCATCATGGTAACTTAGAAACATACATCCTTGAGACCTTAACCCAATCCAAACCCTAGGTTTGGGTCTTGGCCGAAACTTGAAGAAGTGTAACTCCATAGAAAATTTTCCTAGGTTAAGATTAACATCCTATACCTTGCATATCATGTCATGGAAGACCAATTGAACTCTTGATTGGACTTAACACTAAGCCGTAGCCCTAGAACATGATTTGGATGAAACCTATAAGGGTAACAAGCCCATAGAAAATTCATATAAGTCACCATTTTCATCCATACTATATCATAGCAAGACATACTAAGCATGCTTGGAGAGTTAAAGATTAAATCTAACCCTAAATTTGAAGGTGGCCGAAACCCTAAGGGGTTCTTAGGGTGCTTCAAGACCTCCACAATCATACTTTTAGGTCTAACCTATCATGAGAAATCATTTGAAAACATAAAGGAAGCCTTTAACATGATTTCTAGCCCAAACAAGGCTTGGCTGAAACCCTAATCATGGATTTTTCAACATATCATGCCAATAGAGACTTTGATCATGACAAAACTTGAAAAACTATCATACCATAGGTGAGAGGGTTTTACCTTGGGTTACCTTTGGTTTTTAGACCTTAAAAGAGAAGGAACTTGTAAATCCCTTTGACACTTGAACCCTCCTTGCCCTTGTAGCCTTGGAAGAGACCCTAGATCTTCAAAATGGAGGCTTATGTGAACTTTTCTCAAGGGGAAAGGGAGCTTGGAGGTTTCGGCTAGGAGGGGAGGAAGAAGAAGAGAAAACAAATGACTTGATGGAATGAGAGAAATGAAAGATAACTTCCCTCTTATGCCTTTAATCCCCATTAAAAGGGGGTAAGTGAAGAGTCATGGTGTCTCTTCCCTTGATGACTCTTCATTTTCCCTAGGCCTTAACTAATATTCACTTCATTCCCTCATAGCCCTCCCTTGCTAGGTGAATTGGTTAGTGCATGCATGGTTGTACAAGAGGTCCATGGTTCAATCCTTGGTGCATGCACTAATTTTTCCTATTTTATTTCCTATTATTTCGAAAATTCCTTAAAAATTCCCCCATAATTATATTAATATTTCTCATTAAAACCCCTTTATATTTCTATTAATTTTTACCTAAAATTCACCCATAATCATGGTACTAGCAAGCCCATATAAGGCCCCTTAGTACTTAGTTTCTCAATTTACATGAGAAAATCATGGATTTCTAGGCTAAGGTTCGTACTAATATTTCTAGATCCTTTGGAAAATTATCTAGACATGCTTAATATTTTAAAGAAAATATTAAGAAAATTTTCCAGGTCGTTACAATCCCCCATACCTCTTGAAAGTTCGTCCTCGAACTTAGAATAGCTCTGGGTACTTGCGTCTCATCTCGTCTTCGCGTTCCCAGGTAGCTTCCTCGAACCGTTGACTTTGCCATAGAACCTTGACTAAGGGTACTTTCTTGTTCCTTAACTTCTTGACTTCCCAATCCAAGATCTGGACAGGTCGACTTTCATAACTTAGGTCCTCCTGAACTTGTACCGTATGTGGCTCGATCACTTGGTCCAAGTTTGAAATACACTTCTTAAGCATTGACACATGGAACACATTATGAATAGCTGCCATGTCCTGAGGTAGCTCTAGCTCATAGGCCACCTTGCCAACTCTTTTCAGGATCAGGTACAGTCCCACGAATCGCGGACTCAGTTTTCCTTTCTTCCCAAATCTTGTCACCCCTTTCATTGGAGCCACTTTGAGGAATACCAGATCCCCAATATTGAATTCCAGTGGCCTACGCCGGATATCTGCATAGCTCTTCTGCCGACTCTGTGTAGCTTCTATCCGTCGTCGAATGTTCTGTATAGCTTGGGTGGTGTCGTCGATGAGATCCGTCGTGAGTCCCATCGCCTTCTTTTCACCACCTTCATACCAACAGATTGGGGACCTACATCTCCTCCCGTACAAAGCTTCATAAGGTGCCATGCCAATAGTAGCTTGGTAGCTATTATTGTAGGCGAATTCCGCTAAACAGAGATATCGACACCAACTCCCTTTGAAATCCAGAGCACAAGCCCGTAACATATCTTCCAGCACTTGATTCACTCGTTCAGTCTGTCCGTCTGTCTGAGGATGGAAAGCTGTACTGAATTGTAATTTAGTGCCAAGGGACTTCTGGACACATTCCCAAAAATACGAAGTAAAGCGACCATCCCTATCTGAGATGATGGTCTTGGGAACTCCATGAAGTCTGATTATCTCCTTAGCATATAATTGAGCCAGTTGCTCAATCGAATAAGCCATCTTGATAGCTAAGAAGTGAGCAGACTTCGTCAACCTGTCTACAATTACCCATACCGCATCATATCCATTTGTAGTCTTGGGAAGTCCCGAAATAAAATCCATAGAGATATCTTCCCATTTTCATTCCGGAATCGGAAGTGGCTGCAGAACTCCTCCGGGTCACTGGTGTTCTGCCTTCACTCGTTGGCAGGTCAGGCAAGTGCCAACATGCTGAGCCACATCTCTCTTCATACCAGACCACCAGAATTTCTCTTTTAAATCTTGATACATCTTGGTGGATCCTGGATGCATTGAATAAGGGGTTTCATGAGCTTCGACTAACATCGCTCTCCGTAGCTCCAGATCATTAGGAATACATAGACTATCCCTAAGATAGATTACTCCTCCGTTGGCGATATGAAAATCATCGCCCTTTCCTTCTAAGATCTCTTGTTTGATTCTCTGAAGGCTAGGATCACCATCTTGTTTGTCCAATATGTCCTCGAACAGCGTCGGTGATAGTGTCATGGTAGAAAGCCATCCGGAGATGATCTCGACTCCAGACTTCATAATTTCCCTTTCGAGTGGTCGGGGTAATCTAGATATAGACATCAAGGTGGCACTTGACTTCCGGCTGAGTGCATCGACCACTTTGTTTGCCTTTCCTGGATGATATAAGATCTCACAGTCATAGTCCTTTACCAACTCCAGCCATCGGCGTTGTCTCATATTTAGGTCTTTCTGCGTGAAGAAATACCGCAGGCTCTGGTGGTTTGTATAAATCCTGCACTGCGCTCCATACAGATAGTGCCTCCATATCTTAAGAGCGAAGACCACAGCGGCTAATTCCAAATCGTGGGTGGTATTGTCATAATTAACTCCATGATATAATTACACACATGCATCATAATTAAATACTTATTGTGATTCCGGGTGGACCGACTTATGTTAGGCTTCCGTAACATTAGTCCTCAACCTGAATTTATGAATTATATTAGCCCATATTTGTAGTATGGTTACTATAGGGTAGATAAGATCTTATTTATTATATCACCAAAATTTATTTTATCCAGTCTTATAAGTCTATATACAAAACTAGCCAAACTCAGTGAGCTAGATGGGCTGCCGTTATGCCCAAAATAAAGAACATCATAGCGATGACCACCACCCCCTCACCCATCTCCCCTTGGCCTGCCTCCCCTTGGCCTGCCTCAGGATCTTCTACCGTTTCCATCGAGTCTTCTTCTTCAATCTCGAGAACCTCCTCAACCACTTCAAGGTCTTCCTCAAACATCTCGGGGTCTTCCTCAAACATCTCGAGCATCTCGGGATCCTCCTCGAATGGCTCGGGATCCTCCTCGTACATCTCAGGATCCTCCTCGAACGGCTCGGGATCCTCCTCGTACATCTCGGGATCCTCCTATAACGGCTCAGGATCCTCTTCAAACATCTCGGGATCCTCCTCTATCGGCTCAGGATCCTCTTCAAACATCTCGGGCTCCTCCTCCGAGTCCCCCAGATCTTCCAGAAACTCATGGCGGAGAAGCTGCTTACATAATTCCGTATATGAGATACGGCATCCGTGCTGCCCCCAGATCTGATGAGTGACCTCTCTCGCCCGATTGGGCAATGAACGAAGCAGAGCTTCGATCCTATGATCATCCATGACTGGAAACCCTTCCTGCTCAAGTTTCCAGAATAGCCGATCTAAAAACCCCATGTTGCCTTGAACTCCAAGGGTCGGACTGTACCCAACTTCCTCTATTCGCTCCATCAGCTCGCGGCACCTCTCAGTGTAGTTCTCATGCAATATCTGGAATTGAAAAAACATGACATAGTTAGTACCAACCCAACCAAGCCAGTACAAACCATTTTTTTTTTCAATTCGCAAATATATACAGAGAAAAACACACGCAAACCAGTTTCTTCTACCCTAGTGATTAAAATATATAACCACTTCTCCTACCCCTAAATTCTAAATTATTTAATTAATATATACATATATATATATATATATATTTAAATACATAAAAAAAAATATCATTCATGTTCACATATTTCACAATATTTTCCATCATCTTATCATAAGGCATTATTCATACTTGCATATTCTAAAATCATATAAGGAAAATCAAACATGCATAAAAGTACTTACTTGGAAGCGGCAGGAAGGAGGCTTGATGTGTGTGTAGTGAGATGGCAATGGCTCTGATACCAACCTATAACGCCCGCCTTTTTCCCACACCTTGTGGTGTGGCGAGATAGGCGTCGTTACGCTAAACATACATGTATATAAAACATTTTAATGCAGTGGAATACTTTTTTTTTCTTCTACACATGCTTTTAACCATGCAACTAACACATGAAACATCTATACATGTCTAAACTGGTCATTCATAAACTTAGTGTCATTGAACTTAGCATATTATTGACATGCATGGCATCATGACTTAACCATTCCATAGATTATTCATAATCGTCATAAGTAGTATGTACTTATCCATAAACGTCGCATCATGAGTCTTAAGTCACCCATTAGTCATAACCATAAAACATAGCATAAAATTTAAGAAAACATTTCCACACCCAAGACATGCATTATGTGTGAATATAAGAATCTTTTGCCAAGTCAGTGCTACACACACCCACATGCTTCTGCCTCTCCTGCGGGTTCCCTTAATAGCCTCTTGCCTGATCTGCAGTACGAGGAAAATAAAACTATAAGCACATAGGCTTAGTAAAACCTCTTTCCTACTCACTAAAACCATACGTCACTTAAACATAAACATATCAAGTATCTGACATAACATAACTTCGAACATAAACATAAGCATAGTCATGACATAAGTCATAAGCATATGAACAACTAACATAGCATGATTCCTAACATCACCATAGATCTACAACCTACTTAGCATAGCATAAATCTTAACATACATGAACATAAAGCATACTTATACATGGCATAATTCTTATCATATATGAACATATGAAATACTTATCATAGCATAATTCTTAGCATACATAAACATAAGACATACTTATCATGGCATAGTTCTTAGTATACATGAAAATAAGACATACTTATCATGACATAGTTCTTAGCAAACATGAACATATGACATACTTATCATGGCATAGTTATTAGCATACATGAACATAAGACATACTTATCATGGCATGAGAATAAAATGTTCTTACCTTGGCGCGATGCACAACATGGATGTATGCATGAGTCAAATGCATTTACTACATAAGGATGCTTAATTTTAAAATCATACTTTTAAATGCTTAACATAAACATAACATCATTGGGGTCCCCGGCTTGTACCACATACATACATCATAAGCGCGCATCCCTAAGTAAATACGAGGTAGCGAGCCCCGACCTACTAGGGTAGGACAGCATAGTCGGTAGTTCCAAAAACCGGGGCGTTCTTAAGGTGCCCATCCCTATTGCACAGCTTCGGTAGTGCCAAAACCGTGGGCAGCTTCGGTAGTCCAGAACCGGGGCGTTCTTAAGGTGCCCATCCCTTGGACCCTTACTTCGGTCCGGTACAAGCCTCATTCGTAAAAATAAATATGCATGCTTCATTATTCATACTTGTCATTCATACTTATCATTCATACTTATTTCATATCATCGTTATGCCTTAATCATTCATACTTATCATACATACTTATCATTCATACTTAAGGCATAACCATCATCTTCATTCATACTTGTCATTCTTTATTCATAAAATAGGACATACATGCACAATCATGTTTCTAGTCATAAACATTGTCATGGTTCATAAAGCTTGCATGATCATATTACATAAATAAATAGGTACTTCACATATGATACATTTCATCTAGCATACATAATCCTAGTATTCATCATAAAGCATGGATGGTATGCTACATATAAAGATGACACATACCACTAGGATTCATGGCATTTACCCTAAAACTTGCATATACCTTCATAAACCATAAATCTATTATAAGCATTTATTATTATACATGCATCATTCTATCTATCATAACTTACATCCTACATCAATTACATATATTCATGGTATATGATCTAAATATTCATGAGTAAAGCATCACCTAAAATCTAACATACAAAATCATGTTATTCTACACATAAAATAAACTTTAGTAACATAAAGATCCTTACTTCATGCTTAACTACTTACTAGCATCATGGTAACTTAGAAACATACATCCTTGAGACCTTAACCCAATCCAAACCCTAGGTTTGGGTCTTGGCCGAAACTTGAAGAAGTGTAACTCCATAGAAAATTTTCCTAGGTTAAGATTAACATCCTATACCTTGCATATCATGCCATGGAAGACCAATTGAACTCTTGATTGGACTTAACACTAAGCCTTAGCCCTAGAACATGATTTGGCCGAATCCTATAAGGGTAACAAGCCCATAGAAAATTCATATAAGTCACCATTTTCATCCATACTATATCATAGCAAGACATACTAAGCATACTTGGAGAGTTAAAGATTAAATCTAACCCTAAACTTGAAGGTGGCCGAAACCCTAAGGGGTTCTTAGGGTGCTTCAAGACCTCCACAATCATACTTTTAGGTTTAACCTATCATGAGAAATCATTTGAAAACATAAAGGAAGCCTTTAACTTGATTTCTAGCCCAAACAAGGCTTGGCCGAAACCATAATCATGGATTTTTCAACATATCATGCCAATAGAGACTTTGATCATGACAAAACTTGAAAAACTATCATACCACAGGTGAGAGGGTTTTACCTTGGGTTACCTTTGGCTTTTAGACCTTAAAGGAGAAGGAACTTGTAAATCCCTTTGACACTTGAACCCTCCTTGCCCTTGTAGCCTTGGAAGAGACCCTAGATCTTCAAAATGGAGGCTTATGTGAACTTTTCTCAAGGGGAAAGGGAGCTTGGAGGTTTCGGCTAGGAGGGGAGGAAGAAGAAGAGAAAACAAATGACTTGATGGAATGAGAGAAATGAATGATAACTTCCCTCTTATGCCTTTAATCCCCATTAAAAGGGGGTAAGTGAAGAGTCATGGTGTCTCTTCCCTTGATGACTCTTCATTTTCCCTAGGCCTAAACTAATATCCACTTCATTCCCTCATAGCACTCCCTTGCTAGGTGAATTGGTTAGTGCATGCATGGTTGTACAAGAGGTCCAAGGTTCAATCCTTGGTGCATGCACTAATTTTTCCTATTTTATTTTTATTTTATATCTTATTATTTCGAAAATTCCTTAAAAATTCCCCCATAATTATGTTAATATTTCTCATTAAAACCCCTTTATATTTCTATTAATTTTTACCTAAAATTCACCCATAATCATGGTACTAGCAAGCCCATATAAGGCCCCTTAGTACTTAGTTTCTCAATTTACATGAGAAAATCATGGATTTCTAGGCTAAGGTTCGTACTAATATTTCTAGATCCTTTGGAAAATTATCTAGACATGCTTAATATTTTAAAAAAAATATTAAGAAAATTTTCCGGGTCGTTACAGTACCAAGGTCGTCCAGTCAAGTCCATATGTGTAACCTGTACAACCTGCACACTCAACATACACATATAAGAACACAAGCGAAACCTAACTTAAGCACTTTGCCCAAACATCAAAACACTTGCTCACTCCTGACCACAGATTGCCTCAACAAACTAGACTTGATGTTTGGCAGAGAGAAGTCTAGTCAGGATTAAGATGACTTGCAAAGATGTCCTTATTGAGTAACGAAATCCTAGTGAGTGAAGCTAGGTGAATGAAATCCTGATGAGTGAAGCTGGGTCCTAGTGAGTGAAGCTAGGTGGACGATATCCTGGTGAGTGAAGCTAGGTGGACGAAGTCCTGGTGAGTGAAGCTAGACATGAAGTCCTGGTTCAGGGAATTGGGCACGAAGACCTGGCCGAGGGTTGGGCACTGAAGTCCTGGTTCTAGGAATTGGGCATGAAGTCCTGGTCGAGGATTGGGCAAAAGTCTTAGCCGAGCGAGGACTACAGAAAGAAGTAGAGATGGGTCGAGGATCAGACGTCTCGAGATCTGGGAGTCTCGAAGGCTGAGCAAAAGTCCAACCAGAGGTCCCGGTTGGCAAAGGGTAACTTCTCTAGAGTAGAGTAAGTGTCAATCATTAAGGCTTAGGATTTCATTTGAAATCCAAAGTTAGAACAATTCAACTCTAGCTGTCAATCATTAAGGCTTAGGATTATTTGTTTGTCTTGCAGGAACTTGGAGTTGGAGGCAAGATAGGAGAGCAAACACAAGAAAATAAGGTCCTGGGAAAGGGCTTCCTAGGCACCCGGATCAACCCAGGTGCCCTATATGGAGCCCTCAAGGGGTTGAGGCCATCCCAGGCGCCCAACATCCCAGGTGCCTGAAACATCCCAGGTACCTCAGTGCTCCCAAGCATCTGGGATGCAGGATTTTATCCCTGTGCTGAGTTCGCTAGTTCAGATCAAGTTTGACCACTGTGAGGTGCTTCAATGGACTCTAGGGCGCCCGAATGCAGTGTATAAAAGGGAATGCGAGTCGTTCTTTCAGATAATCAACTTTCACATACGCTTACTTATTCTTTGCAAAGGAAAAGTGTTGAGACAAAGCTCTGCGACCAAGGAGGCTCTAGGAGGAAGTGCGCAACGCTTTGGAGTTCCAGATTGGTTGGGATCTGTAAGATCGGTGCCAGTCGATAGAAGGGGGTGCATATCGACTTGAAAAATTCATCGGAAAACGTCTTTCTATCGAGGTTAGTACGCAGCGGAAATAAAAATAAACTTAAAGAAAGACAAAATAAATATGCTGGATTTTACTTGGTTCCCAACCCCCCAGGGTCAGTACATCCAATGCCTAAGCACTCAATCGTGAGTCCACTAATGGTCTTCTTTCCGAACTTTTCGGAGGCAGAGAAACCCGTCTTACAGTTCAAGTTACAAACAATGAATAAGTAAATTAAATTCATAAATAAAAACAAACCAAAAAACAACTCAACCAACTCTGGAAGTCCGAAGTGTCGCACACTTCCTCCTGGAGCCTCCTTGGTCACAGAGCTTCGACTTGAGCACGCTTGCTTTGCACAAACTGCTTTAATGGGTGTGAGAATTGATGTTCTACATTGAGGGGTTGAACCCCTTTATATACAGGCTTCACGGGCACTTGTAAGCTCTTAGGCGCCTTCCACATGTCGGTCAAAACCTCATCCATTGCACCGAACTCACAGCGTAGATAAGAAGGCCTTCCCAGGCACCTGGGAAGCCACAGGCGCTTGGGAGTGGGATGTCCAAACTGGGGTGCCCAACATGCCTGGGGTGCCTGATTCAAGTCAGGTGCCCAGGATGTCCTTCCCAGGTGCGTTTTCTCCTGCGTTTGCTTTCTTATCTTGCCTCTAACTCCATGTACCTGCAAGACAACAAACACAAGACAAACATACAAATAATCTTAGCCTTAAAGAATGGTTCTAACTTTGGATTTCACCCCTAGGTCGAACCGACGCCTAATGTTCCCTTTCCCGGGGAACGCGTCCTCACCTACTCCACACTAGGAGAAGTTGCGTTTGCCTACCGGAACCTCCGGTTGGACTTTTGCTTAACCTCCAAGAACCCGAATCTCGAGACGTCCGACCTCGACCCATCTCTACTTCTGTTCGCGATTCCTGCTTGACTAAAGCTTTTGCCAACCGGGACCTCCGACTGGTCTTTTGCTTGGCCTCCGAGAACTCAGTTCTCGAGACGTCCAACCTCGACCCGTCTCTACTTCTGTCCGCCATCCTCGCTTGGGAAAGAATCCATTGCCCGATCCCTAACTAGGACTTAGTGCTCAGACCCCCGGACCAAGACTTCGTGCCCAGCTTCACTCATCAGGACTTAGTCCACCTAGCTTCACTCACTAGGACCCAGCTTCACTCACCAAGATTTACTTCACCTAGCTTCACTCACTAGGATTTCCTTCACCAAGCTTCACTCACTAGGATTTCCTTCACCTAGCTTTCCTTGCTAGGACCCAGCTTCACTCACCTGGATTTCTTTCAACTCAATCACTCCTTTACTAGTCATCATGATCCTGACTAGACTTCCTCCAATCAACAGGTAAATATAATCTCACACCTCAAGTCTGGTGTGGTTTAATGTCATGGTCAAATTGACCAACCCTGGGTTCTATTTATTTTGCCAAACATCAGATCATGTTTGGCTAATCCTTTGTCAAATTGATCAAACTTGGGTTAACCCTACTAAACATAAGGTCCTGTTTGGTTTAACCCTTGGTCACTTTAACCACCCTTAATATATGATCTAACATATATTGTTACTAATTTTAGTATATTGTCAAACATCGAAACCATAGAGGATGATTGTTCATCACTAATGCATTTTGCACCAACAGGATCATCATCTTTTGTTTGGTTTGCATTTATTCATAAGTTGTACTTATTTCATTACTATTATTGTGCTTGTACTTAAACTAGGGGATGGGTTTCTTCGCCTCCGAAAATTCTAGAAAGGAGAGCACTAGTGGACGGGCGCTACCCGTAATTAGGCCTTGGATGTACTGACCCTGGGGATTTGGGAACCAAGTAAATCCCGCATGTTATTGTTGTATTTTCACTTTATCTTTTATGTCGCTACTACTAACAACTCTGATATTAAGTGAACGATCAATGAAGATTCGGAGCAAATTTACGAGTCGATATTTAACCCCCCTCTATCTATGCCACCGATCCCATAGGATCCACTTTCCTCACACTCACAAGCACTATGAATGTCTTCTTCGTGGAGGCGGAGAAGCCTCGTACAAGCTTACAAGAAGATGCAACAAAAACTCAAGCAAATATAAAATAAATCTTACAAGTTTGCACATCTTTGCTTGTCTTGCTTTCTTCTTCTTGCTTGCTTAGAAAATGCCTCTTGAAATACACCAACACTAGCTTAAGAACTGGCGAAGGAGGAGAAGAGATGCACTTCAAACTAGCGTGAAAACCCTATGTACCTGCAACCTAGGGGTTTCCTTAGTCAATTACCCAAATGATTACCACGTCTGATCTAGTCATTCAATGACTAGTTTTTGATGCTTAATCGATTAGCCAATCGATTAAGAAGCCTAAATTGATTCAGCACCTTTTTGTGCTCTCGCGTAATATAGCCGTAATCGATTGGCCAATCGATTATGGTTCTCCTAAATTAATTACCCAATCGATTAAGAGGATACTGAATCGATTACCCAATCAATTCAGCATATTTCTGTTCTAGCAACACAACTCTCCCAATCGATCACCCAATCGATTCACTCCCTCCTTAATCATTCACCTAATTGATTAAGAAGACTTTTGTTGTCTAACCCTGGTCAACCATGATCTGTTAGGTCTTTCTGTTAGTAGGAGCCCTAGGGCCAATTATGTGATGATTGACTAGGGACATTTTGTATCATATTCTATCATTAAAAGGCATGTTTGGTTATTATACTTACTTTGTATTTGTGCCAAATAACTAAGTATAATAATGTCCTTGTGTAGTTGGTTCTTATCTACATTATATTGATTGGTTGAATCGATAGTGAGATAATGTAGAGAACACTATACTAAATTATTCCTAGTCAAACATTAATATTCAGGGATAATATTAATGCATGGAGACTAGCATGTAGGTCAATTGATGACTTGAACTCACAAGTCATGGATATGTAATATCAAGTTGACACATGGGTATACATTAGACAATGTGTACTGAATTGACCAGCCATGAGAAAGTTTCATAGATTGTCATATGAGTGTCATAAAATTTCTCATGTGACTATTGGTATGAATAGTCCTTAGACCTGAAGTTACTACGGTCCCCTACATAAGGAGTTATGTACTTTGGTATCGTCAAACGTCACCCGTAACAGGGTAGACTATAAAGGCGATCACTGGATATGTAATGAATTATGTGGAGGGATGTGAGTGATGTAGATGGGATCTATCCCTCCCATATGACGAGAGTGATATCTGTGGGCCCCTTGATCGAGTAGGCTGCTAAAATGCATGCCCATGCTCAAATGAGTCAATATGAGATATTGAGCTCATTTGTTTGAGTGAGTCTACTCGGGGATCAAGAAACACAAAGATTGATCGAGGATGACACAGTTTATGCCTCATTGTCAATATAGATATCAAGGATAGAAGGACAAGGTCTTACATTATCATAGTCACTGAGGATTAGTCGGATCTCGACTTTTCTTGTTACTTGGGTAGCAATGATGCATTGCTAGATGCCGCTCATTGCTTATGTGTCTAAGGTGTTTAGGCGCATTGCCAACATCATGAGAACCTATTGGGTCACACACTAAGGACATGATGCTTCGGGAAATTTGAGTGGGAGCCCGAGTTAGGAACTCGAGAGATCCGATCGGGAGATCTGATCGGGAGCTCGAGTTAGGAACTCGGGAGACTAGTTCGGGTGCTCAAGCTCCGGACAGGAGCTCGGGAGACTCGGGTTGGAAGACTGGGTCAAGAGCTCAAGGACTTGGTCGAGAGCTCGAGTTGGGAACTCGACAGACTAGGTCGGGAGCCCGAGTCGGCGCTCGGCAGACTGGGTCAAGAGCTCGGCAGATTGGGTCGGGAGCTCGGCGCTCGGAAGACTGGGTCGGGAGCTCGATGCTCGGCAGACTGGGTCGGGAGCTCGGCGACTTGCTCGGCAGACCTGGTCGGGAGCCCGAGAGGCCCGGTCGGAATTACAGGGGAAATTCATTAAAGTGTTTAATGAAGGAAAGAGAAGAGTCTCTCTGCATTGGATAAAGAGAAGGTGAAGAGTCACATGAAAAGATGTGCTCTATATTGCCATTAATGAAGGGAAGTCAAAGAGACAAAAGACTCTTCATATTCATGCGATTAGTATAAAAGAGAGTCTAGTAATTTTTGAATGAGGGTGTGTGAGCCTTCCCTTCTTCCCTTCCTCTCTTCTTCTTCATCTCCCCTTTGGCCGAAACCCTAGTAAGGTTCATGGTGGTCTTGCGAACTACCTCAAGCTGCTAGCACAACTAAGGTAGTTCTTCTCGAAGTTGAGAGATCGTGTCTGTGTGAATACGAATAGAGGCACGGAAACTTGAACGTGCAAGAGATCTGGCACATCTTGGACGAGTGGGATAAGCGAAGGGCACGCTCCAAAGGTATACACTGTAGATAGATCTATTAGATAGATAAATTTTATACGAGTTTTCTTTTGCATGGATCGCTCGAGGGTTCTTGTTTCCGCTGTGTTTTTATATTTTGGTGCCGGGAGAACCCAACACTTTCTCACTATGTGTCCGATAAAACCTTTGACCAACTTGGACTTTTCTCATGCCAAGTTCCCAACTTGGACTTAACCTAGTTCGCAACTTGGTTTACTTAAGCCTCAAGGTAGATCTAGTCTCTCGGTAGACTTCCACCTAGTCAATGTGTTATCTCCCAGATCCATTTGGACTTCACCTAGTCCCACTAGGTGTTCCTAGTCCTACTAGGATTTTTTCTGTGCCAACGTGCAATCTCCCTGATCCACCTGGACTTCACCTAGTACTACTAGGACTTTTCCCATGCTAGCGTCCGATCTCTCTGATCCACCTGGACTTCACCTAGTCCCATTAGGTGTGCTTAGTCCTATTAGGACATTTCCCATGCTAGCGTGTGATCTCCCTGATTCACTTGGACTTCACATAGTCCCACTAGGTGTGCCTAGTCCCACTAGGACTTTTCCCGTATCAGCGTGTGATCTCTCCAATCCATTTGGATTTCACCTAGTCCCACTAGGATTTTTTCGTGCCAGCGTGCGATCTCTTTGATCCACTTGGAATTCACTAGTCAATTTTCTAGTCAACCTTGACCTATTTTATGGGATCGTTTAGAATCGATAGAGGGGGGTGAATATCGATAGACAATTTTTCAGAAGAATGAGAGCAATTGCACAGCGAAAAAATTCAATGCTAACACTGTTATTTTTTACTTGGTTTGGAGTTGCGGTTGGCTCCTACTCAAAGGCCCATGGTCCTTGACCGTTTACGATGGGCAATTCTATATTCTAAGAAAATAGTACAAGTTTGAAGATGAATACAGAATTAAAAAAAAATACAGCAATTAAAACTTTATATCGACGACAGAAGAAGATTGAAAATCGGAGCCGCGGATCGTCGTTGGCGCTTGAATCTTGAACACGGAGCATTTGGAGAAGAGCACTTGAGAGAAATCGTTGGAAGCAGTTGTGTTCTGAAGCAAGAGGGTGAACCCCTTTATATAGTCGACTCTTGAGCACCTGTGTTGAAGGGGGCGCCTGACACGTGGCCTTCCTTACGCGAATCTCAATCCGCATTGACCAGTGCTTATCCCTTCAACTGGGGTGCCTGAGCTGATTGGGGCGCCTGTATCAACATAGGCGCCTCATCCTGACGTGGAGGCTTGCTTCGAGGTGGCTTGGATGAACCCTTGTCTAGGGCGCCTGTTACCATACAGGCGCCTGTTCAAACAGGCACCTGACTCCATTCAGACACCTAGGAGCAGAAAACTTCACCCTTTGTTCATGCAACCAGGGTTAGTTCCAAAACATAAATAATACATAAGTAATATGAGTTTAAGCATAGTTAACAGCCTAAGTTGTCTTGATTCTGACTTTGGGATTCTAAAATGGAACCCTTGGTCGAACCGATGCCTAGCGTTCCCTCCTACGAGGAACGCGTCCTCACCTACTCCTCTCAGGAGAGTTTACCTTTTTGCCAACCGACTCCTCCGGTTGGACTTTTGCTCAATCCCCTGGATCAGGTCTTCGTGCCCAGTCCGCGACCAGGACTTATTGCCTAGCTTCACTCACCAGGTCTTCGGTGCCCAGTCCACGACCAGGACTTATTGCCCAGCTTCACTCACCAGGTCTTCGGTGCCCAGTCCACGACCATGACTTATTGCCCAACCCTATGTCAGGACTTCGGTGCCTAGCTTACCTAGGACTTTTCCTACACACTTGAATAATATTGTTAGATCACAATAACACCTTAACTTATGAACCCTTTTCCATTATCAAAACACAAGTTCAATCTTGGTGCTTCCGGCACCAACATACTTGACTCACACAATGTCCAAACATCATTGTCAAAAATCGAATCTTAAGCTCACCCGAGCCTAGTCAAACTAGGTCAACCTTGACCTAACGAAAATTACACCAACATTGTTGAGACAACCCGCTCATTTTTATTGTCTGCGAATGTTCCTAGCGTCTTTTGGTGAGGAGCAGTTCTTATTGAAACTCATGTAATTAATAGGATTCTAACATCCCAGAATTCAAGTTTATTTCTCTTTCAATAACTGTATGGTTGTGCTTCTGATTATTTCTCTTTACGTGTTTTTGGTTGTACCTATTTTGTTCTACGACCACACGTTGAGCATGATAAATTATCCTCTAAATCTATTTTGTGTGTCTTTCTTGGTTATGGTGTTGGTCAAAAGGGATATCGTTGTTTTGATCCAGTTAGTAAAAAATTGTATGTCTCTCGTTATGTTGTGTTTATTGAGCATATTCCTTTCTTCTTCGTACCTCCTCTATCACATGGCATGACACATGCAGATCATATTCATATTGATCCTTTCAGTACCGACACCGATAAAACCTCTCCCACAACTACTCTTCCTCATAATAGCTCCACTGAATCTAGTAATCTCGAGACATCTTCTCCTCCTCCCTCTCCCCCTCCTGCGATTGTTTCATCATATCATGAGATTGTGGATAATCATATTCATTGGTTTATACGGCCTCGTAAGTCTACTAAACTACTTGATTTTGCTTATTCTTGTTATTCTAGTTCGTCTGCTTCTTTTGTCACCTATATTCATCATCTTTCTGAGCCTTTGTCCTATAGAGAAGCTGTTAATAACCCACTTTGGCAGAATGCTATGGACGAGAAATTAACTACTCTATAACATACACATATTTGAGATCTAGTACCTCTGCCACTAGGAAAATGTGCTATTGGTTCTCATTGGGTATATAAGATCAAATCTAAATCTAACGGTTCTATTTAATGATACAAAGCTAGTCTTGTTGCTAAAGGTTACTCTCAAGAATATAACATGAATTATAAGAAAACCTTTGCCCCTATTGCTAAAATGACCACTGTTCATATGTTAATTGTTGTTACTTTTGTTCATCGATGGAAAATATCTCAGATGGATATCAAGAATGACATCTTTAATGGTTATCTTTAAGAAAAAGTGTATATAATGTCTCATCCTGGAGTTGCTCACCGATCTGGTAAAGTTTGTAGACTTCACATAGCTCTCTATGGACTTAAACAAGGACCATGTGTTTGGTTTGCGAAGTTCTCCATGGTAATTACCTCTCTTGGCTTTCACCCCAGTAATCTTGATTTGTCTTTATTTGTCAAGTATATGCGTGCAGGTCGTATACTTTTATCTTTATATGTGGATGACATAATAATTACTAATGATGACTTAGATGGAATTGAGTTTTTGAAGTTGAAATTAGTTCGTTGCTTTGCTATGAAAGACTTGGATTTACTACGCTATTTTCGGGGATTAAGATCACCTCTTCTTCAAGAGGTTATCTCTTATCTCAGTCAAAGTACATAACTGTTCTATTTGAGCGTGTGCGTCTCACTGCTAACAAGATGGTTGATACTCCCTTTGAGACTAATGCTCGGTATTCTACATTAGATGGATCTCTTTTGCCAAATTCTAATATCTATCGTATAGTTGTGAGAAGCTTGGTTTATCTCATTGTGACTCGTCCTGATATTGCGTATGTTGTGTATGTGGTTAGTTAGTTTATCGCTCCACCTACTACAGTTCATTGAGCTGTTGTTCTTAGTATTCTCTGATATCTTCGGGGAACTTAGTTTCAAAGTCTCTTATTCCTTCTACTTCTTCGTTAGAGTTGTGTGTATACTTTGATGCTGATTGGGTAGGTGACTCTATGGATCGTAAGTCCATCACTAACTTCTGTATTTTTCATAGAGATTCACTTATCTCTTGGAAGAGTAAGAAGTAAGATGTTATTTTTAGATCTTCCATAGAAGCTGAGTATCGTGTTATAGCTACTACCACTTGTGAGATTATTTGGCTACGTTAGTTACTTACTGATATGAGAATTTTTCATTGACAACCTACTGCTCCTCATTGTGATAATCAGAGTGCCATTTAGATTGCCCGCAATCAATTTTTCATGAGAGAACGAAGCATATTATGATTTATTATCATTTCACTCATCATCATCTACAACTTGACATTATCACGCTGCCTTTTCTTCCTTCCTCGTTGTAGATAGTTGATATATTTACCAAGACTCATTCTACTTCCACTTCCATTTTTTGTTCGACAAACTTTCAATACTTCTAGCTGTAGTTGTTGGTTTCTCGTTCGGATGTTATTCTCTCTATATCTCCGGATTAAAAATGTTCTATTAATTAGAAACAATCCGGATGGAAAGAATCTTTCCGAACAACCCTTTTTATCATCGTGCTAATCGATTTGAGTGATCGCTTGAACATATTTTTTGTTCAAGCAATCCAACTCCTTTTGTCGAATAGCCGTGGAATAGATGATGATTGGATCGCCGATTTTTGTGTTTATCTTCGGGGTCCATGGTATACAAATACAATAATTAAACAAGAACAAGAAAACAAGTTATACCTCTTATTTTACCTCTTGATCTTCTATTGTATTCCTATCCTTTTCTTGGATGTCGTGTAGGCGATGGTCTTCCAAGAAACAAAGTCAACAAAGCCTCCTTCTTCCTCCTCCAAGCTTGTGTCGAAACCCTAATTCACCCTCTTGTTGCCACCGGACAAAGGAAGAAGAGAGTTCTTCCTTGCTTGCTTGCGTTAGCTCCCAAGGTGAAGAGAAGAAAGAAGAAGATAAAGAAGAGAGAAAGAACTCTCTCCTTGATTGAAACCCTAGCCGCCGACCACCTCTTTCTCCTTGTTATCGCCGCCGACCAAAAGGAAAGAAGAAGCTCCTTCTTCTTGTGCAGTCGGTGCCGAACAACCCTCCTTCTTCAAGGTAGCGCACGCCCTAGGATGGAGAAGAGAAAGAGAAGAAGAGAAGAGAAAGAGGAGAGCTCTTCCTTCCTTCCTCCCTACCAAAACCTCCCCTTAACCTTGCGGTGCTGAAGCCCTAGGAGAGAGAGAAGAGTAAGAAGAGAGAATAGAGAGACTTAGGTTAATTCTTGGGGCCTTGGTCTCATGACTCATGAGGTATATATAGGCTACAATAGGGACCATGAGGAGGAGTTGATTTTGATCTCTTAACAGATCCTAAACCTGACTCGTTAATAATAACCCACTCCACTAATGGGTTATTATTGAACTACCGCACCAACCCCATAATTAAATATGGGCTCCACCATATTATGTGTACATAATCTCTTCGTGTTTAAGATCTCGCATATCCATTAATTAATTAAAAATAATTACTCAACCTTATCAACATGTTGGACCAAGTCCGCCTGTAGGATTTACATGATGAACTTTATGAGCTTCTCAAGGGGACATCAACATCCTAATGCATTAGGACACGGTTTCCTTCTATAATCAATGACACATCATGTAAATAATATTATTTTATAATTTATCAGGCCTATTGATTTAACAAATAAATCTTGCCCATTGGTAAATCAAAGAAATATTTATTAAGTACATGTGCTCATTATTATATCGGGATTAAGAGCATGCATATCATAATATCTGAGGTCTGATTCGATTATATAGTCAGTATAAATTGAATCACCTCTAGTCGGTCCTGCTTAATACACACAAAATGTACTAGTGTAATTCTATAGTCAAGATAGACTAATATTAAATTACACTACAAACATTCCAATAGTTTGTCCAAATCCATCTCGGTTGTGAGCCACTACTTATACTTCACAAGCGATGGACTGTTGGGACTGGGTACATGTTGACATGGATGCGGGTTCATAATTTTAAAATTAATTATGTGCAAGAAGTGGAGAAGAGAAGAGAAGGAGAGAAAGAGAGGGAGAGAGCCTATGCCTTCATCTCTATGATTATTTTTCAAGCCTAGCCTTGGGTCCTTTATATAGTAGCCTCTCAACCATCAAGCCTCTCAAATATGGAATAACTTATTCTATCATGACAAGTTTGATTTTATATCATGGTTAAAATCATATTTTAATTCATGATAAAAAATCAATCAAGTCTCTTCTCTCCTATGGAATAAATTTCCTTATCATGGTAAATCAAACCATGATTCATTTTATAAAATAAACCAATCCATGGTTCATTTTAATTTCCATGAAAAATAAACCAAACCTTGGTTTATTATATAAAAATTTATATCATCCATAATTTTATAAAACAAACCACACTTGGTTTATTTTATAAATTGAACCAAAACATGGTTCTCTCCCTTTGTTGTGGTCGGCCAAGCAAAGAGGTTGGAGGCCCTCTTTGGCCGGCCCATCCAAGCCACGTCCCAATGAATTAAACTTATTTAATTCATCAATTAAGTCTTCAAAAGACTTAGCCATTTTACGCTTCCGATACATCTCTGAAAAATTCAGATTTTACTTATCGTTTGGCTCAACCAAACCTAATCTCTCTTGATTGGAAACTCCAATTTTCAACTCGTTTTAAATCCCTCGGATTACTCATAGTGCGTGTGACTAAATAGGCTTTCGATTTATGTTGGCCGTCGATAATTAATCAATTATAGAACGATCATGAGTGGCACCTAGTAGTACATCATGATCCCCAATTAATCGAAAGATCAATGGTTGACCTCAGAAACAATTCTGAAACCCTTCAGCAGCTATAATGAATCGTGCCCCATTCCCTTCACCATCTTATACCCACTTGGTTCCGGACATGCTCTATGTGTGTCAGTCCCCACTAGGCTGACTACGTCACACCTAGCCCAAGTAACGTTTTCTCGTCCTATGGATTTAATTACCCTCATGTATTTAAGAGATTCATACTCTGAACATGTCATGCTCTGGCCAGAGGCTTCGAGTAACAATCCGACGATAGGCCTCGGGTATACATCTCCTTGCAAGGAGTGGTGAATCCTATGTAGGCTGTTCAAACATCTTCGGGCACTTTGGCTTATACCCAATCATCTTGGGTCCACACCTCCTTGGAGACGCTTACTTAAGATGTCAAAGTATAAGTCTCCATGACCAAGATGACTTGAACACCGCAAGTCAAAGGAACATCGCACTTAAGCTGCGGTAAGAACTTCACTGACATATCTATATGTAGACTACCATATGAAGTTTTACAGCCAGACACTCTAATGAACTAGTTCCCTTAACTAGCATTCATGTTTATCTCCGGACATCTCAATGTCACCAGCCAGTGAGAATCAGCTGATTAGAGAATAACCCATGCTAGTCTCAACAAAATTGATAGTGTCCGTATTTATCAATTCATCGACTAGGGACAATGTCAATACTTCACAATTACACATGTAGAGATAATCACTAGTTGTGAATTCATCACAAATTATCTCATGCTGTGAATTGTATTGCGGACATTCAGTAAATGAGTTTAAGATCTCAATCAAATACACAAACATGTATACTCAAATAGTGAATATTCATTTATTAGAATAAATGATTATAATCATAAGGCGATTGCCTTAGGACACTTCTCTCATATCACTAACAAACTCCCACTTAGCCTAATGCCAATCGCTACGGTACCCAATACCACAGGCTCTAACATGACCCTCAAACTTGCTTTGAGGCAAGACCTTAGTTAAAGGATCCGGTAAATTCCTTTCAGTGGGAATTTTCTTAATTTGTATATCATTCCTACTTATAATCTCTCTGATCAGATGATAGCGGCGAAGCACATGTTTGGATCGCTGATGAGACCTTGGTTCCTTCGCTTGTGCAATAACTCCATTGTTGTCGCACCATCAATGGTTGGAACCACACCAAGTTCTGAGACAAACTTCTTGATCCAGACTGCTTCCTTTGCTGCTTCCGAAGCTGCAATATATTCTGCTTCCGTGGTAGAATCCACCTTGCTTGGAACTCTTCCAACTTATTGCGCCTCCATTTAAAATAAATACGTATCCGGACTGAGATTTGGAGTCATCCTTATCTGTCTAGAAACTGGCATCTGTATACCCACGTATTACCATATTACCTTCTCCATATGTTAGGAACACATCCTTAGTGTTTCTTAAGTACTTGAGGATTGCCTTGACAGCCGCCCAATGATCCATTCCTGAATCAGACTGGTATCTGCTTGTGACGCTCAGAGCATATGATACATCGGGCTTAGTACATAACATAGTATACATGATAGATCCTATTGTGGATGCATAAGGAATCTTATTCATGCAAATCCTCTCGTCTTCTATGCGCGGACACATAGACTTCGAAAGGTCGATCCCATGCCTGATGGGAAGGTAACCTTTCTTGGATTTTGACATGCTAAACCTTTCTAGCACTCGGTCTATATATGTAGACTGGGAAAGACCAAGCAACCGTTTTGATCTATCTTTATAGATTCTAATCCCAAGGATATAGGTTGCTTCTCCCAGGTCTTTCATGGAGAAAGTTTTGGACAACCAAATTTTAACTGACTGTAAGACTGATATATCATTTCCTATAAGTAATATGTCATCGACATATAACACTAGGAATACGACTGTACTCCCACTAACCTTCTTGTACACACAAGGTTCATCAGGATTTTGTGAGAAATCAAACTCTTTGATTGTCTCATCAAAATGGATGTTCCAGGTTCTGGATGCTTGCTTTAGTTCATATATGGATCGTCGAAGCTTGCATACTTTGGTTTTATTAACCGATGTGAAACCTTCAGGTTTATCATGTATACATCCTCAAGCAGGTTTCCATTAAGGAAAGTTATTTTCACATCCATTTGTCATATCTCATAATCATAATGAGCTGCTATGGCCAGGAGCATCCGAATGGATTTAAGCATAGCTACTGGCGAATAGGTTTCGTCATAATCAATTCCTTGTTTCTGACAATATCCTTTTGCCACTAATCTAGCCTTAAAGGTAACAACATTACCTTCCATGTCGGTTTTCTTCTTGAAAACCCACTTACACCCTATGTGCTTAATACCTTCAGGTGGGTTAACCAAGTCCCATACTTGATTTTTGTATATGGAATCCATTTCTGACTTCATGGCTTCAAGCCATTTATCCCTTTCTGAATTTTTCAGAACATCTTCATAACTGAGAGGTTCGTCATCGTTAATGAGTAACACGTCGTTCGATTCACTTATGAGAAATCCGTATCTCTCTGGAATATTGTGTGTCCTATCAGACCTATGAAGAAGTGGTGTTGTTTTAGGTTCAACTGATAGCTCATCATTATGAGTTATTGGTTGTGGGTCTAGACTAGGTGTCTCTGTAAAATCTATTGGAGTTTCTTGAACTTCTTCAAGTTCAATGCTACTCCCACTATTTTCTTGTAAAAGAAATTCTTTCTCTAGAAATACAGCATGCCTTGAAACAAACACCTTTTGTTCCAAGGGATGATAGAATTGGTAACCTTTCGTTTCCTTAGGGTATCCAATAAATAGACATTTATCAGACTTAGCATCCAATTTGTCTGATACAGTCAGCTTTACATAAGCAGGACAACCCCATATCTTTAGGTGAGATAAATGAGGTTTCTTACTATTCCACGTCTCATATGGAGTAGTAGAGACTACCTTGGTCGGGACTCTGTTTAGTAAGTAAACAGCTGTCTTAAGCGCATAGCCCCAAAAGGATTTTGGAAGAGTTGCATGATTCATA
>JAGFNQ010000768.1:0-99516 GCA_024364735.1 Boesenbergia rotunda
TAGTGGCAAAAGGATATCGTCAAAAACAAGGGATTGATTATGACGAAACCTATTCGCCAGTGGCTATGCTTAAATCCATTCGGATGCTCCTAGCCATAGCAGCTCATTATGATTATGAGATATGGCAAATGGATGTGAAAACAGCTTTCCTTAACGGAAACCTGCTTGAGGATATATACATGATACAACCTGAAGGTTTCACATCGGTTGATAAAACCAAAGTATGCAAGCTTCGACGATCCATATATGGACTGAAGCAAGCATCTAGGAGCTGGAACATCCGTTTTGATGAGACAATCAAAAAGTTTGATTTCTCACAAAATCCTGACGAACTTTGTGTATACAAGAAGGTTAGTGGGAGTGCAGTCGTATTCCTAGTATTATATGTCGATGACATCTTACTTATAGGAAACGATATATCAGTTTTACAGACAGTTAAGATTTGGTTGTCCAAAACTTTCTCCATGAAAGACCTGGGAGAAGCAACCTATATCCTTGAGATTAGAATCTAGAGAGATAGATCAAAACGGTTGCTTGGTCTTTCGCAGTCTACATATATAGACCGAGTGCTAAAAAGGTTTAGCATGTCGGAATCCAAGAAAGGTTACCTTCCCATCAGCATGGGATCAACCTTTCGAAGTCTATGTGTCCGCGCACAGAAGACGAGAGGATTAGCATGAATAAGATTCCCTATGCATCCGCAATAGGATCTATCATGTATGCTATGTTATGTACTAGGCCCGATGTATCGTATGCTCTGAGCGTCACGAGCAGATACCAATCTGATCCAGGAATGGATCATTGGGCGGCTGTTAAGACAATCCTTAAGTACTTAAGAAGAACTAAGGATGTATTTCTAATATATGGAGAAGGAGATTTGATAATACGTGGGTATACAGATGCCAGTTTCCAGACAGATAAGGATGACTCCAAATCGCAGTCTGGATACGTATTTACTTTGAACGGAGGCGCAGTAAGTTGGAAGAGTTCCAAACAAGACACCGTAGCGGATTCTACCACGGAAGCGGAATATATCGCAGCTTCGGAAGCGGCAAAGGAAGCAGTCTGGATCAAGAAGTTTGTCTCCGAACTTGGCGTGGTTCCATCCATTGATGAAGCAGTGCCGGTATACTGCGACAACAATGGAGCTATTGCACAAGCGAAGGAACCAAGGTCTCATCAGCGATCCAAACACGTGCTTCGATGCTATCATCTGATCAGAGAGATTATAAGTAGGAATGACATACAAATTGAGAGAGTTCCCACTGAAAGGAATATAGCGGATCCTTTAACTAAGGCCTTGCCTCAAAACAAGTTTGAGGGTCATGTTAGAGCCTGTGGTATTGGATACCGTAGCGATTGGCATTAGGCCAAGTGGGAGTTTGTTAGTGATATGTGAGAAGTGTCTTAAGGCAATCGCCTTATGATTGTAAACATTTATTTTAATAAATGATAATTCACTATTTGAGTATACATGTTTGTATTTGATTGGGATCTTAAACTCATATACTGAATGTCCGCCATACAAATCACAGCATAAGAGAATTTGTGATGGGATCACAACTAGTGATTATCTCTAAATGTGCAAATGTGAATTGTTGGAAATATCCCTAGTCGATGAATTGATAAATACGGACACTATCAATTCTGTTGAGACTAGCATGGGTTATTCTCTATTCAGCTGATTCTCACTGGCTGGTGACATTGGGATGTCCGGAGATAAACATGGATGCTAGTTAAGGGAACTAGTTCATTGGAGTGACTAGCTGTAAGACTTCATATGGGAATCTACATGTAGATATGTCAATGAAGATCTTACTGCGGCTTAAGTGCGATGTTCCTTTGACTTGCGGTGTTCAAGTCATCTTGGTCATGGAGACTTATACTTTGACATCTTAAGCAAGCATCTCCAAGGAGGTGTGGACCCAGGATGATCGGGTATAAGCCGAAGTGCCCGAAGATGTTTGAACAGCCTACAAAGGATTCACCACTCCTTGCGAGGAGATGTATACCCAGGCCTATTGTCGGATTGTTACTCAAAGCCTCTGGCCAGAGCATATCATGTTAAGAGTGCGAGTCTCTTAAATACATGAGAGTAATTAGAAATCCAAAGGACGAGAAAGACACTACTTGGGCTAGGTGTGACGTAGTCAGCCTAGTGGGGACTGACACCATAGACCGTGTCCTGAACCAAGTGGGTATAAGGTGGTGAAGGGAATGGGGCACGATTCATTAGAGCTGCTGAAGGGTTTCAGAATAATTTCTTCTGAGGTCAAACCGTTGATCTTTCGATTAATTGGGGATCATGATGTACTACTAGGTGCCACTCATGATCGTTCTATAATTAATGGGTTAATTATAGACGGCCAACATAAATCGAAAGCCTATTTAGTCACACGCAATACGAGTAATCCGAGGGATTTAAAACGAGTTGAAAATTGGATTTGCCGATCAAGAGAAACAAGTCGAATCTGAGCTAGTCAGAGGCGCAATGGAAGCTAAAAATGGCTAAGTCTTTTGAAGGCTTTTGGGCGAATTAAATGGGTTTAATTCGCGGCGGTTCGGGTTGGATTTGGCCGACCAAAGAGGGTGTTAACCCCTCTTTGATGGCCAGCCAATAAAAAAGAGAAAACCAATTTAATTGGTTTAATTAATAAAATAAATCTAGCGCGATTTATTTTATAAATTATGGATAAATAAATTTGTATAAAGAAATTTATATAAATAAAATTTATAGAAATTTATTCTTTTATGGAAGATTAAAATAATCCATGAATTGGTTTATTTCAATTTTATAAAATCAATTATGAATTGATTTATCCATAATAAGAAAGTTTATAAATTTCTTATAAAATTTATTCCATAATTTAAAGAGAAGAAGAATTAGTTTTTATTATAAATTAGTTTATAATAAAGACTCGGTTTAAACGGAATAATTAATAAGAAAATTTATAAGATAAATTTCTTATAACTAATTCCGTTTAGAGGGAGACTTAGCAAAGGAGTTGCTACTATATAAAGGAACCAAAGGCTAGCCCTTATTCCAATCAATTAAGAGATTAATTACTCTCTCCCTCTCTCTCTTAATCTCTCCTCTCCTTCTCTTCTTTCTTGCCTAGGGCCGGCTACCAAAAGGAGCTTAGGGCCGGCGCCCACTTGAAGCTTAGGGCCGGCGCACAACCAACTCCTCCCCTTGAGGTGTTGCCGTGAGCTACAAGAAGAAGGAGAACCCGAACACGAAGAAGAAGAAGCGGATAGCGACTCCTCTCTTCTCGAAATTTGATTCCGTTACTTCGTTGGTTAGTTTCCTTTCTTTCCTCTCTTGATCTTTCAAGTTGTGCCTATAGAGAATCTAGTAGTTCTCGTCGGCACAAAACTCGTGACTTTGTGAAGTCATCCCGAAGAGAACTCGGCGTGGACGCGAATAGAGGCGGAGCTTCCAAGGGACGCTACGGTTGGATCTCGTCCCTTACTTCGAGTTACGAGAGGTACTTAGTAAATTAGTTTACTTTTCCGCAAAGTTTTATTTTATGATTATGTCAACACACCATAAGATTGCATGCTAGATACGAAGTTGAAATAATTTAGGAAATTATTTTATGCAAACTCTTCCGCTGCACGTAAAAATTTTAAATTTTACGAACTCGTATCCTTGTCGACATGCACCCGGTCCCAACATCCGGAAAGTCCGGAAAGGAGACCATTAGTGGATGGACGTTTCTCGTGCTTAGTACTTGGATGTACTGACCCTGAGGGGTTGGGAACCAAGTAAAATCCGTGTGCACTCTGAGTTCTGTTTTTGTTCGTTCTTTCTATTTTCCGCTGCTACTAACTCTGTAACCAGAATGAACAATCGAAAGTTCACGAAGTTTCCGCGAAGTTTTTATGGTCGATATTCACCTCCCCTATCGACGACACCGGTCCCCACATCTGTTGCGCAACCATGTTGTGCATGACTCGAAATCATAGCAGACCAAGACACTACATCGCGATTCTCCATCTCCTGAAATGTGGTTTTAGCAGCATTGATATTTCCGGATCTAGCATACATGAAGATCTGGGAGTTATTCATGACGGCGAACCAACTGAATCCAGCCTTAATGGTACAACACTGGATTTGCTCACCGAATTAGCACAGACACTCATTAAGCATGATAAAGTGAAGTGAAATAAATCTGAATGCCTACAAACACAGAAACAGCAGTTGCAATCTCAAAATGAGTACAAAATCTGAATGCCTACAAAATTATAGCGAAATAAATCTCAAAATGATAGCAAAAACAACAGTTGCAATCTCAAAATGAGCACTACCTTTTTAGCAAATCTGAATGCCTACAAAATTATAGCAAAAACAGCAGTTGCAATCTCAAAATAAGCACTATATTTTTTGTTGAATGGAAATTGCAGCAGTTGCACAAACATGCTTCAGAATTAATCTGAATGCCTACAAAACCGAAGCTCCACAAGGGCATGTGTTGCTGATGCTTTGTCTGAATGCCTACAAATCTGAATGCTTTGTCTTCATTCCCATTGAAGACTGAAGGGCATGTGTTGCTGATGCTTGAACAAACCGAAGCTCCACATGTTTCACAAAATCCAGCTTCAAAATTTGCATCCTATAAAGTAAAACAGATTAAGACATCAAGTATTCAAATTGTTTTTTTAAGCAAAGGTACGTAAAAGATGTAATTTATTACTGTTGAAGTGTGCATTTAATCCAGAAAAGGCTCACCACTGATCAAACTTATTGGTAGAATAAAGAAAAAATACTGAGCTCAGAACACAAAAGTTTGGATGTATTGCTAGAGGTGACGAACTGAAGATTGCTACTCAGTAAAAGAATGCTTTTGTGCATTCTTATTGAGGACCAGTAAAGGGGGATCAACAAAATATGGTGGCATTTACTCTGAAATTGTCCAATGAACTGGTTAGGATAAGAATCCTAATTTTTCAAGTAAATTATGCTAATTTAATGAAATTGTCCTGTAATTTCAAAGAATTTACAAATGCATCATGGTTGTTCAGTAATGTCTGATATCAACTTCTACTACAAAGATGTCCCTTTCAGAACTCTGCTCTGATCCTTTCTGTTCATCCTGTATCAGAGTTCCTTTCTGTTCATGTAGCAGCATGGATTAAGATGACTAATAATCGAGAAGCTTTTCAGCATAAACACATGAAAATTTTGACATGATCAATACAAACAAATGCACTGAACCAATAGAACATACAAACAAAGAAAATGCATGAATACAAACCAAAGCCTTAATTACAAGCATCCTAGTGTATGTTGTTAGAACCTGCAATAATAAAGATAATAATTAACTTTATTTTCTCAATGAACTACTATAATTCAACAAATTAAAACTTTGACAATACCAGCTACAGATGTCAAATCTGATTCATATGTGTTGTCAACATTGTTATGATTATGAACTTCACTTGATCTGGTAATTGAAACATTATTATATGTACAAAATATAATAAAATAAATTTGTGGTTACAAGAAAAATTATCATAATAATATAGAATTAATCTATACCTTTGCTGTAAATTTGGACAGTTGCGCTTGTCATGTGACACTCCTCGATATTCGCATCCATGACATAGCCTAGAATTTGGGATTAATTTCTCCTTTGATGATTTCAATCTCTTTCCACATCCCTTTGTTCTTATTGTAGAAGGATCAATAATACCAAGACCTTCATTCATGGATTTCTTCATGTGACTTCTATCACCGAATGTTTTACTAATATTTATCTCTTGAATTTTGTTGTAGAAACAATCAAATTGCTCATCCAAGAAGGTTGTCCCCTCATTAGTCAAAGATGCATCATCAATTAATGTTGAAGCTTTATAGGATAACCTTGAATGTCTTGACATCAAACACCTTTCTGGATCTTCATCATCAATGAAATTTTGCTCTCCCAAAGTATATATTGCTCCAACTTTTGCATCTCATGTCCATCGTTTGAGTATATATTTATCAGGCAAATGAAATACTTTAATACGAAAAAAAGCTAACATATGCCTGCATAGAATGCTCTCAAACTCAAATTTTATGCAACTACACGATATGTAATCCCTTTGATTGTCATGTGTGAGCACCCTTGTTTTGGAGGAAGAATAATTTTGAAATTTCACCACATGATAAATCACTGAATCAACTCCTAAAAATGCTGGTTGTACATAATAACCATGACTCTCACTCATTTCACTTTGAAACTCTAGCCATTTTTTTTGTGTATAGCTTAACCATTTAAATTTCCATTGGCCAATTTGTCTTAATCTTGGGATACTCATTCATATCAATATAGTCTGCAACTAACTCATTATGTCTTTGGTGTCTCAATGCTCTATTAAAACGGGTGATAAAATCCATCAAGGAGTTCTTATTTGAGACATATCTCTTGAAAAATGCATGTGAGCCTTCAGATCTTTGACTACATGGCATTCCAGCACAAAATACATGCCTAAAATATGCTGGCACCCATCTGTGTCGCAATTCATACATCAAGGACAACCAATCGTTATTCTTCAAGTTAGCACACTTGATAGTCTCTTCCCATAACTTCTCAAAATCGTCAGGTGTTGTAGAATTTGTAATGACATTCTTTATGCTTTGATAGTGGTCTCGAAAAGTCAAAGGGGATAATTTTTCTAGAAATTTATTCAGTATGTGCCATAAACAATATTGATGCACAGTTTGAGGGAAAACTTATGCAATGACATTTGTCATTGTTGGTGCCGAAAGCACCATATCGAACCTTGTTTTGATATTGGTAAAGGGTTCAAAGTTAAATATTATTGGTGATCTAACAATGCTAATTAAGTATGCAGGAAAAGTCCTAGGCACACTAGGCACTAAGTCCTGGTTTTATGAATTGGGCACTAAGACCTGGTGAGTGAAGTTGGGCACTAAGACCTGGTGAGTGAAGTTGGACACTAAGACCTGGTCGAGGACTGGGCACCGAAGACCTGGTGAGTAAAGCTGGGCAGTAAGACTTGGTGAGTGAAGCTGGGCACTAAGACCTGATCCGGGGGATTGGGCAAAAGTCCAACCGGAGGAGCCGGTTGGCAAACAGGTAAAATCTCCCGAGAGGAGTAGGTGAGGACACGTTCCCCGTAGGAGGGAACATTAAGCATCGATTCGACCTAGGGTTCCATTTGGGAAGCTCAAAATCAGAACCAAGACAGCTCAGGCTGTAAATCACGGTTTAATCTATATCATTTATATGCTTGTTGTGTTTTGGAACTAACCCTGATTGCAGGAACGAAGGGATGAAGGTTTCTATACTCAGGCGCCTCAATGGAGTGAGGCGCCCTACTGGGCTAGGTGCCTGTGTTGAGGCAGGCGCCCTAGTGAAGGGCTATTCCAAGCACTCAAAGCAAACTACCACACAAGCCTCTGAATCAGTCATTGAGGCACCTATGTTAACACAGGCGCCCCAGTTAGCTCAGGCGCCCTAGTTGACGGGATAAGCGCTGGCCAAGTCTGCGGATTGAGGTTCTCGCAGGACAGGTCACGTATCAGGCGCCCCCTTCAACATAGGCGCCCCAGCTATGACTATATAAAGGGTTTCACCCCCTTGGTTTCAACAACAATTGCTTTCAACACATTCGCTCAAGCGCTCCGCTCCGACAAGCTCCGTACTCGAGATTCAAGCGCCTACGACGACCCATGACTCCGAACTTCCAACTTCTCCGGTCGTCGGTATAAAAATAGTTTTATTGCTGTATTCATTTTAATTCTATATTCAACTTCATCTTGTAAAACATTTGACGAAATATAAAATTGTCCATCGTAAACGGTCAAGGAGCGTGGGCCTTGGAATAGGAGCCGACTGCGACTCCGAACCAAGTAAAAACAAAAGTGTTAGCGATTGTTCTTCTTTTCCGCTGTGCAATTACTCTACGCTTTCCGAAAAAGTTTTGATGATCGATATTCATCCCCCTCTATCGATTCAATCCGATCCCACAGTCATAGCAGGATCCTGATAAGTGATTATAACATTTGGTGAACCTTTAGGCATGACTTCTATAAACTTGTTAAGCAACCAAACAAAAGAATCAGTTTTCTCATCACTTAAAAATCCACATCCAAAAATAATTGTCTGATGATGATGACTAACTCCTACAAATGGTGCCAAAGTCAAGTCATATTTGTTGGTGTTATATGCTGTATCAAATACAACAATATCACCAAATACACTATATGCCCTTCTTGATACATGATCAACCCAAAAACACCTACTAAATATGTTATCTGAATCAGTCTCGTAATCAAAGAAAAAACCTGAATTCTTCTCTTAGTCAGATGTAAAAAACTCGATCAGTGTTTCAGCATCAATACCCTTTTGTTCATCCCTCAGATTTCTTTCAAAATTTCTAATATCTTTTTCTGTGCAACCTACCCCCTCAGGCCCTCCCATACTCTATCTTCAATAATCGCATTTGTTGACAAGTTAGTACATTTGCCTCTGAAAATTATTTTGTCAATGTTTTCTTTGCTGCTGAAATATTACGATGTGAGCGTAGCAGATGCACCTTTGATGGAGTTGAAAGTGGATGATTATGAGTTTCTATGAAGTTACTGACAACCCAATTAGGTCTAGTCTGTTTCTTGACAAATGTAATATTTGACTTACAACCCGTTCTAACTGTGTCACGTGCTCTTTCCCTTGTAAGTTGATCAACTTGTGCTTGTTTAATCCGCCGCAATAGATCTGTTTGCCCTTCTTTAAAGCATACACCTTTGATGGAGTTGAAAGTGGATGATTATGAGTTTCTATGAAGTTACTGACAACCCAATTACGTCCAGTCTGTTTCTTGACAAATGTAATATTTGACTTACAACCCGTTCTTACTGTGTCACGTGCTCTTTCCCTTGTAAGTTGATCAACTTGTGCTTGTTTATTCCGCCGCAATAGATCTGTTTGCCCTTCTTTAAAGCATACAACTTGTTTCACGTTACTTCATTTGTCATTTATTTTTCTAGCTCGTGTGCATCCTTGAACTAAATCCAGTTTCTCGTGCATATTGGTTATAAAATGAATATGCCTCCTCTAGTGATGACAATTTCATTCCTATTTTTGGCTTTCGATCATTTGCAACTTGAGGAATGTATTCTTGATCATCAACTCTATTTGCTTCCATTTCTAGAGACCCTCACATTATATTTAACAATTGATAAGTAGATAAATAAATAAAATAACATAATTCTTATAAATTGAAAATTGCAAGTAACTTATAAGATATTGATACAAAAAATAAATGTCCAAATCAAATTCCAAAACCCAATAGAAAACTAAAATCCAACACAATTGCAATAAAACTATCGCATCTACCGGTATAACAATGAATAGAAGCAAAACAACATAAACAAATCATGTTTTGCTACACATGTTCAGAAACTGAGCTTGTAACACAGTTGCAATAGAAATTAGATTGCTACCTGTATAAACAAACCATCGCAGTTAGCAATATAACATAGAATAGAAGCAAAACAACATAAACAAATTACGATTTTGCTAAAAACATTACTGCACATGTTCAAAAATGGAGGTTGTAACACAGCTACAATAGAAATGGAGGCGTAAAACATGTTTTGGGTTACTTGCAATAACAAGAGGCGTAAAAACAATTTTTCGTTTACTTGCAATTTTAACATAGTGAAAAACAAGAGTAAAAATGCAAGCACACAAATTACCTTTTACCGCCTTTGAAGCTTCGCAGTAGTGAGAGGGAGGGATGGTGCAGCAGCGAAACCAAGCTTCTTCGTTGCGGTGAGTAGAGGGCGGCGCGAGGGAGGAAGGGCGAGTTCGTTGCAATCTTGGCGAGGGAGTCCGCGACGAGAGAGAAGGGGTGAGGCAGGGCTAGGGTTGAAGCGTCGAGGCAGGGTTGAAGAGGCGAGGCAGGACTCGAGATCTCGGAGGAAGAGGGGGAGAAAATGCAGGAAGAGGGGCGAGGCAAGGCTAGGGTTGAAGGGGTGAGGATGGGTTGAAGGGGCGAGGTAGGACAAAGGAGAAGGGGTGAAGCGTCGAGAAGAGAAAATGTCGGGGCTAGGGTTTGTCTGACTTAGCGAGGAAAAGAGACATTTTCTGAGAAAAAATAAAAGCTAAGCGACCCGCCACGAGAGTAGGTCCACGAGCGCGCGCGCGCACACACACACAAAAGAATGCTAACAGCAGTCAAAATTATGTCTTCGTGTCTGAAGCCGACTAAAATATTATCAGTCAAAAGTTTATGATATATTAACAGTTCGTGAGTTCTCTGTATTATATTATTCTGTAAAATCCAACCATTCCCAGCCCAATTCGTAAGGACAATCTAAGGAAAAATTAAACCAACCACCTGGTAGACGTAAAAAAGTTCACATAATGACAATGTAAACCCTTCCACTGATCGACAAATTAAGGCAAGCAGTCTTACTAATATAAGTAATAGAAGGTGCAGAGTTTGAGTGGAGTAGTACAAGCGAAGCAAGTACCAGAAGAGACGATTAACTGAAGAAGAATAGTTAGAGTAAACAAAGTAATATAATAGCACTTCTTAGTTGGTGGAGGTGGAGCAGGATGAGGACTTGGAGGAACTGCACTCATCCTTCATGCCCGTGCTCTTGGTAGGGAACAGATCCAAAGTTTTCAGAGGCGGCTTGCAGCATGACATTCCGGCCGACGAGCAGCTGCCGGCCAACATATAATTATATGCCATCTCTTCTCCTTCTTCTGCTAGGTATCCCTGTGCTGCTTCCAACTTGCCCACTAGATTCATCCCTTGTGCAGGCGTCGACTCTTGGAAACATCCCTGCACGTAGCAATTAAATTTGGATAGAGTGATACCAGCTCGCAGAGAAATAACTAAAGTATTATTTGATCTGCAGCAAATGAAGTCTTGTTTGAGGTAATCGAATTGATGGATCACGGAGTGGAAATTAAGAACCTGGGCGTTAGTTTGATTGTGAATTTGAAGCGCTGGGGTAGTAGAGCCTTCGGACTGTGGAAGCATCTGTGGTTGCCGGCCGAGTCGGCGGCGGAGCTTCTGTCGTTCCCGGGCCTTATGATTCTGGAACCAGTAGAACACATTCTTGCCCTCAATCTTGCCGTAGAGGGAGAGGTGCGCAGTTATCTGTTGTATTTGGGAGGCATTTGGGGTTCTCACCCCACTCCTGTACATCTCCTCAAGAATCATCAGCTGCTCCGGTGTCGGGCACCACCTTGTTGAAGGAGTCTGAGGCATCTCAAGCTCCAGTACTGCTCTTTGTTTTTTCCCCCTCTTTCCTTTTGACTTCCAGAGCTTTGTCCAGGTTCAGGTTTATATAGAGCTAGCTAGCTAGGTAGCTTAGCAATCTAGGGCAACACAGAGGAAGCAGGATGGAAGAGAAGGGACAAAAGGGATTTGGGGAGGAGACTTTGGAGATTGATGCAATAGTGATGAGGAAGGAAAAAGAAAGGGAATTCTGTCACACTGCAGGCAGGCATTCATTGAAAGAGTTGAATGCTTCATATTAGTTATTTTTTTCGCTCTGTCTCTCTGTCTTTCGCTTTCTCTTTCTTTCATCTCCTTCACTTTAACTTCTTGTAGGTCCTCTTTCTGTGCATTATATTCAAGGAGAGAGGGTGCGCAGTGACATTAATGGTAGGGAATGACACGGAGCAACCAGTAACATACATGTCTAACATTCTCATTGCACGTTAATTAGAATGTGATGACGATGTTGATGTGGTTCATTGTGTTTGGCTCTATTATGGAAACTCGCACAAACAAATTAAATCCAAATCTGTGCATATACAGATATGGATAGAAATAACTAGGTGATTTTTGTCGCAATCTAGCTTGCCTTGCCACAATCATTCTACTAAACAAGTAAAAGAAAATCCATCCAATCGAACAAGTCAATGTGTCCAACCAAACATATGTACATAAGATTGCTATGATACATGTGATCTGATCCTGCACGAAGGGGTCTTTATCAGTCACTAAAAAGGCTTCTGAATGGAACAAATGGCTATTATTTGACTGGAAGTTCTCTGCCCCACTCCCCACTACTAATTCCTGCCAATTTATAATGTTCTTTAAACATCATTGGCCTCAAGTGGAATTAGGTTCGAGTCTACCATATATAGACAATATTGGGTACTAGGATAGATGTCTTTACCCTATTTTTCTCAATTTGTATATAGAAATAGAAACGCTACTGAGCAGCAGCTAGCTGCCACTCTAGCACGTACTTGCTACTTTTTCTCAAACTTAACTAGTGCACTACGATCGAGAAGGTGTAGGGTACAAAAAAAAAAAAAAGAGGTTGCCCCCCATGCAATCCTTCCTGTAGAACGTGTATAACATATTTTCTATACACAATCTATGTGAAGGAGGAATTGGAACCACCCCAGCCACTACTGAATATTGCTGAAACAGAGTATTCAAGACACTCACTCAGTCTCTCTCTCTCTGGGAGCGGGGCTGCTCTATCTGTATTGATAAATATTATAATATATTTCTTAATAAGTAAGAACTTATGGCAAAATTTCAACATGATTCCAAGGCTGCATAACTGCACAAGAGCAACTGCCATGTGGGGGATTGAAAAGAATTACTCAAGCAAGCTCTTTTGACCGGCCACCAAACCAACTGTACAAGATTCAACACTGCACAGAATTAAGCTCTCGTTCAGTTTCTGATACAAATTGAAGCGTTGCTACTTTATCTTGAATGCATCATTCATATATAGATTCCGTAAAATCAATGCACAAATCACGATGACCTCATCGGGTAGACCTTAGTAATAAGAATATGACGTGGAGCTAGGTGGATGTAATTGAAACTGGTAAAATTTGCTCCATGCATATATGCTAACTTACAGGACGACTCAATTAATTTATTTGGAGATATTGGTCCTGTAGTAAGCCATGCAAGGTACACATATATTTATCGATCCATGCATGCATGCATACACGTTTATCAACGGAGGGTCGGAAAAGTTGACCAAGCTTTCAAGGAATGATCAGACACGGTTTATTGCGAAGTGGTAAATGAATGAGAGCCTGGCTTTCCAGGGTTCAGTCAAGCTATGAGAAGTCTACATCGTATCTGAAGGATTCAAAGAAACGACCTAAAACAAGAGACAAATTTTCAGCTCTGTTAAAATTTTCTGTTAAGAGTATTGCGCATGCATGCATCCGATCGATGTGTTTGTGCGCGCGCGCGGTGGCATACAAATGGACAGTCAATTCTGCATCAATCAAAACTCCCAACTCATCACTTAATTTGTACCAAGACTTGATATTTGTCCTGGGGGGGCTCACCGGTCACCACCCAACAGAATATGCAATTCTTCGGCTACTAAATATTAATTACTCTCGACGGTGAACATATTCATGGAGGTTGGATTTTATTTTTTTTACATATAATGTCAATGGTGAAATATTATACTCCCAGACCTCCATAGAAATTCTGCGCAGGCGTTGCATGCTTAGAGATGTAGGGAAGGAAGGCAAGCAATAGAAAGCATGCAGTTGGTTCCATGGGCAGCGAAGAAGTTGTATGTGGTGTGGGGATCGCAGGTGATGTGACAGGTCCCTCGTCGCGTCTTGCAGCTTATTTTATTGTCGTACACTTCTCTCGCTCCCCTCCCCTCCCCTCCCCTCCCCTCCCCTCCCCTCCCTCTCCCTCTCCCTCTCTGCCTCTCTCTCTCTCTCTCTCTCACTGTTGCTCCTGCATGCTGCATGCTGTTATTGCTGCAAATCTTAACCATTTGTCCCTACCGACAATATTCGTATCGAGATTCATTTAATTCTTTAGGAGATTGTATTCATCAATAATAAAATAATGTATGGAAATAGTAGCAGTGGCGATGAGCATGGCATGTCTTTAACTATAATGCTGGAATTAATGAATGGATTCAACTTCTTAATATATATTCAAGAGGACAATATGTGTAATTTGTTTCACGCCATCTCATGATCATGTGGATTAGGATAAATGTAATATTCCACTTTCTGTGTTAAGGAAGCAAAATTTGTCTTGTAGTTCTGCCTCAGTTGACGTCGACTGTGTAAAGAGACTTCAAGATGCTGTAGAAATTAAGAGGGCACATTCGAGTCATCCATATCTAATCATCAATTTGAATTATTTTAGCGTCTAAAGTCTAATCAATAGATAGGCTAGCAGCATGCTCGTGTGTGTGTGTATATATATATATATATATATAAAACACGGATCTCTCTTAAATACCTACATTTCTTATTTTTCTGTTGATTTTTTCAATATTTTCTTTGTCTTTTTGTTTTTCTCTTGGATATTAATTTTGAACATTTCTAATTTCTCAACATTTGAAATTATTCACATTCATTTTTTTTCTAAATTCCACTGAGATTTTTTCAAGCCTATTATAATATCGTTTTATTTAGCATATTATTAATATGTATTATTTCCTTTTCGATGCATCATCCCTTTATACGATCATTTTAATATTACATATGTCGAATATAAAATATAATTTAATTTCCACTTAATCGTACTCCATCATTTTGATAATTAAGATGTCAATATTGTCATTTTAAGATTTAACAGTTAAAATTTGATAGAGTGAGTATGTCTATTCTCTTTACGTATTAGTCATAACATCTAAGTTAATAATCTTTATAATTTATCTTCTTCGTATTATTCTTGGGATGACTTGGCAATGATATTAAAAGAGTGAATGTCGTCTTTTATTCCCTCAAAAGGAAAAGGATTGCCACCATAGGATTGATGTGCTCCTGGACTCAATAATATCTGTAGGGTTTTTCGGGCCACGAAAACCGCTTTTTCGCGTCGCGGAAACCCCGAAAGCCCCAATAGCAAGGATCCGAGCGAAGAAAGCCATTTCAAAAATTACGAGTGCTCGTTTACATGCTTCAAAACCCGATCTACTCCTAGATCTAAAGAGGGATAAACATTTTACCTTTGATGCGTGCCCCGTTTAATCCCGTTCGCTCCCTTTTTGGATGTCGAATCTCTAGGACGTCAAGTGCCGTCCCTCTAGAAGTATCCACGCGAACAAAAGTAGATGGATGAAATCCTTTAGGTGTGCTAGCACCTTGTAGGATTCGGCCAAGAGGAGAAGAAGAAGAAGAACTCCAACAATTGGAGAGGAAGAAGAGAAGACACCCTAGAGGAAAAATGAAACAAAACCCACTTTTGTTCTCCCATGGTGGCCGGCCACTTAATGGCCATTAATGGCCATTAAGTGGCCGGCCATAATGGCCACTAATGGCCATTAGGTGGCTTCCTTAACCCCTTTCAATTTGAATTCAAATTCAAATGGGGGGGGGAAACCAAGCCAAGTCATCACTTGGTCAAGTCAAGGTGAGGTGGCCTTTTGGTCAAGTCAAACTTACCTTTTATGGAATTTCCATATTTAGTCAAGTCAAACTTGACTCCATTTCTTCTTCCATGTCAAGTCTAACTTGAAGTGGAACCAAGTCAAGTCAAACTTGATTTGGATTTGGGTCAAGTCAAACTTGCCTTTTATGGACTTTCCATATTTAGTCAAGTCAAACTTGACTCCATTTCTTCTCCCATGTCAAGTCTAACTTGAAGTGGAACCAAGTCAAGTCAAACTTGATTTGGATTTGGGTCAAGTCAAACTTGCCTTTTATAGACTTTCCATATTTAGCCAAGTCAAACTTGACTTCAATTTTTCTCCATCTATTTGTTCTTTGCGTGTGACCCTATAGGTTCTTGTAACGTTGGCAATGCTTCTAACCTCTTAGAAACATAAGCAATGAGCGGTATCTAGCAACACATCATTGCTATCCAAGTTACAAGAATGTTGAGATTCAACATCACCAATGTGACTACTAATTATGACTTTCATAATATGTGACAATGTCCTTCTATCGTCGATATCTAGATTGATCTTATATGAAGCATAGACCGTGTCATCCTCCAATCAATCTATGTGTCTTGAACTCCAAGTAGACTCACTATAATCAAATAAGCTCAATATCTCATATTGCCTTATTTGGGCATGACCATGCACTTAGTGATCTCACTCTATCAAGACTATGATATCTCTCCCGTCATATAGGAGGGATAGATCCCATCTACATCACTCACATCCCTCCGCATAATTTGTTACATACCCAGTAATCGCCTTTATAGTCCACCCAGTTACGGGTGACGTTTGACGAAACAAAGTACATAACTCCTTATGTAGGGAACTATGGTGACTTCAGGTCTAAGGACTAATAGTCATACTAATAGTCACATGAGAAAGTATATGACACTCATATAACGATCCATGATACTTTCTCATGGCGGGCCATTCAGTATACATTCTCTAATGTATACCCATGTGTCAACTTGATATCTCATATCCATGACTTGTGAGATCAAGTCATCATGTTGACCTACATGCTAGTCTCTATGCATTAACATTGTCCTTGAATGTTAATACTTGACTAGGAATAATTAAGAGTAGTGTTCTCTATATCATCTCACTATCGATTCAACTAATCGATTGATATAGATAAGAACCTTCTACTCAAGGACGTTATTATACTAAGTTATTTGGCACCAATACACATAAGTACAATAACCATAAGAAATGCCTTTATATATAAGAAATATATATACAAGAATATGATACAATGAGTCCAAAAAGTAATCATCATATGATTGGCTCTAGGGCTCTCACTAACAATCTCCCACTAGCACTAGTGCCAATCGCTGTAGTATCTAATACCCAATGACCTAGTGTGACCATCATGCTTTATCTGTGCCAAAGCCTTGGTCAAGGGATCTGCGACGTTAGCCTCTGTGGGTACTCTGCAAATCTTCACATCTCCTCGATCGATGATCTCTCGAATGAGATGGAATCGCCGTAGTATGTGTTTGGTCCGCTGGTGTGAGCGAGGTTCCTTAGCTTGCGCAATAGCTCCATTGTTGTCACAATAGAGCTGTACTGGGTCGGCTATACTAGGAACCACTCCAAGCTCAGTAATGAACTTGCGGATCCAAACTGCCTCCTTTGCTGCCTCAGATGCAGCAATGTAGTCAGCTTCTGTTGTAGAATCAGCAACTGTATCCTGCTTTGAACTCTTCCAGCTGACAGCGCCACCATTTAAGCAAAACACGAACCCTGACTACGATCTGTAGTCATCCTGGTCAGTTTGGAAGCTAGCATCACTGTAACCCTTTACAGTTAGCTCCTCTTCGCCTCCAAATATCAAGAAATATTCTTTAGTCCTTCTCAAGTACTTAAGAATATTCTTGACTGCTATCCAGTGACGTTCACCTGGATCTGACTGGTATCTGCTCGTCATGCTCAAAGCATACGAGACATCAGGACGAGTACATAACATGGCGTACATGATAGATCCTATGGCTGAGGCATAAGGGATCTTGCTCATGTGGTCTCTCTCCTCTCTAGAAGAGGGACCTTGAGTCTTCGAAAGACTCACGCCATGTGACATTGGCAGATTTCCCTTCTTGGAATTCTGCATGGCAAACCGTTGCAAAACGGTATCAATGTATGTACTCTGACTTAGGCCAAGCAATCTTTTAGATCTATCTCTATAGATCTTAATGCCTAGAATGCAGGCTGCTTCACCTAAGTCCTTCATTGCGAAACAAGTCCCCAACCAAGTCTTCACAGACTGTAGCGAAGGGATGTCGTTCCCAATGAGTAGTATGTCATCCACATACAAGACTAGGAAGACTACTGTGCTCCCACTAACCATCTTGTAGACACAAGGTTCATCTTCGTTCTTGATGAAACCAAACTGTTTGATCGCATCATCGAATCGAAGATTCCAGCTCCGAGAAGCTTGCTTTAGACCATAAATGGCCCTATGCAGCTTGCATACTCTGCCAGTATGCTGTGGATCTACAAAACTCTCAGGCTGTGTCATGTACACATCCTCGAGGAGGTTTACATTCAGCAACGCTGTCTTGACATCCATCTGCCAGATCTCATAATCGTGGTAGGCTGCAATAGCAAGCATGATTCGAATAGACTTAAACATCGCTACTGGAGAAAAAGTTTCATCATAGTCAATACCATGAATTTGCTTGAAACCTTTAGCTACCAGTCTACCCTTATAGGTATGAGTAAGTCCATCCATGTTAGGCTTTCTCTTAAAGACCCATTTACACCCAATGGGTTTGACCCCTTCAGGTGGATCAACCAAGGTCCAAACTTGGTTAGTGTACATGGATTCCATTTCGGATCTCATGGCTTCCAGCCATGACTCAGAATCTGGGCTCATCACAGCTTCCTGATAGGTGGTAGGTTCATTCTCAATGATCATAACGTCATCATGGTCAGGCAAGAGAAATGAATATCTCTCAGGCTGACAACGTACCCTATCAGACCTGCGAAGAGGTAAGTCTACCTGAACAGGTTGTTGTTCCACAATTTCTTGTGTAACAATCTCATCCACAATTTCTTGTGGTGCCTGTTCAGTATCCATCAAGGGCTCAGTGCTATGGTCGTTGTCTTGAATTTCTTCAAGATCAAACGAACTCCCACTAGTCTTTCTAGAAACAAAATCCCTTTCTAGAAAGACCCCAGTCTTAGCAACAAACACTTTGTGCTGACTGGGAATGTAGAAGTAATATCCCTTAGTTTCCTTGGGATATCCCACGAAATAGCACTTATCAGATTTGGGTCCCAGTTTGTCTGAGACTTGACGTCTAACGTAAGCCTCACAACCCCAAACCCTCATGAAAGACATCTTGGGACTCCTCCCAGTCCATATCGTATATGGTGTCTTCATGACCGCCTTTGATGGAACACGGTTAAGTGTGAACGCTGCCGTGTCTAGAGCATATCCCCAAAAGGATATAGGAAGATCTGCGTGACTCATCATAGATCGTACCATATCTAATAAGGTACGATTCCTCCTTTCGGATACACCATTCCACTGTGGTGTTCCAGGGGGAGTGAGTTGGGATAGAATCCCACACTCAACTAGGTAGTCACGAAACTCATGGCTCAAGTATTCTCCACCTCGATCTGATCGAAGTATTTTAATACTCTTGCCGAGTTGGTTTTGTACTTCATTTCTGAATTCTTTGAACTTTTCAAAGGACTCGGACTTATGTGTCATCAAGTACACATAACCATATCTACTGAAATCATCAGTAAATGTGATGAAGTATCTATAACCACCTCGGCAGCAACATTGAAAGGGCCACATACATCAGAATGTATGAGTCCTAACAAATCTGTTGCCCTCTCGCTATGTCCACTAAAGGGAGTCTTAGTCATCTTGCCTAGAAGGCATGACTCGCATGTCTCATATGATTCAAAATCAAATGAATCCAGCAATCCATCCTTATGGAGCTGGGACAAGCGACTCTCATTTATGTGGCCTAAGCGACAGTGCCATAGATAGGTTGGGTTCAACTCATTTGATCTCAACCTCTTGGTATTCACGTTATAGATAGGGCTCTCTAAGTCTAGAATATAGAGGCCATTCATCAGATGTGCGCTACAATAGAACATATCCTTTAAATAAACAGAACAACATTTGTCCTTTATTATGAATGAAAAACCTTTGTTATCCAAACATGAAACTGAAATGATATTCTTTGTTAGTACAGGTACATAACAACAGTTATTCAATTCCAGTACAAGCCCAGAGGGTAGAGACAGAAAGTAAGTCCCTATAGCAATAGCAGCAACCCTTGCTCCATTGCCTACCCGTAGGTCCACCTCACCCTTGGCCAAAGCCCTGCTATTTCTCAGCGCCTGCACATTAGTACAAATGTGAGAAGCACACCCAGTATCTAATACCCATGATGTAGAAATAGAAAGGTTGACTTCTATAACATTTATACCTGAAGTCACTTCGAACCGCTCATGCCTTGCCTGCCCTTGATATAATTGCTTGAGGTGGCCAATCATATCGTAAGCATTCATGTTCTCGTGTTGCTTCTGAAGCTCAGAGGACATGCAGCATAGCATTAGGCACGACACGTCTAACGCGTCGTCTTGATGCTTCTGATGAGCATCTCTAACGCTATGGATGGCTGAGGGTGGTAGTGCTTCAGGAACTGCTTGCTCTAGAACGTACAGCTTACGTTCCTGTGTGAGGACTATCCTCAGATTCCTGTACCAGTCCAGGAAATTAGCTCCAGTGAGCTTGTCCTTCTCAAGGACAGATCGCAGAGAGAGAGTGTTCGTGTTTGACATGGTAATCTACAACATAAAATGCAGAAAATAAATATCCACCATTTTATCATTTAACTAGGCCTTTAATTAAATGATGCTCCCACTGAATTATAGGGCTTTGGTAGAATCGAGTCATAGATGTGGTAAAACCACATTACTAGATCCACACCAACTAACTATAATTCTCGTAGGTCAAGATCCACATCATACTACGCCTTGAGTTAGCTTTGGCTAAATCGCCCAAGACTTAGTATGATCGGTAGGTACCAATTACCAATTACATCTCTATGCAACTCTTGTTTATAGGATCAAGAATTAACATTTATGAATAATCTTGAGTTAGCTTTGGCTAAATCGCCCAAGACTATTGATAAATGCGATCTTGTCCTACCTTTCCAACTATTGGAATATGCCTATAGTTAGGCTCGATCCAATTGAGCTAACTAGTTACTCAATCTAATTGAGCTCAATCTAACCCAAGCGTGATAGGCGGGACCAAGATTGTCCCTCCGCATCCCACCAAGATTAAATGCATTGCTCTGCTTTGGCAGATTCAACAATTGCATATGATCATGGTAGTGATGGGTATCAAGGCTCGTTAGGCATATACGAGTTGATTTCGATTTAGATCTAATCTAATCGATGATGTGCATCGTATGTAGGCATTTATTAAATCTAATTTAACCTAAATGTGTACTAGGTGCACATCAAAATGTGGTTCCCACATTACATGTGCATCACATACACTCATGTATATTCTATTCTATACTAACATGCATCACATACATATGAGCAAAATAAAATATACAAGAAAATTAAGTGTGATTAGTCATGGCCCTACTAAGATCTTCTCAAGCCAATGAGAAGATCTTTTGGTCAACCTAGGGTCTAGGCAGCAGCTTCTCCAAGCTCCTCCTTCCAGAACCCTATGTGTTGTCGGCTTGCTTCCCATGAGTCCGTCTTCTCCAGAATTTCCTTCATCTTAATTTTGTACATTACAAAATTTATACTCGAGTTACATTCGAGTCTTAAACTAATTTTAACAGAAATAATAAAAAAAACCGACACGCAGGTCGCAATCACAATACAACACCCACACACAAATAACGGCACGCAGGCCGTAATATGAATTACACACATATTTTAATCTAATTAAAATAGGGTTTTGGGCCATGATCATCACACTTCTGTACATAATTCAAAATTATGTAATTTTAAAATTTTATATAATTTTTCTACTGATTTTTAGAATTTTTCCGAGTCACAACTCCGCGGCGGTCCCGGTAAGCGGGTTTCGGGCGTAATCGCGAGACAAGGCCCCTTGCGGGGTTAGGGGCAGCGCCCCTACTCGTGAAATAACCTTCACGAGTGTCTTCTTGCGATTATACAATGCCTTAACCCGCTGTCCCAAAAACCATTTGGGCGAAACTTGCCGTTTCGGAGAAGTTTTTCTCGGTGGCAAAGTCTACAAGTGCTTCGCACTCGTCGCTTTGCCTCTACGAGAAAAATTACTCAAAAATCCTAAAATTTAGAAAAATTACAGAAGCAATATTTATCTAAATTTTGTATCTAATACAAAAAAAATAAAAACAAAACGAGCACAAGCTTCGCTCGTGGCTCTGATACCACTGTAGGGTTTTTCGGGCCACGAAAACCGCTTTTTCGCGTCGCGGAAACCCCGAAAGCCCCAATAGCAAGGATCCGAGCGAAGAAAGCCATTTCAAAAATTACGAGTGCTCGTTTACATGCTTCAAAACCCGATCTACTCCTAGATCTAAAGAGGGATAAACATTTTACCTTTGATGCGTGCCCCGTTTAATCCCGTTCGCTCCCTTTTGGATGTCGAATCTCTAGGACGTCAAGTGCCGTCCCTCTAGAAGTATCCACGCGAACAAAAGTAGATGGATGAAATCCTTTAGGTGTGCTAGCACCTTGTAGGATTCGGTCAAGAGGAGAAGAGGAAGAAGAACTCCAACAATTGGAGAGGAAGAAGAGAAGACACACCTTAAGGAAAAATGAAACAAAACCCCTTTTGTTCTCCCATGGTGGCCGGCCACTTAATGGCCATTAATGGCCATTAAGTGGCCGGCCATAATGGCCACTAATGGCCATTAGGTGGCTTTCCTTAACCCCTTTCAATTTGAATTCAAATTCAAATGGGGGGGGGGGGAAACCAAGCCAAGTCATCACTTGGTCAAGTCAAGGTGAGGTGGCCTTTTGGTCAAGTCAAACTTACCTTTTATGGAATTTCCATATTTAGTCAAGTCAAACTTGACTCCATTTCTTCTCCCATGTCAAGTCTAACTTGAAGTGGAACCAAGTCAAGTCAAACTTGATTTGGATTTGGGTCAAGTCAAACTTGCCTTTTATGGACTTTCCATATTTAGTCAAGTCAAACTTGACTCCATTTCTTCTCCCATGTCAAGTCTAACTTGAAGTGGAACCAAGTCAAGTCAAACTTGATTTGGATTTGGGTCAAGTCAAACTTGCCTTTTATGGACTTTCCATATTTAGCCAAGTCAAACTTGACTTCAATTTTTCTCCATCTATTTGTTCTTTGCGTGTGACCCTATAGGTTCTTGTAACGTTGGCAATGCTTCTAACCTCTTAGAAACATAAGCAATGAGCGGTATCTAGCAACACATCATTGCTACCCAAGTTACAAGAATGTTGAGATTCAACATCACCAATGTGACTACTAATTATGACTTTCATAATATGTGACAATGTCCTTCTATCGTCGATATCTAGATTGATCTTATATGAAGCATAGACCGTGTCATCCTCCAATCAATCTATGTGTCTTGAACTCCAAGTAGACTCACTATAATCAAATAAGCTCAATATCTCATATTGCCTTATTTGGGCATGGCCATGCACTTAGTGATCTCACTCTATCAAGACTATGATATCTCTCCCGTCATATAGGAGGGATAGATCCCATCTACATCACTCACATCCCTCCGCATAATTTGTTACATACCCAGTAATCGCCTTTATAGTCCACCCAGTTACGGGTGACGTTTGACGAAACCAAAGTACATAACTCCTTATGTAGGGAACTATGGTGACTTCAGGTCTAAGGACTAATAGTCATACTAATAGTCACATGAGAAAGTATATGACACTCATATAACGATCCATGATACTTTCTCATGGCGGGCCATTCAGTATACATTCTCTAATGTATACCCATGTGTCAACTTGATATCTCATATCCATGACTTGTGAGATCAAGTCATCATGTTGACCTACATGCTAGTCTCTATGCATTAACATTGTCCTTGAATGTTAATACTTGACTAGGAATAATTAAGAGTAGTGTTCTCTATATCATCTCACTATCGATTCAACTAATCGATTGATATAGATAAGAACCTTCTACTCAAGGACGTTATTATACTAAGTTATTTGGCACCAATACACATAAGTACAATAACCATAAGAAATGCCTTTATATATAAGAAATATATATACAAGAATATGATACAATGAGTCCAAAAAGTAATCATCATATGATTGGCTCTAGGGCTCTCACTAACAATATCCTCACATTAGTCATTTGACTTTGTCTATCATAGTGGTTTAATTAAAATCACTTTGATGAACTAAAATAATTAATTTTAATCAGAGTTAATTGCAAGAAATATAAAAATGGGTATATGTGTGCTAAATGCTAATTTTAATTGTAATCTTTACTTTGCAAGCTAAAATTTTTTTATGTTAATCAAAGTAGGTTTTGAGGCAAACCATATAAATCTAATGTCTAAGAAAATAGCAATTTACCAAAGGACGTACGTAACAATTGGAAATTATCAAAGGGCGTACCATGGTTTGTATTTTACCAAAAGGCGCAGCCCTTTAAGTGAACTTCCTATTATACCCTTGCCGCCACAAAATACCTTTTCCATTTACATTTTCGAGGCATCTGAACGACTTTTACAGTAAAATAATAATTTATGGTTCGGATGGCTAGGTAGTGGAAATTTTCTCAGCCTATATATATATTACTACCTTGCACAAGTCGAATCATCACGAGGGTACGCATATATTTCGACCTTGCACAACTCAATTCATCAAGGCAGCTGAGGAAGATAGGTGTTGAAGGAGAAAAAGCAAGCAACAGATTGATAACAAATATAAATAGTAATGTACGTATGATTATCATCTTTAATATGTTATCAGACCTAGTTTTATACTTATCAACTCTTGCTACAATTTTTATGTTTGGAGGAGTCTAAGGGTGATATGCATTACATAATAAGGGCTGTCTGAAATTTGTTAAATTTAAGATAAATAAATGCTTGAATTCGACCTAGGGGTGATATATTACCATATCAGGCCCTAGAAGGGCCAGAAATTAAAGGTGTTCAGTCCCTGGGAGTGTATGATATCATTAGATTTCAGGCCCTAGGAGGAATTGAAATATGTTGTTTTCAGGCACTAGGAGGACCTGAAATAAAAGGAATTCAGGTCCTTCCAGGGTCTGAAATGAAAAGATTTCAGGCCCTTACAGGGGCTGAAATCATTGGATTTGAGGGCCTGAAATCAATATAATTCAGGCCCTCCAAGGGCCTGAAATATACTGATTTCAGGCCCTGTGTGGGCCTGAAATCATTATACTCAGGGCCTCACAAGTCCTGAAATCATTATATTTCAGGCCCTGTGAGGGCCTGAAATAAAAATATTTCAGGCCCTCGTAGGGCCTGAAATCATTATATTCAGGCCCTCACAAGGCCTGAAATATAATGATTTCAGGCCCTTAGGCCTTCCTAGGTCCTTGATTATGATTTTCAAAGTTTACAAAATGTAATTGTAATTTATTTTTCAGGGATGATATTATTGTTGATAAAATTCTATCTGAGATATGGAATACTCTTGATGATAATGCCGTCACGGGAAATGGATCAGAAATTATAAGGAATTTGACAATTGATCTAAATGAAGAAGCAACTAATATAGAAGGTGAGGGTTTGAATTCTTCTACAAGAGTTGTTGAATTCTTTGAGCCAACCTAGAGTGGGGAGGAAGGAATTGAAATCCGGAATGCAGATGAATTAGACCCATTACAAGTGTACTAGAATTCCAAGCCGATGATATGCAGATTAAGCAATATGAATTCCCCCAGATCAGTACAGTGACTTAGAGGAGGAGTTTCCATTAGCTGAAAATCCTTATATTTTGAATTCTCGATTGCTTGCTGGGCCAATTGGAGAGGTAGAGGCAAGAGATGGACATGAATTTTTTGTGAGGCAGATATTTTCATCTAGAGAAGAATTCAAGAATGCACTTGTCAAACATGCCATGGTTAAGCATATGAGGTATAACCCAGTTGACACCCGAAAAAATAAAGTTAAAGCAGTGTGCTTCAACCAACCATGTACATGGAGAGTAGTAGCAAGGGGGAAGTAGAGTTCACTGTTACAAAATATATAAAGGAACACCAATGTGGAACAGTTAGGGAAAGTGTTGATCATCATGCATGCTCTTCATCATTTGTTGCTTTTTTTGTTGAAGAACAATTTCTTCATAATGAACAATACAAATCAAGTATAATTATATCAGATATTAAAGCTAGATTTGGAGTGACCATATCATACAGAAAAATATACATAGCTAGGGAGAAAGCATTGAAATGGTTATTGGAGATTATGATGAGGCTTACAGAGATCTTCCACAATATCTGGGTAAGTTAAGAGCTAGAGATCCTGAAACATATATGACACTATGCAGGAATGGTGACAATCAGTTCCAACGGTGTTTTTGGGCTTTTGGTGCTTGCCGAAAGGTGTTCAGGTCTTATTTGCGTAGACTTATCGGAATTGATGCCACACACCTAAGAGGAAAGTATCCGGGAGTAATGTTGATTGCAACGACGATTGATGGTAATGATAATGTTCTTCCAGTTGCCTTCGCAATAGCTGAAGTTGAATGTGGGTCTGCATGGGAGTGGTTTTTGGAGCATACAAAGAGGTTCTTTGGTGTCGATGATCACTCAATCACCATAGTATCAGATAGACATCTGGACATTATATCAGCAGTTAGAAAAGTCTACCCAAACGCGCATCATACCTTTTGTTGCCACCACATGTGTTGTAATATGGTAACTGATACTAGAAGTAGAGCTGCTCTAGGTTTGTTTTGGGCAGCAGCACGCAACACTCCAATATGATATGATAATGCAGACAATGCTTGAAAAACATCTAGTTGCCCATAAGTGGCTTCACAACATTGACCCTAAAAGGTGGGAAAATGCACACTTTACAGGGAGAAGGTACAGAATGCTTACCACGAATTGTGTGGAGAGCTTAAATGCTTTGTTCAAATCTACACATGAGCTTCCCATAAACAGGTTAATTGATAATACAAGAAGAAAAGTTGCTCAATGGTTCTATAACCGTAGAGAGGAAGTCGTCAAATGACATCTTGCTTTGACACCTTATGCTACAAAAGAAATGGATTCAAGGATAGAGAAAGCAAGAGCTTATAAGGTTCACCCTTACTCTCAATCAGAAATGGAAGTAGAAACATGGGGCACTTCATACATTGTTGATTTGGAAAAAAAGTTTTGTCATTGTGAGGAGTTTCAATTTTCAGGACTTCTTTGCTCACATGCTATTGCCGTAATCATTCACAGGAACATGGATACACTCCCATATTGTGAGCATTATTTTTATTCTAAAACTTGGAAGTGGGTTTACATGAATCGTATTTTCCCTTGTAGAAGCAAGCAATTTTGGCCTACTGGAGTAAACGACATTACAGTTCTATGTCCCCGTAGCCTTGTGCAGCCTGGTAGACGAAAGAAGGCACGGATAGAGTCCAGACACAATGGCAAGGTCAAACTAAAATGCAGCCGGTGTAAACAACTTGGTCATAATAAAAGGACATGTAGAATGCCGTCGGCCCCAAGGTCTTGAGTTAATTGGTATATGTAATGACCCAATATTCTAATTGAAGTGTATATTTTGTATGGAGGATAACTGAATGTATATATTTTGTATATTGTAGAGCTATAGTATTGTCAAAAAACTAGTTGTTGTTAATGTTGTGACTTGAAGAAGTATTTCAATATTATGATACATTTCTTCTTGTGTAAATTTATGTAAGAAGAATTGAGCAGTTGTAAGTTTTCAAATTTTGAAACCCACAATAATGTTATTTTAGGTATTGAAGTCCTGAAGTCCTATGGTTTGTGAATATCTGTCATTTGAGACCCTCTGTTTGTTTGCTTTGTTGATTCATTGTTCTGTGCCAACTGATACTGTATTAACACGTAATTGATAATCATTAGGACTATGTTTGGAGACCAAAAATATCATCTCCTAGCTATCTAAACTCTAACTACTGGTAATGAGTTTTGAGAAATCAAAATATCATAGGTCCATGAAACAAACCTCCTACTGTGCCAAATTCTGAAAATATGAGGTAATGATGTGGATGGAATTAAATTGTGGTATGCAATGTCTATGTAGGTACTCTCCTTTTTGTTTAATATTAAAAATAATTTCACAACATGTATACTTATATAAAATATTTAATCATTTTATTATTGAATGATTTGAAATCTGAAATGAGATTATTGTGTCAGGCCTGCGTGGGCCTGAACATTATTGTTTCAGGCCCATCTTAGGCCTGAAATAGAATTTTTTCAGGCCCAGCGTGGGCCTGAAATGAGATTATATCAGGCCCATGCTGGGCCTGAAATAATATCATTTCAGGCCCGCACAGGGCCTGAATGTGATTATTTTAGGCCCACTCTGGGCCTGAAATAATATCATTTCAGGCCCAGCTTGGGCCTGAAATAATCTCATTTCAGGCCCACGCTGAGACTGAAGAATCTCATTTCAGGCCCAACGTGGGCTGTGATTTAAAATTAGGGTAGAGGAAAAGTAAGGTTCAATATTACTTATAGTATCGACAAGAGGATAGATTATAGTTTAGAGATTACACAATAACAAGGATCGAAAGCAATGCTCCATTGCTATATCAAAATGGTTTACATACATTATAACTACAAACATATATTGTTTGTCATCAAACTTACATAATACAACTGAATCATTTTGTTTCAGGCCCTGAGTGAGTTTCTTAAAATGATTTTGTTTCAGGCCCACTGTGGTCCTGAATTCAAATGATTCTAATAAAAGTAAGGTTCAATATTACTGATGGGTTCTACAACAATTATAGATTACAGATCATATATAAGACAAAAATAATGATCCGAAGCAAAGTTTCATTGATTTGAAAAGGAGTACATAGATTGTATAATTACAAATATACAATGTTTGTGATCACAATTACATATACATAGTATCAACAAAAATATTATTTACAGATTTAGCTTCCAGCACTTGTCTCTCATTATTTTATAGCCCACCTGAAATCGATAATTTTTCATTTGCTTTTGGCTAAAATCTGTAGATCCTTGAAAAACTAGACTTTCTGCATACCACATCATGAAAAATGCACAATCGGACCTGAAAAACCAATATTCACATTGTTGTCATTGTTGGGACCAGGTGCATGTTGACATGGATACGGGTTCGTAATTTTAAAATTAATTACGTGCAGCGGAAAAATTAGCATAAATAATTTCTCAAATTATTTTAACCACGTATCTAGCATGCAACCTTATGATGTCTGGACATGATCATATATTAAAATTTTGCAGATAAGTAAACTAATTTACTTAGTACCTCGCGTAACTCGAAGAAAGGGACGAGATCCAACCGTAGCGTCCCTTGGAAGCTTCGCCTCTATTCGCGTCCACGCCGAGTTCTCTTTGGGATGACTTCGCAAAGCCACGAGTTTTGTGTCGACGAGAACTACTAGATTCTCCAAAGGCACAACTAGAATATCAAGAGAGAGAGATGGAAACTAACCACCAAGTAACGGAATCAAGATTCCGGGGAAAGGAAGGAAGGAGACGCGACCCGCTTCTTCTTCTTCTTCGGCCTCTTCTTGATGGTGGCTCACGGCAAGGAAGGAGGCGCCGGCCCTAGGGGAGGAGAGAGGGCGCCGACCCTAGAGAGAGAAAGGGGCGCCGGCCCTAGAGAGAGAGAGGGAGAGAATAAGAGAGAGAGAGCTTGCTACTATTTCTCTTAATCGATTGGAATTCAAGCCTTGCCTTGGTTCCTTTATATAGTAGCCTCTCCATCGCCAAGTCTCCCTTTTAACGGAATAAATTTTCATAAGAAATTTATCCTATAAATTTTCTTATTAATTATTCCGTTATGCCAAGTTTTATTATAACTAACTTTATAATAAAACAAACACATCTCCTCTTTTATTATGGAATAAATTTTCATAAAATTTATTATATAAATTTTCTTATCATGGAAAAATCAATTCATAATTGATTTTATAAAATAAAATAAACCAATCCATGGTTCATTTTAATTTCTATAAAAGAATAAATTTATTATATAAATTTTTCTTATCATGGAAAAATCAATTCATAATTGATTTTATAAAATAAAATAAACCAATCCATGGTTCATTTTAATTTCCATAAAAAGAATAAATTTATTATATAAATTTTTCTTATCATGGAAAAATCAATTCATAATTAATTTTATAAAATAAAATAAACCAATCCATGGTTCATTTTAATTTCTATAAAAGAATAAATTTATTATATAAATTTTTCTTATCATGAAAAAATCAATTCATAATTGATTTTATAAAATAAAACCAATCGAAGGTTTATTTTAATTTCCATGAAAATAAATCTCTTTATATAAATTTCTTTATATAAATTTCTTTATATAAATTTCTTTATATAAATTTATTTATCCATAATTTTATAAAATAAATCGCGCTTGATTTATTTTATAATTTAAACCAAATAAATTGGTTTCCCTCCATGTGGTGGCCGGCCAAACCAAAGAGGGTGGGCACCCTCTTTGGCCGGCCACACCAAGCCAAACCCTTACGAATTAAACTCATTTAATTCGTCCAATAAGCCTTCAAAAGACTTAGCCATTTTAAGCTTCCGGTGCGCCTCTGATAAATTCAGATTCGACTTATTTCTCTTGATCGAAAAATCTAATTTTCAACTCGTTTTAAATCCCTCGGATTACTCGTAGTGCGTGTGACTAAATAGGCTTTCGATTTATGTTGGCCGTCTATAATTCATCAATTATAGAACGATCATGAGTGGCACCTAGTAGTACATCATGATCCCCAATTAATCGAAAGATTAACGGTTAACCTCAGAAATAATTCTGAAACCCTTCAGCAGCTCTAATGAATCGTGCCACATTCCCTTCACCATCTTATACCCACTTGATTCAGGACATGGTCCGTGTGTGTCAGTCCCCACTAGGCTGACTACGTCACACCTAGCCCAAGTAATGTCTTTCTCGTCCAACGGATTCTAATTACTCTCATGTTTCCTAGAGATTCATACTCGGAACATGTCATGCTCTGGCCAGAGACTTCGAGTAACAATCCGACGATAGGCCTTGGGTATACATCTCCTCGCAAGAAGTGGTGAATCCTTTGTAGGCTATTCAAACATCTTCGGGCACTTCGGCTTATACCCAACCATCCTGGGTCCACACCTCCTTGGAGATGCTTGCTTAAGATGTTAAAGCATAAGTCTCCATGACCAAGATGACTTGAACACCACAAGTCAAAAGAACATCGCACTTAAGCTGCAGTAAGAACTTCACTGACATGTCTATATGTAGACTACCATGTGAAGTTTTACAGCCAGTCACTCCAATGAACTAGTTCCCTTAACTAGCATTCATGTTTATCTCCGGACATCCCAATGTCACCATCCAGTGAGAATCAGCTAATTAGAGAATAACCCATGCTAGTCTCAACAGAATTGATAGTGTCCTTATTTATCAATTCATCGACTAGGGACAATTTCAATACTTCACAATTGCACATGTAGAGATAATCACTAGTTGTGAATTCATCACAAATTCTCTCATGCTGTGAATTATATTGCGGACATTCAGTAAATGAGTTTAAGATCCCAATCAAATACACAAATATGTATACTCAAATAGTGAATTTTTATTTATTAAAATAAATGTTTACAATCATAAGGCGATTGCCTTAGGACACTTCTCTCATATTACTAACAGTCATCTTATAAATCCAACCATGAAATCAATTGTTATTTTTAACAAAAATAAACATCCTCTTACGATCTGCTTTGGGTGGGTCCTTCTACAATAATTTTATTAAACTCTGTCCCAACTATGGAAGACAATCCTTTATTCCATATCTTGTAATAAGACCAGTTCAAATTTTTGAAAAACGCCACCTACACAGATATGACATTGGTAACAATTATATTGGTATAAAACTTTTTGTTGAGGTATATCTATGAAATAGAAAACTTACAGTTTTTTCAAATTGGGCAGTGTACCCTTCTGTGGTGCCGAGAGAATTATAATGATGGATACTACCTTCCACGAGGTCAATAATCATTAGATACCAATGATCATCTGCATTATTTAGAGGACAGATGATATATCTAATTGGCTTATCCGTATCAGTAGCAATAGTTTGTTCAAAAGCCTGAGCGTGAATCACCTCAAAAAGTTCCTATGGTTATTAAAAAGGAAGTGTCAGTGGACTAAATCATAGAAAAAAATAACAAAACAAGTAGCTAATTGACTTACATCAAATCCCACCCCACAGAATATGGAGGGTTGGTATGGTGAGTTACACGCTTTTGCTTTATTTCCAAGAATAGTCCAGTATGTATTGATGCAATCCACGGTGGTGTAGTCATTCCAATCAAATATTGTCAAAAAAGATTGCATATCTAATGTAAAGGTCCCATTGGACCATACTGGATTCAACTCATACCTACATGCAAATAAGATAAGCAACTTAATAACAATGTGAATGATTAAATTTTATTAATGAATGTCAATAATCATCAATGTTTTATAATATTTTTCCAAACACAATAGCAACTAACTCACTTTAATTTACTAAGCTTTAATAATGTTTCAGCAATCTCTGCATCTTTAGTCTTCTTAAAAAATGCCCTGGAATTCTTCAAGATTTTGCTTTTCGCCTTTTGAAATTCTTTAGCTTTAGCTGCGTGATGTTCAGATATGTTAGTTTAGGTGGAGGTCACAGATTTTGTTGTTTGCATTGTAGTATCTGACATTGATGGGGCAGGAGGCTCGTCATCTTCATCATCATCTTCATCTTCATCCTCATCCTCCTCCTGAACAACTTGTTTGCCCTTGCCTTTAGCCTAGTAGGTTTGTCTGACCTGAGTTATTTTCCTTTTTTGGCAAGTGGCTCACCTTCATCTGAACCTTTGCTTCGTAATTGTTCATGCAGCTGTTTGATTTTTTGGTTAGACTGAAGTATGATAGACTCTCTTACAGCTATCCTTTTATCATTTTGCTCCTCTTGTTGTTTAAGCTGCAAATCTTTGTCACCAATTATTTTATCCTTTTCAACAATGATGTCATCTTTTTGTATCAGCTGGGACTCCTTCTCTGCAATTATTGTTTCTTTCTGAGCAATAATTTGATCATTGCCACTGATGGCTGATGCCGTCTCACTTTTGGCTTCCTCCAAACTCTTAATTGCTATATTTAATTGTTACTGTAAGGTTTCAATTTGTTCTTCTTTTTGTATACATATATTGCAGGCTTCCATTTGTAAGGGATGTAGCCATCCTTGTGCTGCCTGGCTTCCTTCTGGTACCTGCTATAATACCTCACATTCTACCTCAAGTGGTTGAGTTGGTGGAGAGTAGTCAGGTACCAAATCATGCTCTATATCAAACGGAATTAAATCAACAATAATTAAATTTATAGCCACACGGTCTATGATCCTCTTGATAGTCTCAACATGGGCTTAGGCCAAGTCCAGCGAAGTATTCTTGGCAATCTATGAGGATGTTCAGGAGCAGCAATACTAATATGTTCATTAACCCATACCTGCAACATCATTATAATCAGTAAATAATATCCATCATCAAATTATATTAGCAGGTATATGTACTCTAACTTACAGCCAAACTATTTGAAAATCCCTTGAGCAAGGGAGCCTTGGCCGGTTGGGTTGAATCACCTACATGTGGTCTATGCCTCAATGTCACCTCCTTTCCAATGGCTCCCAACTGAGAAGCCATGAAATTGTACACGACATTGCACCAATTGTAGTTTGGTAGATTGTTAAAATCATCTACACAGTCAATAAGTGACAGGGCAGGAATGACAAATATGCTGCTACTACCACAAAATAGCACTGTACAAAAAATAGAGTATATACAACTAACAGTACAGCTTGTCATTGGCTGTAGACTTTATTAGCAGTTTCTCCAAATGCCGTGGAGAACAACTAGAATCTTCAAAATACTCCTTGTATAGTGGGCTCGAGGCCTCATTCAAATCATGTTGGACTATCTCTCCATGATCAGGCAACCCTAGAATAAGTGATATATCAGCCTTTGTGAAATTGAGTTTTTTCCCATGGAATACAAAGCTGTGTTCTTCTTCATCCCAATTATCAAACATGTTCTGAACCTGGGGTCTTACACAAGAACTAGTAGGAAGGTCGAAGACCCAAGAAAAGGGTGTTTCTCGAAGCAAATGTTCTTGTGCTGGTGTGGGTGGAACAGATTGAATAAAATTTTTGAAATGGCAAAGGCTACTTTTCCAGTTCATTCATTTACTTCGACCTCTGTTGGCAAAACTTGTATACTCGGTAGGCAATTTGATTTTTCGTTGTGGTAGTTGTTTTTTCCCATGACTTCCCCCAGGGACTTGTTGTTTCTTAGATTTGGTGGGAGCAGCTTTCTTTGAAGATGATCTTTTTTGACCCATACCGAACTTAGCAACCATCAAACAAACAATTATTTGACACAAACAACCAATGACACTTAGAATTCATTCATAAACGGGCCTCCTCAAATTCAGTCTTTTACTGAAAACTATCGCTAACCCTAGGTGAAAAGCAAGAACTGAATTGACAAACTACAAATTAGGGTATGTACAATTCGACTAGTGCGATGACGAGGATGTCACCCACAACTACTCCAATGAAGACAAGCAAGCTACCTTGAAATCGCAACAAATATGGAGCTAGAAGACGATTGCTGAGCACTAGGCTCTAAGGGACGCTATAAAGCTGAGTGACTAACTGGGCCTGATATAAAAGGATTTCAGGCCCTAGGCGCGCCTTTTTTCTATATATGTATTATAAATATAATTTAGGTAATATCTATTTTTATTTCTAAAAATAAAACTAACTTTGTTATATATCAAATATATTTTTGATTTAGCATGTGCATTTTATTTATTATGTATTTATATTTAATTTTTAAGGCTCTAAAATTCACATATAGATGAACGACGCTGGGCCTGAAATAAGAGTTATTTAGGCCCACGGTGGGCCTGAAATAAGAGTTATTCAGGCCCACGATGGGTCTGAAATCAAATAATTTTAGGCCCACGGAGGGCCAGACAGATAAGGATGATTCCAAATCTCAGTCTGGAGACGTATTTATTTAGAATGGAGGCGCAATAAGTTGTAAGAGTTCCAAGCAAGACACCGTAGCGGATTCTACCACGGAAGCGGAATATATTGCAGCTTCGGAAGCAGCTAAGGAAGCAGTCTGGATCAAGAAGTTTGTCTTAGAACTTGATGTGGTTTCAACCATTGATGTAGCAATACCGGTTTATTGCGACAACAATGGAGCTATTGTACAAGCGAAGGAACCAAGGTCTCATCAGCGATCCAAACATGTGCTTCGCCGTTATCATCTGATCAGAGAGATTATAAGTAGGAATGATATACAAATTGAGAAAATTCCCACTGAAAGGAATTTAGTAGATCCTTTAACTAAGGCCCTGCCTCAAAGCAAGTTTGAGGGTCATGATAGAGCCTGTGGTATTGGATACCATAGCGATTGGCATTAGGCCAAGTGGGAGTTTATTAGTGATATGAAAGAAGTGTCCTAAGGTAATCGCCTTATGATTGTAATCATTTATTTTAATAAATGAATATTCACTATTTGAGTATACATGTTTATGTATTTGATTGAGATCTTAAACTCATTTACTGAATGTCCGCATTACAATTCACAGCATGAGAGAATTTGTGATGAATTCACAACTAGTGATTATCTCTACAAGTGCAATTGTGAAGTATTGAGATTGTCCCTAGTCGATGAATTGATAAATACGGACACTATCAATTCTGTTGAGACTAGCATGGGTTATTCTCTAATCAGCTGATTCACACTGGCTGGTGACATTGGGATGTCCGGAGATAAACATGAATGCTAGTTAAGGGAACTAGTTTATTGGAGTGACTGGCTGTAAAACTTCATATGGTAGTCTACATATACAGACATGTCAGTGAAGTTCTTACTGCAGCTTAAGTGCGATGTTCCTTTGACTTGTGGTGTTCAAGTCAACTTGGTCATGGAGACTTATACTTTGACATCTTAAGCAAGCATCTCCAAGGAGGTGTGGACCCAGGATGATTGGGTATAAGCCGAAGTGCCCGAAGATGTCTGAACAACCTATAAAGGATTCACCACTCCTTGCGAGGAGATGTATACCCAAGGCCTATCGTCGGATTGTTACTCGAAGCCTCTGGCCAGAGCATGACATGTTCAGAGTATGAATCTCTTAGACACATGAGAGTAATTAAAATTCGTAGGACGAGAAAATGTTACTTGGGCTAGGTGTGACGTAGTCAGCCTAGTGGGGACTGACACACATAGACCATGTCCTGAACCAAGTGGGTATAAGATGGTGATGGGAATGAGGCACGATTCATTATAGCTGCTGAAGGGTTTCAGAATTGTTTCTGAGGTCAACTGTTGATCTTTCGATTAATTGGGGATCATGATGTACTACTAGGTGTCACTCATGATCGTTCTATAATTGGTTAATTATAGACGACCAACATAAATCGAAAGCCTATTTAGTCACATGCACTACGAGTAATCCAAGGGATTTAAAACAAGTTGAAAATTGGATATTCCAATCAAGAGAGATTAAGTTTGGTTGAGCCAAACGATAAGTCGAATCTGAATTTTTCAGAGACGCATCGGAAGCGTAAAATGGCTAAGTCTTTTGAAGACTTAATAGATGAATTAAATGAGTTAAATTCATTGGGGCGTGGCCTGGATAGGCCGGCCAAAGAGGGTCCCCACCCTCTTTGCTTGGCTGGCCACAACAAAGGGAGGGAACCATATTGTTTGGTTCAATTGATAAAATAAACTAAGTGTGGTTTGTTTTATAAAATTATGGATGATATAAATTTTTATATAAACCAAGGTTTGGTTTATTTTTTCATGGAAATTAAAATAAACCATGGATTGTTTTATTTTATTTTATAAAATCAATCATGGATTGATTTAGCATGATAAAGAAATTTATATAAAATTTATTTTCATGGAAATTAAAATAAACCATGGATTGGTTTATTTTATTTTATAAAATCAATCATGGATTGATTTACCATGATAAAGAAATTTATATAAAGAAATTTATATGATAAATTTCTTATGAAAATTTATTCAATAAGAAAAGGAGACTTGGTTGATTTTTATCATGAATTAAAATATGATTTTAACCATGATATAAAATCAAGACTTGGCATGATGGAATAAGTCATAGAAAATTTATATGATAAATTTTTTATGAAAATTTATTCCATAAGAAAAAAAAGACTTGGCGGTTGAGAGGCCACTATATAAAGGACCCAAGGCAAGGCTTGGAAGGTATTCGAAATAATTCAAGTATTCTTGCTTGGGCTCTCTCCCTCTCCTCCCTTCTTTCTCTTGGCCGACCTCTCCCTTCTTCTCCCTTCTTCTTGCCGTGAGCACAAGGAGAAGCACCGAGGCGACGAAGTTCTTCCGTTAAGACGATCTTCCTCTCCGACCATCATCACCTTGGGATTGGGCGCAAGTCATCTTCCTCCTCCTCGCCGGAATTGTGATTCCGGCCAACCTTGGTGGTGAGTTTTTCCGATATGATTACTTCTCTCTTGGTTCTCTTGTCGCGTTCTCGGAGAATCTAGTAGTTCTCGAGAACACGAAACTCGTGGCTTTGCGAAGTCATCCCGAAGATTCTCGGCGTGGACGCGAATAGAGGCGGAGCTTCCGAGGGACGCTTATGGTTGGATCTCGTCCCTTTCTTCGAGTTACGCGAGGTAACAAGTAAATTAGTTTACGTTTCTGCAAATGTTTTAATATATGATCATGTCTACACAACATAAGGTTGCATGCTTAGATGTGTGGTTAAATAATTTGAGAAATTGTTTATGCTAAATCTTCCGCTGCACGTAATTAATTTTAAAATTACGAACCCGCATCCATGTCAACATGCACCCGGTCCCATCAGTGGTATCAAAGCCGGTTAGTGTTCGACATAATCATATAATTGTTTTGTGAAAAACTTTGTCATGATCTCAATTTTGGAAAATTTTCCAATTATGGAAACTTTCCAATTATGGTAAATTTTAGATTTAGGAATTTCAAAGTTTGGAAATCCTCATGAAATTTCGCAAACTTTTGAAATATCACTGTTTCTGAAATTTTATGATAATTGCGAAAACCTTCCATTTTTGGAAACTTCCAATATTAGAAATTTCCTATTTTGGAAATTTTCCAATCTTGGAAATATGTAAGTTTTTTTTACCAGAAACTTACAATTATTCTAAAAATTTTTTATTTTGGAAACATTCCATTTATGGAAAGCTCGCAATTTTGGGCACTTTCATTCAAGAAAGTCTAGACAAATTATGGAAATATTAATTGGCATTTAAATTCATAATTGGAAATTAAATTATTTACAAAATTCTTTATTTTGGATTGGGCCTGGGGAGACGTCCAATTTAAAGTTAGTTGTTATAATTAAATTTCCTAAATTGAATTTAAATTGTCAAATGTTTAATTTGGATTGAGCCTCGGGGAGCCGTCCAAATTAAGTCAATTATTGATATTAATTTTCCATAAATAAAATATGTGATCAAATCTTGGAAATTTTGAGGGGATTCTCAAACGATAATTTCCTTATTTGATTTATGAGGTGATGCTCTTACATATCATTGTCTACAAAATTAATTAGGAAAATTATTTCCTATAGAGTATATTTCCTTAAATAAGATTTTCATGAAAATAATATGTGGTTGAATTAAGGGAATCTGTCTCATAATTTAATAAGATTTGATTTAGAGAAATCAAAGTCTTAAACATATTAATTCCAAAATTAATTATGATAATTTAGGAAATTGTTTCCCAAAACAATTCTCTGAATAAAGTATGAAATTAGAATTAGGAGATCCGGTTCCTAATTCAATTAATGAGACTTGATAAATTAAGTCACATACATACTTTATTAAGGAAATCGTTAGAACATGACATAATTATATGTCATGAATGTGCTTAAAAGAAAAAAATGATGAGACCCAAAACCCCTTACAAAATATTAAGGCCAACACCTACCATTAATATGGTTAGAACCAGAGTTTTGTTTCTCGTTTGGGTTGATGGACACATCCATGCCCGGCTTGAACCTCAACATGTTCAAACCATGGAATTAGTTTATGATTAATATAGTTGGAGTCAGAGGTCAATCCTTAGTTTTGGTTGTTGGACACATCCAAGCCTGACTAAACGGTTGAATGAGCTCCTACCATATTAAAACTATTTCTTGATTAATGGGTCAGCCTTAAGCTTAGAGCATCGATTTGTTGTGCCACAGCCAAGGTTGATGTAAAGAGAGGTGCAGTTGGGTGCTATGTATATTGTTGCATACTTGTTAATGAGTTAACAACCCAATGATTTATGGAAACATTCAATTAGTTGATAACATAATGTGATAGTTACATATATGTAATATGTAATCGGTATAAATACCTACCTTCATAGCTAAGAATAACTTGATGGCCCCAGCCATGGTTGTTCTTATCTATGGTTGGATATCAACCTATTTGGAGATGTTCCTACGATCTCCCGAATTGATAAAAAGGGTTATTCAATTCGAAAAATAAATAGGATTTAATGAATGTATATTGATGCATTCTTTATCATTCTCATCACATAACCTCATTTTATATTTCTAGGATAATCACCTGATCATGTCTTCTCTAAATTTGCGTTCCATTTTGGACACCAATAAGTTAACTAAGGACAAAAGGATTGAAAAGAGACCAAAAGACACTTGCCATCACTGCGGCAAGGAGGGCCACTGGCGAAGAAACTGCAAGGTTTATCTTGAGTCCTTGAAGAAGAAGACATCCGATGCCCCATCCTCTTCAGGAATCTTCGTTATTGAATGTCATTCTATTTCCTCGTACACCTGGGTACTGGATACTGCGTGTAGCTCACATATATGTAATGACATACAAGGGCTAAGGAATAGAAGAAGACTCGTCAAGGGAGAAGCGAATTTGTGAGTTGGAGAAAGTTCCAAGAAACTCCTTTCACAGTTCTCCGTCCATTTATACTTCTTATCCTTCCGGGTGAGAGCCGTTAAAGGGGCTGCAATCCTCGAGAAGTCCTCCACAAATTTTCTATAATAGCCTGCCAGCCCAACAAAACTTCTGATTTCGCTGGCGTTCTTCGGTCGACTCCAATTATTCACAGCTTCAATCTTTATTGGGTCTACCATAATCCCGTCTTTGGAAATAATATGACCCAAGAAACCCACTTGGTCGAGCCAGAACTCACATTTGGAAAATTTCGCATATAGTTGCTTTTCCCGTTGCTTTTCCCGAAGAGTCTCTAATGCTATCTTCAGGTGCTCAGCGTGCTCTTCCGGGGTCCTCGAATAAATAAGGTTATCGTCGATGAAGACGATCACAAATTTGTCGAGAAACGACGAGAATACCCGATTCATAAGGTCCATAAACATAGCAGGAGCATTCGTCACGCCGAAGGGCATCACCACAAACTCAAAGTGCCCGTACCTTGTTCGGAAAGCCGTCTTTGGAATATCCTCCTGTTTTACTCTAACTTGATGATAACCAGACCTCAAATCAATTTTCGAGAAAACGGTGGCTCCCTTTAATTGATCAAACAGGTCATCGATCCTCGGAAGGGGATACCTATTCTTGATTGTTACGTTGTTCAGCGCTCGGTAATCTATGCACATTCGCATAGACCCATCTTTCTTCTTCACAAACAGCACCGGAGCTCCCCAGGGGGAATGACTAGGGCAAATAAATCCCTTATCCAGTAACTCCCGTAGCTATTCCTGAAGCTCCTTTAATTCAACCGGCGCCATCCGATAAGGTGCCTTGGAGATCGGGTTAGTACCAGGAACAAATTTGATCTCGAATTCCACCTCCCTATCGGGAGCTAATCCTGGTAATTCATCTGGAAAAACCTCGGGGTAATCACATACCACCCGAACAACTTCCAGCTTCTGGCTCTTTACATGACCGGCATCCACCACATATGCTAGAAATCCAGTACATCCTTTGTCTAACATCTTCTGAGCTTGGAGAGCTGATAAATATTTCCCAGTTCTTTTCCTTGGTTCTCCGATGAATTCGAACATAGAGCCTGCCTCAGGTCGAAAGACTACCTTTCGCTTACGGCACTCTATAGAAGCACCGTATTGACCCAAGAAGTCCATTCCCATTATAACATCATAATCTTGCATGTCGAGCACTATCAGATCGCAGTAAAGTTCCCTTCCTGCAATTCCGACCGGCACCGCACGCAGCACATGTGTGGACGTCATTATTTCCCCTGAAGGTAGGGTCGTCAAAATCCTGCAGTCTAACACTTGTGGACTCCTACTTATCTTCTTGGTACATGGCCCAGAAATGAACGAATGCGTTGCCCCAGTATCAAATAATGCAGTAGCATGCTGGCCAAAAATAAGTATCTGACCTGTGACAACCGTAGAAGCTTCCGCAGCGTCCTCCTTGGTAACCGAGAAAACCGTGGCATTCATCATAGTCGGTTGGGCCTCCAGCATCGGGGTACCTTCCAGCTCCGCTTGCATGTAGTGTAGTTTCGCTGGGGCACCTTGGTACTGGCTGAGTGGTTGGGGAGATGTCTGGCTCCTAGTAGGGCAGTAAGCCGCCATATGCCCTTCCACTCCACAGGTGAAACACCGATTCGTACCTCTTCGACATTCCCCGGGGTGCCTCTTTCCGCATGTCGCGCACAGGACAGGCTTGGCTTGTTTGTTTGCTGGGCCTCCTTGAGGGTTGTTCCATGGCTTCCGTTTGCCACCTTGGTCTCCCTTCCAGTTAGCGTTGCCACTCTGGGATTTCTGACTCACTGAGCGATGTTTAGGGAAAAGCATTAGGGATAAATGAAAGGAAGATTCGAGAATCCCGGAGTGAACCTGATTCTTACTTTCATTTAATGCTTTCCTTTGCTGATTGATGTTGTTCAAATAGTGCTCGGTCAGTAGGGCACTGCTAAACAGCTCCTCGGCGGTCTGTGGTCGGTGCACTCCGCCGGCCACATTCAAAGCTATTTCCGGTCGCAACATCCTAAACATAAGCCAGACCCTTTCCTTCTCGGTGCGGACCAACTCAGGGCATAGGCGAGCCAATCGGTTGAATTTCTTCACAGCTTCATTGACCGAGAGGTCGCCCTGTCGGAATTCTGTGAACTCGTCATAGTGTTTATTGGTAACACGCATATGGAAGAATTCTTCGAAGAACTCCAACTCGAAGTCCGACCACGCCATTTGATCCACCTGTCGTTTGGCTTTGACCCTCTCCCACCACATTCTGGCATCTCCAGAAAGGCAGAAGGACGCACACTTGATCTTCTCGTACTCCGGCCAATCTAGCAGCTCCAGGGTACTTTCTACTGTCTTGAACCATGCCTGGGCGTCCCACGGTTCGCCAACACCCGAGAAATTTTCCGGTTTCAGCCTCAACCACTGAATCAGGTAAGCCTCCTGACGTGCTGCAGTGGTCGGGCCCGTCAAAGGGTTTTGCGTAACTGTGGGCGCAACAGGTATAGCAGTCCGGTTCATTGGTGGGGTAGTGGAATTTTCCTGCTGGTTCATCAAAGAATTAATGGTTTGTTGCTGCTCAGTGACTTGCCGCTGGAGCAGGGTTTCCAATTGCACCAGATCAGGCGATGGGGTTGCCTCGTTAAGTCGGTTACTCTGTCTTCTAGCCATGTTTTCTTCAGCAAAGACAAGTATGACCAATATCAGTTTTTTTTCTACCCCTAAATTATTTCAAATATTTAATTCACAAAAGCAGATAAAATATCGTTCATCGTTAAATACCCTAAAGTACTTTTCATCATAACTATCGTTCATACTTGCATATCCTAAAATCATAAAACATCTTACTACTATAAGATATGTAAAGAGGTACTTACTTGGAAGCGGCAGGAAGAGGGCTTGATGTGTGTGTAGTGAGATGGTAACTGCTCTGATACCAACCAGTAACGCCCACTTTTTTTTTCCTAAAGCGGCGTTACGCTAACATACTTAGGGCATGTAACATCATACAGCAGCGGAATAACTTTAACTTTACACTTACATGCCCCCTACTACCCTTCTTAACATAATGACATGGAAACTTGGCATATTGACTTTATACTTAAACATCTTATCATATCATGCTTAACATCATAACATAAAGTTCCATTAGTTATTATTCGAGCGTAGAGATATCAAAAGTAAAGTTCTAGCATAAACGGTAAACATTTGGTTTCCTGGGCCAAGTCACTATCACACACATTTGTTCTTACCCTCCTGCTACTTCCTTACTGTCCCCTTGCATGATCTGCGGTATAAGGAAAAAGACTATAAGCACACAGGCTTAGTAAGACTCTTTCCTACTCACTAAAACCATTCATCATTTATTCATAATCATATGAAACATAATCATCATTTAGTCTTAAACATGAAGCATAACATAAACCTACTTAAACTTTACATGGCATGATACATGGCATAACCATAAACATAACTAAATATTCCTATCATGCCATAAAGCATAAACATAAGCATAAACATCATTAAACATTTTTATCATGGCATAAAGCATAAACATAAGCATAGACATAATTAACATTCTTATCATGGCCTAAAGCATAAACATAAGCATAGACATGATTAAATATTCCATTCATGGCATAAAGCATGGTATAAACGTAATCATCATTAGACATTCTTAACATGGCATGGAACATGGTATAAACATAAACATAAGGTATAGACCAACCTATCTAGCATATCATGAGCATATTTTCCATTATAGCATATGGGCATCTTCCTAACATAATCATGGCATAAATCATTTACTATCATACCCATTTCTTAACATGAATCATAAGCATAAGACATCATCATCATAGCATAATGCATAACATGAATGAATGTGTGGGTGGAATGCATATGTATATATATATGTATATAGATGCCTAACTTTTAAAACATACTTTTAAATACTTAAACATAATCATCACATTGTTGGGGTCCCCAGCTTGTACCACATACATACATCATGGCGCGCATCCCTAAGTAAATACAAGGTAGCTAGCCTCGACCTACTAGGGTAAGGATAGCATAGTCGGTAGTCCTCGAACCGGGGCGTTCTTAAGGTGCCCATCCCTGTTGCACAGCTTCGGTAGTGCCAGAACCATGGACAGCTTCGGTAGTCCAGAACCGGAGCGTTCTTAAGGTGCCCATCCCTTAGACCCATACTTTGGTCCGGTACAAGCCCCATTCATAAAGTAAAATACTTTACATGCTTCATCATTCATAAGACATTCATGACATATTCAAACATGGCATAACTTGTTACATGAAGCATGACTTAAAACATGCTTGTCCATCATGATGCCTGGAAGGCATGAGCATTATCTTTCTTCATAAACATGGCATGCATCATTATTCATAACATGACATGCATCATTATTCATAACATAACATGCATCATTATTCATAACATGACATGCATCATTATTTATTAACATGGCAAACATCTTCATATATAAAACATGGCATGCATCATTATTCATAACATGGCATGCATCATTATTCATAACATAGCATGCATCATTATTCCTAACATGGCATGCATCATTATTTATTAACATGGCATACATCTTCATATATAAACATGACATGCATCATTCTTATCATAAACATAACATACTTATCATAGTATCATTCTTATCATAACCATAACATGGTTTTTAACATAACATGAGCATATAACATAGTAGGGTTCTTAACATAACATAAGCATATAACATGGCATGGTTCTTATCATAACATAAGCATATATAGGTAGGACTTCCATAAACATGTTACCTACTATCTAAGTGCATGACATGGAACATAAGACATTCATAAATAACCCTATTAAGCATGACATCCAATCATAAGCATACAAACATAAACATGGTGCTTAAAGTTAGGGTTATAGGTAACTTAAATTTCTACCACATGCTTGAACCTACATATATACTCCGAAACCTACATGGAAGGTTCCCATCATTTCCATAAGCATATAAGATAGCACAAGGTAAAGGAACATACATACATTACCTATATGACCATAGGAAGCCCTTAGGCCTCATGATTAGGGTTAACCCTAACCATTAACCCTCCTTCCTAGGTCTGGCCGAATCTTGTTAGGGCATGGGTGCATGGAAAAATTCCATTAAAATCCCCAATCAACCATTAACATCAACCATACCATACTATAAGGGCCATTAGAGCCCTTACTTGGAGAAAGGCCTAACTTTTGCCCTACCATCAAACCTTGGCCGAAACTTGTGGGTCACAAAGCCTTGTAAAAGGTCTCATAAGTCACCCTCAATCTCCCTTATATCATGATAATACACAACACATATGCTTGGGGGTTTGGATTTAACTCTACCCATGAGTTCATGGGTTGGCCGAAAACCCTAGGGGACCCTAGGGTAGCCCAAAAATTCCCCAAAATTATATTTAATCTCTAAACATCATGAGAGCATATTAGAAAACATAACTAGGATTTATAGCATCCTTATGGACCCAAAAGTCCTAGGGCCGAAACCCCCCTTAGGCTAGGATTCTTGGTTTCTTTCTTTTCCAACTTAAAATCTCAAACCAACCATTATAATATGCTAGAAATAATAGAAAATCATAAAGAACTAATATACCATAGGTGAGGGAGTCTTACATTGGGATTTCTTGATTTTTAGACCTTAAAAGAGAAGGAACTTGTAGAGCTCTTGACCCTTGATCCCTCCTTGCCCTTGTTGTCTTGGAAGGAACCTAGATCTTGGAGATGTGGAGTTTTTCCAAGGGAAAACCCCTTCTTGGTGTTCGGCTAGAATGAAGAAGGAGGAGGGGAGAAGGTGACTTGATGGAAGAAGAGAAGTAACCCCCCAAACCCTCTCTTTATAGCCCCTTTAAGGAGGCAAATGAAGAGTCTCCTCATAACCCCTCATCTTCCCATAAGCCTTAGCCAAACTCTATTTCATTTCCCAATAGAAATCCCTTGCTAGGTGAGTTGGTTAAAGCATGCATGGTTGTATTAGAGGTCCAAGGTTCAATCCTTGGCTCATGCACCTTTATTTTTATTTTATTTTTATTTTATTTATTTTATTATTTTTATTTTTCCTAAATTCCGAAAATCCCCCTAAAATCACCCATAATTATGCTAATATTCCTAAATAAAATTATTTTATATTTATATTAATTTTACCTAATTAATACCCAATTTTGGAGCCCATTTAAAGCTCATTAGTACCTAATTTCTCCATTAAAACAGGAAAAATTAGGCTAAGATTTACCCATAATCATGCTAATATGCCTAATTAAATCCTATTTATATTTATACTAATTATTACCTAAATCCACCTATAATCATAGTACTAAAAAGCCCACATAAGGCCCATTAGTACTTAGTTTTCTCAATTTAAATGAGGAAACATGGATTTTCTAGGCCAAAGTTCGTATTAATACCTCTAGGTCCTTCGGAAAATTATCTAGACATGCTCAATATTTTCAGAAAATATTAAGAGAATTTTCCGGGTCGTTACAGGTCTTTTGCCTGACGGTCCTTTGCCAGGGCATGGATGCCGAGCTGTCCTTCGCCCGGTGCCTAGCATTCCTTCGCTAGGGCTTCAGTCCCAAGCTGCCCTTTGCCTGGCACCTAGCAGTCCTTCGCCAGGGATTTTCATTCTGGCATTCCTTTGCCAGTGCCTAGCATTCCTTCACTAGGGCTTTTCACTCTGGCATTCCTTCGTCAGTGCCTAGCAGTCCTTTGCTAGGGCTTTTACTCTGCACACTCAAGTGACATGTTAGATAACAAACAAGACTTAACTTTTGAACCCTGTTGCCATTATCAAAACATAGGTTTGACTTTGGTGCTTTCTGCACCAACAATAGGAGTGGTTTAGGTATATTAGTGAGTTTTGAGCAAAACTCACTGATGGACCTACCATATCTGGAATTCTGAAAACCCTATATCCGTAGACAGGGTTGAGCTAGAAGATGATATTTTTGGTGTCCAAACCTCTAAGCTTGTTGTCTCATCATGCTCTATAGGAGTCGTTTAGGTATATCAGTGAGTTTTGAGCAAAACTCACTGATGGACCTACCATATCTGGAATTCTGAAAATCCTATATCATTAGACAGGGTTGAGCCAGGATATGATATTTCTGGTGTCCATACCTCTAATCTTGTTGTATCACCAATGCTATAGGAGTGGTTTAGGTATATCAGTGAGTTTTGAGCAAAACTCACTGATGGACCTACCATATCTGGATTTCTGAAAACCCTATATCAGTAGACAGAGTTGAGCTAGGAGATGATATTTTTGGTGTCCAAACCCTATTCTGAAATGATTTTTTGAAAACCCTATAGGAGTAGTTTACAATAGGAGGTTTTTAGGTAAACCAGTGGGTTTTTATGTGCACACTAAGTACCAAGAAATATGAGTTATGTTCTATAAACATATAAGTTGGGACAGAAAGATGGAGTCAGATTTATGCACCTATACAACAACAAATTTATTGTCCACCAACTTAAATCAGAAGGATTTTATGGTTAACAGAGCCCCTGATATTTTCCCAGTTTATGCACACGGTGTGATTCAGGGCCCAAGTTAGGCCTGAAAGGAAGCTATTCAGGCCCACACTGATGGCCTGAATTGAAGTGATTTTAGGCCCACCTTGGGTCTGAAATCATTTTATTTCAGGCCCACCGTGGGCCTGAAATCATTTTATTCAAGCCCACCTTGGGTCTGAAATTATTTTATTTCAGGCCCAACGTGGGCCTGAAATCATTTAAGTTCATGCTCACCTTGGGCATTAAATACAATAATGATTTATTGAATAATATTCTATATTTTTCTATAATATGTGACCAAATCCTCTAATTTTATTGAATTATTAAATTTTATCTAAACATTCTTACAGTTTTTATAATTTGAAACAAGTATTTTAAATTTATGGTAGACATACTCCATCTTACTAAGTAAATACTGAATGCAAAGCAGCTGAATTATGTCCATACTCGATATCAGTAGTTAGAGTTAACCAAAGATATGTTATTTCTGGTGTGCAAACATAGTCCCAATCATTATGAGTTATGTTTTCTTAACGTATCATTTCGTACCCCACTTTGCAGCAACTCGATGTGAATCAACATCATACAATTGTTTTGTTTTTCTGGACAATAAATTATATTTATACAAATTACACAATTTCTATACAAATGGAGCTGAATCACCAGCAAAGGATTTTTTTTTACAACATTACTTCTAGTGATTAACATCCTCATGTTTTACAATACATGTCTCTCATAATATTTACTGTGAGATCAAATCTCATTTTCATCATATCTCCTTGTTTGAAATCCATCTTCTCATCGTACAGGAGACATCAGACGTATTGCATAACAAAGAAGGCGCAGTCCACGCTGAATATAACAAACAGTATTTCTGATTTCAATAATTGGAGTAATAAAACACTTTTGTGATTTTAAATTTTTTAAACTCTTCCTCAGTTACTTACCTATGTTCTTGTTGGGGGCATTTTTGTCTGATAGAGGGCCATTTGTCTAAGGGATGATAACTTTGAAGATATGGATGAATAGCCGTAAGTTCCTCGCGAGTATATTGTTTAAGTTCTTTTACCTGTAAAATATATCATGATTTTCAATGACATTTTTTACCAATTGATGAACATATATATGAATATAGGTAGGTTGCTCACCATTGAGTCAAAATGATGCTTATATTTACGGCCACTAGCAAGAGAATTTAAATGATTGAAAGTCATTGCTTCTGTATCCACCGCCAATAAGTGAAAGTGTGTATTATCACTGCATAAAGGTATTAAAATATAATTAAACCCTTGTTCTATCATATCAGTCTTCATCACTTGTTGCAGGGAAAACTTTCTTGACGATCTTATTGAAGCCAACAAATTTGCATAATCAAAATCATTAATAACCATATCATAATATTATGTCTTCTACAATCCATTAATTGATAGTAATTTACATCACTTACTGTGAAGAAGGTTGAACAATATATTGATTTGTTGTATAGCCTACCACATGTGGATGCTCCCCTAAATATAATTTTACAAAAGGCATCAATGACCTCGCCTTTTGTAAAAACCTCTCCATTGAGGATTTGTAAGAATGAACGCAAATTCAAAGCAAAGGGTGCATCCTCCCAGATAAATTCATTAGCCAACCTGTCAAGTTATTTGATAAGATTATATATTAATGGCCCAAATATATTAACTAAACTATGTTTCATAACTTACTTTAGGTTCTCCAATTTATTTATCAGGTAGGCCACTTCTTTATCTTGATTTTTCTTCTTCGACTTCATAAAATGCTTCTTCACAATCTACATCCATAAAATTTAGACCAACCTCATTAATGACCAAATTCAATAAAGTTTACGTAATTTCTATGAAAATAACTCACATACATCAATGCCTTGTTGCCTCATTTTGTATTGTTCGGAGGTCCTTCTTTTTTCCTCCTCTATATCTTCTTCAGACATTACTTCCATTACAGTAATTGTTTCTCTTGCTTCATCCATATCCTCCTCACTAAGTATCCTTTTCCCCTTGTCCATGACATTTCATATTTCTTCCTTTCTCCGCTTCCCCTTATGTAATAGCTGGTGTCATACTGGACTCTCAATTGGAGTATCCCTGTAATCATATCGAGTTCGGTCACGTCCTCTCCTTGTTCTACAAGATACTGGATCAAAAAGAGGAATGACTACAGGATAGCTTTCTTGACCCTCCATCCCCTTTTTTTCAATAATTGAAATTAATTCCTTAACTCTTTCATTCAAAAATATATTCTCCTCTGTTAGCTCCTTGATTAGGGTGTCTTTAAGAATGCATTCCCCACATGGCCTTATATCTTCTGTGTGATGTCCTTCTGACGTCACCATTGCCCGTGGAATGTCATCACCAATCTCAAGGTTCTCAAGCAATGTGTTTTCATGTAGGTTAGGAATTATTTCAATGATCACCTATCAATTACCAAGTACATAAATTTTACTGCCTCTATATCAAACTAACATAGATCATAATTTAGAATAATTACCTCTTCGGACCTGATTTGGTTGACAAGGTCCCTCACCCTACTAATATGCGAAGGAATATTCCTCCACTTATTTATTCGGGGTTCTTCAACATTGTATGGTTTTTGAATGGGTACATGCTCCAAAAACCATGCTTACACAAAGTTTTCCAGACAATTACATTAATGACAGCAAAATATTATAAATTTTATCAAGAAAATTCTACTCACTGCCAAAAGCCCAGCAAATCCCTTTAGGTAAGGGAGGTTGGTGGTCCTCTGGTTTCCCTGAGTTGATGAAAATAATTCCTCAATCTTAGGTAATTGTGGAGACAAAAATTTATGGATAGCTTCCACCCAGTTGAATCTACCAAGATTGTCATAATCATCTACTATATCTACAAGACCTAGCAGGACCTTATATGTACTAGACGAAAATAAACACAAACAAATATATACAAAATATATAATTTACAAACTAATAACACATCATCCTCTGATTCAACACTTTTTGAATAATTTTAAGTAATTCCTCAATTCTTGTTCTGGTAGGTTTTTTTTTTCTTTTGAGAAGTAAGTACGATAGAGGTCACCCGATGCTTTAGTTGAATTAATAGGGACCGAAACTTCATGGTCCACTATACCCAGTAACAAAGCTACATCTCATCTGGTGAACATAATCGGTACACCTGAAATAATTAAAATATTTAGTTATCATCAACAATATAGGCTTCAACTTATTTCACTTTGGGCCAGAAATGAATTCTTTTTAGGCCCACGTTGGGCCAGAAATGAATCATTTCAGGCCTACCGAGAACCTTAAGTGAATTTCAGGTGAAATTCACTCATTTAAATTGATCAAGTATAAATCATTTAAGGCCATCTATATCCATGTTTTATCTTACTATAGATATTGTTGACAATTCATAATTAAAACTATTACCTGAGAATTTAAAAACTTGCGAGATTGAATCCTAACTTTCAAATATATTAACCAAAATTCCCTGGATATGCTGCAATTCTTGAATGTCCATGAAAAAACTGAAGGGCGACTCTTTGATCTTCGCAATGTGTTGATCATTTAAAATTTCAAATGCTTCAATAAAATGTTTAAAGTGGCCTAAAACACTGCACCAATGTAATTATTTCCCAAATTCATCTGAACCCTACAGTTTTTATACATTATAAATTTATTCAGCAAAAATAAATATAAACATTTTCACAAACTATGTTGTTCTTACCTAAGCCTATCGCTAACATACCTTGGTGATTAATGCCAATGAAGAAGATAATGAACCACCCACAGACCTTTTTCCTACTATTATCATAAAATTCAACCCTGCAGAAATCCTAAATCCTACTTTGATAGTCGCGAGCAGTATGGACTTCAACGTTAACACTTAAAGCCGCCTCAGGATCACACACTAACACTTTCGATAGTTGCTTAGATTTTGGATGGGCGGAGGGATTCGAGGGATGAGCTCGCGACTAAAGCACAACTAGGGCACGCACAATGTCCTCCTCCTTCAACTATACCATTTACGCTGTTGCGGTGAGAGAGAGAATGGCCAAAAATTCTACTTCCTCTCCATCCGAACCACATATTATTACTTTACTGTAAGAGTGGTTCGGATATCACGAAATAGGTATTTTGTGGCGGCAAGGGTATAATAGGAAGATCACTTAAAGGGCTACACCCTTTGGTAAAATACAAACCATGGTACGCCCTTTGGTAATTTCCAATTATTACGTACGTCCTTTGGTAAATTGTCGCTAAGAAAAAGTTGACTGCATGAGTATTTTAGAATTTCACGAAAATACATGATATAAGCAAAAGTTAGTTGGGCCACCTATTAGAAAATTCTCAACTTTAGTCACTAGATCTTGTGCATCAATTGATAAATACATACATTGTACTAAAATGAAGAATCAAATTCTAAATTAAAGGTAAAAAGGACCATGAAGATATTTTTATTAGTAGCAAGTAATTAGACTGATAGCAATACTTTTCACTCGTATCTTGAATAAAAAATTGTCTCACATTACAAGAAAACTTAAAATTAACTACCAAATTAGTATTAAAATTATTACTATGGAATTATATTCCGTTGCTATATCAGCGATTGAATATTATTTCAATCATTAATTAGTGATGAAATTATAATTCCATCGCTACTTTGTGACCAAATTATAAATCCGTCACAATATCAATCATTATTAATATTAAATAAATAATATTTTAATCAATTTAATTTAGCGATGGAAATTTAATTCCGTCGCTAATATAGTGAATTTAAGATTTCACAACATTATTTTTTTCCTATCTCACCGATGTCTCTCTTCTCTATTCGATCGTCGACATCGTCACACGGTCTACTCTCCATCAAGGTAACCCTCTTTCCTCTTCCCTCCCCTTCCCGTCAGTTGCGAGGCTAGGGCGACCATGAGCAAGCTTGTTGCATCAGCCCTAGCTGTGAGCTTGGTCGGTTGCATCCTTAGCTAGCCCTTGTCGCAAGCTTGGCCGATTAAGAGCATGGCATTTATAAGACAGTCGTGAAGCTTTGGAAATAATTATTGTTTGTGCACATTTCTAAATAATTTGTAAGAAGGTCTAGTGGATATGATTAGCAAATTGTTGAATTAAATCTCGCTCGACTATAAAAATATCAAACTCTATCATGGTCCAAAACCATAATGTATTTCAAAATAAGGAAATGGAGAGACATTTAGTTGATCGACAATTTACCAAAGGGCGTACTTAAGAATTGAAAATTACCAATTCGCGTACCATGGTTTCTAATTTACCAAAGGGCGCATGCCCTTAAGTGAACTTCCTATTATACCCCTCCCGCCAGAAAATAATTTTTTCGTTTCACATTTTCGAGACATCCGAACCACTTTTGCAGTAAAGTAATAATTTGTGGTTCGGATGGCCAGGTAGTAGAATTTTTGTCTATTCTCTCTCAGCGCAACAACGTAAATGGTATTGTCGAAGGAGGAGGACATTGTGCGTGCCCTAGTTGTGCTTTAGTCGTGAGCTCATCCCTCGAATCCCTCCGCCGAACCAAAACCTAGGCAAGTATCGAAAGTGTTAGTGTGTGATCTTGAGGCGGCTTTAAGTGTTAACGTTGAAGTCCAGACTGCTCGGCACTATCAAAGTAGGATTTAGGGTTTCTGTAGGGTTGATTTTTATGATAATGGCAGGAAAAAGGTCTGTGGGTGGTTGATCGTCTTCTTCATTGGCATTAATCACCAAGGTATGTTAGTGATAGGCTTAGGTAAGAACAACATAGTTTGTGATAAAGTTTATACTTATTTTTGTTGAATAAATTTGTAATGTATAAAAACTATAGGGTTCAGATGACTTTGAGAAAAAATTACATTGGTGCAGTGTTTTAGGCCAGTTTAAACATTTAGTTGAAGCATCTAAAATTTTAAATGATCGACACATTGCGAAGATCAAAGAGTCATCCTTCAGTTTTTTCTTGGACATACAAGAATTGCAGCATATTCGGGGAATTTTGGTTAATATATTTGAAAGTTGGGATTCAACCTCGCAAGTTTTTAAATTCTCAGGTAATAGTTGTTGGTGCAGGAAGCACCATATCGAACCTTGTTTTGATATTGGCAAAGGATTCAAAGTTAAGTAGTATTTATGATCTAACGAAGTTACTCAAGTGTGCAGAAAGAAGTCCTAGCGAAGGGCTGCTAGGCACCTGGCGAAGGACTGCTAGGAAACAAAGTCCTAGCGAAGGGCTACTAGGCACCTGGCGAAGGACTGCCAGGAATCAAAGACCTAGCAAAGGACTGCTAGGCACCTAGTGAAGGACTGCTAGGCAACGAAACCCTAAGACCTGGCGAAGGACTGCTGGGCACCTAGCGAAGGGCTGCTAGGAGTCGAAGACCTAGCGAAGGATTGCTAGGCACCAGTCGATGGACTACTTGGTAACAAAGTCCTAGCGAAGGGCTGCTAGGCACCGGGCGAAGGACTGCTTGGTACCAAAGACCTGGCGAAGGACTGCTAGGCACCGGGCGAAGGATAGCTTGGTACCGAAGACCTAGTGAAGGGCTGCTAGGCACCTGGCGAAGGACTGCTGGGCAAAAGTCCAATCGGAGGAGCCAGTTGGAAATAGGTAAATTCTCCTGAGAGGAGTAGGTGAGGACGCGTTCCCTGTCGAGGGAACAGTAGGCGTCGGTTTGACCTAGGGTTCAATTTTGGAGACCCAAAGTCAGAACCAAGACAGCTATGGCTGTAAAATTCACTAACATGCTTGCTTTGTTTTGTTTGGTACTATCCCTGGATGCAGGACTGAAGGAACGAGTTTCTGCAGCTCAAAACGCCCCAAAGGAGAGGGGCAACAGCTGGGTTGGGCGCTCGGGAGGTCCCGGGCGCCCTAAGTCAAAGCCAAACAAGAGTTAAGCAAGAAAACGCTTCGGAAGCACACTGGGCCGGGCGCCCCCTTGCTCCCGGGCGCCCCCGTGCTCCCGGGCGCCCCGTGCTCCCGGGCGCCCTGGATGCCTCGGCCGCCCTGGGTCCAAGTCAACGAAGCAGATAGAGTTCAAGTATGCGAGAAGCCAGCAGACTGAGTCAACCCGGGCGCCCCCGTCAAACTTTGAGCGCAATCCTAGAGGGATAAGGGCTGACCGAGAAGTTTGCAGATCGAGTGACACACGGAGGGCGCCCCCAATGTCCCGGGCGCCCCCAAGTGCCCTATATAAGGGGCTCGACCCCCAAGGCTTCTGCAATAACTTTCCAAACGCCTCTACGCTCTTCGACTCAAGCGCTCTGCTCCGGAAACCTTAGATCTCTAGATTCTAAGCGCCGCCGCCGACCCTCCGCACCAAAGTAAGATCCATACCTGACGTCGATCACGAAGAGTAACTCTGTTTTCTTTTACAGCAATATTTCTGTACAATTCACTGTAAAACACTTTGCACATTATAGAATTGCCCGCAGTAAATGGTCAAGGACCGTGAGCCTTGGAGTAGGAGCCGACCGCTACTCCGAACCAAGTAAATCCTTGTGTTCGCGTTGATTTTGTGTTTTTAATTTCCGCTGTATATTCTCTTAGTTTTATCCGAAAACGACTTACGATATTCACCCCCCTCTATCGTATTCTCTCGATCCAACAATAGTTATAATTATGAATTGTAAACAATATTGTTGGTGCAGAAGGCACCAAAAGTCAAACCTGTGTTTTGATAATGGCAACAGAGTTCAAAAGTTAAGCCTTACTTGTTATCTAACATGTCACTTGAGTGTGCAGAGTAAAAAGCCCTAGCGAAGGACTGCTAGGCACTGGCAAAGGAATGCCAGGGTAAAAAGCCCTAGCGAAGGACTGCTAGGCGCCAGGCGAAGGACAGCCTGGGACTGAAGCCCTAGCGAAGGAATGCTAGGCACCGGGCGAAGGACAGCTCGGCATCCAAGACCTGGCGAAGGACCGCGAGGCAAAAGTCCAACCAAAGGAATGGTTGGCATCAGGTAAACTCTCCCGAGAGGAGTAGGTGAGGACGCGTTCCCCGTCGAGGGAACAGTAGGCGTCGGTTCGACCTAGGGTTCCATTTTGGAGACCCAAAGTCAGAACCAAGACAGCTAAGGTTGTATAAACTAATAATTTATTGTTTTATTGTGTTTTGGACTAACCCTGGATGCAGGACCAAAGGAACGAGTGTCTACTGCTCAGATAGCCTCAAAGGAGTGAGGCAATTGCTGAGTAGGGCGCCCGGAGTGTCCCGGGCGCCCCCAAGATGCATACTAAACAATGCAAGTAAAAAAGGCTTCGAACAGCTGCTGGGCGGGGCGCCCCCATGCTCCCGGGCGCCCCCGCTGCTCCCGGGCGCCCCCAGCATCCCGGGCGCTCCCGCTGCTCCCGGGCGCCCCCAGCATCCCGGGCATCCCCAGCGTCCCGAGCGCCCCCATGTGCAAGCCTTCGAACCAGAAGCCAGCGAAGCGAAGGGATAAAACTTTGACCCGGTCAATGCGGGCGCCCTGAGCGCTCCGGGTGCCCCGGTCAAAGCGGATCCCGAATGGAAAGGGATCAGACGCTGACCAAGATTGAGACGGATCGAGTGACACGTGGGGGGGGGGGGCGCCCCCGACGTCTCGGGCGCCCCCAGGCCCTTGTTAGTGAGAGCCCTAGAGCCAATCATATGATGATTACTTTTTGGACTCATTGTATCATATTCTTGTATATATATTTCTTATATATAAAGGCATTTCTTATGGTTATTGTACTTATGTGTATTGGTGCCAAATAACTTAGTATAATAACGTCCTTGAGTAGAAGGTTCTTATCTATATCAATCGATTAGTTGAATCGATAGTGAGATGATATAGAGAACACTACTCTTAATTATTCCTAGTCAAGTATTAACATTCAAGGACAATGTTAATGCATAGAGACTAGCATGTAGGTCAACATGATGACTTGATCTCACAAGTCATGGATATGAGATATCAAGTTGACACATGGGTATACATTAGAGAATGTATACTGAATGGCCCGCCATGAGAAAGTATCATGGATCGTTATGTGAGTGTCATATACTTTCTCATGTGACTATTAGTATGACTATTAGTCCTTAGACCCGAAGTCACCATAGTTCCCTACATAAGGAGTTATGTACTTTGGTTTCGTCAAACGTCACCCGTAACTGGGTGGACTATAAAGGCGATTACTGGGTATGTAACAAATTATACGGAGGGATGTGAGTGATGTAGATGGGATCTATCCCTCCTATATGACGGGAGAGATATCATAGTCTTGATAGAGTGAGATCACTAAGTGCATGGCCATGCCCAAATAAGGCAATATGAGATATTGAGCTTATTTGATTATAGTGAGTCTACTTGGAGTTCAAGACACATAGATTGATTGGAGGATGACACGGTCTATGCCTCATGAAAGATCAATCTAGATATCGAGGATAGAAGGACGTTGTCACATATTGTGATGGTCACAATTATTAGTCACAATGGTGATGTTGGATCTCGACATTCTTGTAACTTGGGTAGCAATGATGTGTTGCTAGATACCTCTCATTGCGTATGTCCTTAAATAGGTTTAAGGGCATTGCCAACGTTACAAGAACCTATAGGGTCACACACATAGAGCAATAGATGGAGAATAAGTCCATATGATGGACCGAGAGTAATGAAGTCAAAGTTTGAATTTGGCTAAATATGGAAAGTCCATAAAAGGCAAGTTTGACTTGACTCAAATTAGACAACTTGAGTTGGACTCGAGTTTGATCCAAGTGTTGGATGAATCTAATCATGGGAGAATAATGAAGTCAAAGTTTGACTTTGGCTAAATATGGAAAGTCCATAAAAGGCAAGTTTGACTTGACTCAAATTAGACAACTTGAGTTGGACTCGAGTTTGATCCAAGTGTTGGATGAATCTAATCATGGGAGAATAATGAAGTCAAAGTTTGACTTTGGCTAAATATGGAAAGTCCATAAGAGGCAAGTTTGACTTGACTCAAGCCACATCACCTTGACTTGACCAAGTGATGACTTGGCATCATCATCAAGGCTAAGTAACCTCCCCATTTGAATTTTGAATTCAAATAGGGGGTTACCAAAGGTGGTGGCCGGCCACTTAATGGCCAATAATGACCATTAAGTGGCCTGCCAATTAAACACACACAAAAGGAGTTTTGTGTGGGTGGATGATTCATTCTTCTCTTGACTTGGTTTTTGCTCTCCCTCTCCTCTCATCTTGCCGAGACCCCAAGGAGAGCTAGCACACTTTTGGGCTCTCCTCTCCACTCTCTTGCTTGTGTGGATATTTCTAGAGGGTTGCTACTTTGCATCCTTGAGATCCGACACCAACCGAGGAGCGAGCGGGAATTGCGGGGCACGCATCGAAGGTAGTTTTCTCTTCTCTAATAGATCTAGGTTGTAGATCAGTTTTGAAGCATGTAAACGAGCACTCGTAAATTTTTGAAATGGTTTTCTTCGCTCGGATCCTTTCTATTGGGGCTTTCGGGGTTTCCGCGACGCGAAAAAGCGGTTTTCGCGGCCCGAAAAACCCTACAGCCCTATATAAAGGGCCCTCGACCCCAAGCTTCGAACATCAACTTGATTCAACTCTTCAAAGCTCTTCTGCTCTCGCGCCTTGCTCCGGAAACCTCCCAACTCGAGCCGACGACGTCCTGCTGCTCCGGAAAAAGTCAATCTACTCTAGACGTCGGTAAAGAAGAGTGATTTTTAATTTACTGCACTTATTTCTGTAATCAAATTTTGTAAATGGATTTTACGCCTCATATAGAATTGCCCAAAGTAAACGATCAACGATCGTGGGCCTTGGAGTAGGAGTCGACCTAGGCTCCGAACCAAGTAAAAATTACTGTGTTCGAGTGTTTGCTTTTATCTTCCGCTGTGCAATTGCTTTTTCCATAAATCCGAACGATTTCTGATATTCACCCCCCCTCTATCGGTTCTCTCGATCCAACAAGTGGTATCAGAGCGGGGAAGTTCAAACTTGGTGCAACCACCAGTTTGAAAATTTTTCGGATTTTTTTATTTTTTTTCTCGTTCGAATTTTCATTAAATATTTCGTTCGATTTTTTTCCAGTTAATCGAGGTTGGTGCAACACCCCTCGTTATTTTATTTTATTCATCCCACACTACTAATCCAAGACCTAGTCTTGGGAAGTTTTTTTTCCTATTAGTGTTTTTTTTCAGCTTAAATGGCCATGCAAGAAGGATTTAGCACCGCCAGACCTTCACTTTTCAGTGGAGAAAAGTCGAATGGAGGTCCACCTGAAAACTCAGGTGGACATGTGGATCATCATCCAGTCCGGACTGGAGATTCCCAAGAACGCTGAAGGAGTACCTCAAAGCTACTCAGAATGGGACACCGCTCTGAAGCGCAAAATAGAAGCCGACGCAAAGGCGACTCAGACCCTACAATGCGGTTTAACAAAAGAAACCCAGACTTAGTCACCTTTGCGTCTGTAGGAACCAAACCGACCAGTCGGACCTAAGGCTGAACCAAACCGACCAGCCGGACCTGAGGCTGAACCAAGTTCTAGGAGAACCAAGAAACCCAGACTTAGTCACCCAACCGATCAAATTGTGGGTGATCCAACTCTAGGAGTCAGGACTAGATCCTCCTATAGAAACCTTAGTCAAATAGCTATGATATCAAAATTAGAACCCAAAAGTATAGATGAAGCCCTACCTGACCCTGATTGGATCATAGCTATGCAAGAAGAATTAGCCCAATTTGAAAGGAACCAAGTCTGGGAACTAGTGCCTAAACCAGAAGGCAAATCCATCATTGACACTAAGTGGGTATTTAGGAATAAGCTAAACGATCAAGGTGAAATAGTTAGAAATAAAGCCCGCTTAGTAGCCAAGGGATTCAGCCAAGTAGAGGGACTAGATTACGATGAAACATATGCCCCAGTAGCTAGACTTGAGTCCATTAGAATGTTATTAGCCTTTGCATCCCACAAAGGATTTAAGCTATACCAAATGGATGTAAAGTCAGCCTTCCTAAATGGATTCATTAAAGAAGAAGTTTATGTAGGACAACCCCCTGGGTTTGAGGACTTAGACAAACCTGACTACATTTACAAATTAACTAAAGCACTATATGGGTTAAAACAAGCACCTAGGGCTTGGTATGAACGTTTATCAACCTACTTAACCTCTAAAGAATTTAAATAAGGACAAATTGACTCAACTTTATTTATTAAAACCCTAGGAAAAGATATATTTATTGCCCAAATTTACGTAGATGATATAATCTTTGGATCCACCAACATAAACTTCCTAAAAGAATTTGTCAAGATAATGGAAAACGAATTTGAAATGAGCTTAGTTGGTGAGCTTACCTTTTTCCTAGGACTAAAATTCAAACAAACTAGAGATGGAAACTACGTCCATCAATCCAAATATGCTAAAGAGTTAATAAAGAAATTTAAAATGAATAACTCTAAAAGCATAAATACCCCCATGGCAACTAATGTAAAAATAGATAGTGACCCTGATGGTAAGCCAGTAGACCTTAAACTGTATAGAAGTATGATAGGTAGTCTACTGTACCTTACAGCCAGCAGACCTGACATTCATTTTGCTGTAGGGATGTGTGCTAGATACCAAACCTGTGCTAAGGAAACACACTTAGCATCCCTAAAAAGAATACTAAGATATGTAAAGGGCACCCTAAATGTAGGGATTTGGTATCCTAGAACCTCAACCTTCAATTTGTCAGGATATTCGGATTCTGACTATGCTGGTTGTAAATTAGATAGAAAGAGCACAAGTGGAAGCTGCCAACTGTTAGGAAATAGTCTAGTAAGTTGATGCAACAGAAAACAACACTGTGTAGCTCTGTTCACAACTGAAGCTGAGTATGTAGCCTTAGGAGAATGTGTAGCACAACTTTTATGGATGATGCACACTCTTAAGGACTTCCAGCTCAACTACACCCAAACTCAAGTATTTATTGACAATATAAGTTCAATCAATCTAACTAAGAACCCAATCCAACATTCCAGAACAAAACACATAGAAATTAAACATCACTTCGTAAGAGACCATGTAGCCAGGGGTGAGATAGTACTTAAACATATAGACTCAAAATCCAACTTAGCTGATATATTCACAAAACCATTACCTGAGTCTGAGTTCAGCTCACTAAGAAGGCAGTTAGGATTGTGCTCTGTAGAATAGATTAACTCTACTGTTGATTTTCTTACTACTTTACTTGATTTAAAAAATCAGTTTCTAAAAGAACTTTGAAAAACTGTTGTTTTTAAAATCAATTTGAAAAATCTTTTCGGACTTAGTTTTTTTTAAAACTACCCCCTTTCAAAACTAGGGCTTTTTCGCAAATGGACTTAGCCTAGGCCCTAACCCTAGAACTGCATGCACCTATAGATTTAGAAGCCAGCATCTCACAAGCACATTAGGGTACTTTGATTGATAACCTAGAAAGGGTTGAGATGCTTAGGTCTTTGCCTTAATTCAAGATGCTTTAAGTCAGTGCATTAAAGCATCTGCAGTAATTGGGGCACTAAATACAACTTATATAGCAATCAAGTTAAGTGTCAAGTTTAGAAAATTTAACTTGAACAGAAACACTTAACTTGACTAACCCTAGCGAAAACTACTGCTTATAACAGTTAGTAAGTAGCTAAATGGGTTCGACATACCCCTACAAGAGAAAATTAACTGATTTGGTCTAAGTCTTGGTTCAGTACAGCAAAATCATTTTTCCTTTATGAAAGTCATTTCTTCTATGCAATTTAATTTCTGCTATATGTATCTGTTTTTGATATATGGTAAAGGGGGAGAGATAGGAAAGGAGAGAGTTCAAATTTTTTTTCAAAATCTCAAAATTTTTTTCAAAAAGTTAGCTACTTTTCAAAGCTTTTTAACGAAGTTATTCAAAAGTACTAAGTTTTTATAAGTACTTTAAGCTTAAGTTTTTCAAAACTTCCATAAGTACTTTAAGCTTAAGTTTTTCAAAACTTCACAAGTACTTTAAGCTTAAGTTTTTCAAAACTTCCATAAGTAGTTTAAGCTTAAGTTTTTCAAAACTCCCATAAGTACTTTAAGCTTAAGTTTTTCAAAACTCCCATAAGTACTTTAAGCTTAAGTTTTTCAAAACTTCCATAAGTACTTTAAGCATAAGTTTTTCAAAACTTCCATAAGTACTTTAAGCTTAAGTTTTTCAAAACTTCCATAAGTACTTTAAGCTAAAGTTTTTCAAAATTTGCTAAGTACTAAAATTGTTTCAAAGTTTACTAAGTACTTAAGTTTTTTCAAATCCTACTAAGTACTTAACTTAAAGCTTTCAAAACTTTTGAGTACTTTAAACTTAAGGCTTCAAATTTTTGAAGTACTCTAAACTCAGGCTTTCAAAACTCCTCTATGTACTTTTAAAACTTAAGTTATCAAAAGATTTACAAAGTACCTAAACTTAAGTTTTCAAAGTACATCCTAAGTAAAAAATTTTCTTTCCTTAAACTTAGAACCCCACGAAGTTTTGAAAAATCTAGGGGGAGATTCCCTCCAGGGGGAGGGAACAAATTTTTATGCTTTTGATTAAACTTAACTTTTAGAACTGGGGTTGCCATAAATCAAAAAGGGGGAGATTGTTGGTGCAGAAGGCACCAAAAGTCAAACCTGTGTTTTGATAATGATAACAGGGTTCAAAAGTTAAGTCTTACTTGTTATCTAACATGTCACTTGAGTGTGTAGAGTAAAAAGCCCTAGCGAAGGACTGCTAGGCACTGGCGAAGGAATGCTAGGGTAAAAAGCCCTAGCGAAGGACTGCTAGGCGCCAGGCGAAGGACAGCCTGGGACTGAAGCCCTAGCGAAGGAATGCTAGGCACCGGGTGAAGGACAGCTCGGTATCCAAGACCTGGCGAAGGACCGCGAGGCAAAAGTCCAACCAAAGGAACGGTTGGCATCAGGTAAACTCTCCCGAGAGGAGTAGGTGAGGATGCGTTCCCCGTCGAGGGAACAGTAGGCGTCAGTTCGACCTAGGGTTCCATTTTGGAGACCCAAAGTCAGAACCAAGACAACTAAGGCTGTATAAACTAATAATTTATTGTTTTATTATGTTTTGGACTAACCCTAGATGCAGGACCAAAGGAACGAGTGTCTGCAGCTCAGATAGCCTCAAAGTAGTGAGGCAATGGCTATGTAGGGCGCCCGGAGTATCCCGGGCGCCCCCAAGGTGCATACAAAAAAATGCAAGTAAAAAAGGCTTCGAACAGCTGCTGGGCGGGGCGCCCCCATGCTCCCGGGCGCCCCCGCTGCTCCCGGGCGCCCCCAGCATCTCGGGCGTCCCCAGCGTCCCGGGCGCCCCCATGTGCAAGCCTTCGAACCAGAAGCCAGCGAAGCGAAGGGATAAAACTTTGACCCGGTCAATGCGGGCGCCCCGAGCGCTCCGGGCACCCCGGTCAAAGCGGATCCCGAATGGAAAGGGATCAGACGCTGACCGCGATTGAGACGGATCGAGTGACACATGGGGGGGCGCCCCCGACGTCCCGGGCGCCCCCAGGCCCTCGTCCCCAAGCTTCGAACATCAACTTGATTCAATGCTTCAAAGCTCTTCTACTCTCGCGCCTTGCTCCGGAAACCTCCCAACTCGAGCCGACGACGTCCTGCTGCTCCGGAAAAAGTCAATCTACTCCGGACATCAGTAAAGAAGAGTGATTTTTAATTTTTTGCACTTATTTCTGTAATGAAATTTTGTAAATGGATTTTACGCCTCATATAGAATTGCCCAAAGTAAACGATCAACGATCGTGGGCCTTGGAGTAGGAGTCGACCTAGGCTCTGAACCAAGTAAAAATTACTGTGTTCGCCTGTTTGCTTTTATCTTCCATTGTGCAATTGCTTTTTCCATAAATCCAAACGATTTTCGATATTCACCGCCACTCTATCTATTCTCTCGATCCAACAAATATCTATAGTAAGATAAAACTTGGATATAGATGGCCTTAAATGATTTATATTTGATCAATTTAAATGAGTAAATTTCAGGTGAAATTCACTTAAGGCCCTAGGTAGGCCTTAAATAAAATCAATTCAGGCCTATCGAGGGCCTGAAGTAATTTTATTTCAGGCCCTCGGTAGGCCTAAAATGATTTTATTTCAGGCCTACCGAGGGCCTGAAGTGATTTTACTTCATGCCCTCGGTAGGCCTGAAATGAATTCCTTTCAGACCCAACGTGGGCCTAAAAAAAATTTATTTCAGGGCCAAAGTGAAATAAGTTGAAGCATATATTATTGATGATAACTAAATATTTTAATTATTTCAGGTATACCGGTTGCGTTCACCAGACGAGATGTTGCTTTGTTATTGGGTATAGTGGACCGTGGAGTTTCAGTCCTTATTAATTCAACTAAAGCATCGGGTGACCTGTATCGTACTTACTTCTCAAAAGAAAAACAACCTACTAGAACAAGAATTGAGGAATTACTTAAACATTATTCTAAAAGTGTTGAATCAGAGGATGATGTGTTATTAGTTTATAAATTATATATTTTGTTTATATTTGTTTGTGTTTTATTTTCGTCTAGTACATATAAGGTCCCTCTAGGTCTTGTAGATATAGTAGATGATTATGTCAATCTTGGTAGATTCAACTGGGTGGAAGCTATTCATAAATTTGTGTCTCCATAATTACCTAAGATTAGAGAATTATTTTCATCAACTCAGGGAAACCAGAGGACGACCAACCTCCCTTACCTAAAGGGATTTGCTGGGCTTTTGACAGTGAGTAGAATTTTCTTGATAAATTTTATAATATTTTGCTGTCATTAATGTAATTGTCTAGAAAACTTTGTGTAGGCATGATTTTTAGAGCATGTACCCATTCAAAATCCATACAATGTTGAAGGACCCCGAATAAATAAGTGGAGGAATATTTCTTCGCATATTAGTAGGGTGAGGGACCTTGTCAACCAAATCAGGTCTGAAGAGGTAATTATTCTAAATTGTGATCTATGTAAGTTTGATATAGAGGCAGTAAAATTTGTGTACTTGGTAATTGACAGGTGATCGTTGAAATAATTCCTAATATACATGAAAACACATTATTTGAGAACCTTGAGATTGGTGATGACATTCCACGGGCAATGAAGACATCACAAGGACATCACACAGAAGATGTAAGACCATGTGGTTAATGCATTCTTAAAGACACCCTAATCAAGGAGCTAACAGAGGAGAATATATGTTTGAATAAAAGGGTTAGGGAATTAATTTCAATTATTGAAAAAAAGGGGATGGAGGGTCAAGAAAGCTATCTTGTAGTCGGTCCTCTTTCTGATCCAGTATCTTGTAGAACAAGGAGAGGGCGTGACCGAACTCGGTATGATTACAGGGATACTCCAATTGAGAGTCCAGTATGGCACCAACTATTACATAAGGGGAAGTGGAGAAAGGAACAAATATTAAATGTCATGGACAACGGAAAAAGGAAACTTAATGAGGAGGATATGGATGAAGCAAGAGAACCCATTACTGTAATGGAAGTCATGTCTGAAGAAGATATAGAGGAGGAAAAAAGGACCTCTGAACTATACAAAATGAGACAACAATGCATTGATGTATGTGAGTTATTTTCATATAAATTACGTCAAATTTATTGAATTTGGTCATTAATTAGTTTGGACTAAATTTTATCGATGTAGTTTGTGAAGAAGCATTTTATGAAGTCGAAGAAGAAAAATCAAGATAACGAAGTGACCTACCTGATAAATAAATTGGAGAACCTAAAGTAAGTTATGAAACATAGTTTAGTTAATATATTTGGGCCATTAATATATAATCTTATCAAATAACTTGACAGGTTGGCTAATGAATTTATCTGGGAGGATGCACCCTTTGCTTTGAATTTGCGTTCATTCTTACAAATCCTCAATGGAGAGGTTTTTACAAAAGGCGAGGTCATTGATGCCTTCTGTAAAATTATATTTAGGGGAGCATCCACATGTGGTAGGCCATACAACAAGTCAATATATTGTTCAACCTTCTTCACAGTAAGTGATGTAAATTAGTATCAATTAATAGATTATAGAAGACCTAATATTATGATGTGGTTATTAATAATTTTGATTATGCAAATTTTTAGGCTTCAATAAGATCATCAAGAATGTTTTCTCTGCAACAAGTGATGAAGACTGATATGATAGAACAAGGGTTTAGATATATTTTAATACCTTTGTGCAGTGATAATACACACTTTCACTTGTTGGCGGTGGATACAGAAGCAATGACTTTTAATCATTTAAATTCTCTTGCTAGTAGCCGTAAATATAAGCATGATTTTGACTCAGCGGTGAGCTAGCTACCTTTATTCATAAATATGTTCATCATTTGGTCAAAAATGACATTGAAATTCATGATATATTTTACAGGTAAAAGAACTTAAACAATATACTCGCGAGGAACTTATGACTATTCATCCATATCTACAAAGTCATCATCCCTTGGACAAATGGCCCTCCGTTAGACAAAAATGTCGCCAACAAGAACATATGTAAGTAACCGAGGAAGAGTTTCAAAATTTTAAAATCATGAAAGTATTTTATTACCCCACTTATTGAAATCAAAAATACTGTTTGTTATTTTCAGCGTGGATTGTGCCTTCTTTGTGATGCAATACATCCGATGTCTCCTATACGATGAGAAGATGGATTTCAAACAAGGAGATATGACGAAAATGAGATTTGATCTCACAGTAAATATTATGAGAGACATGTATTGTAAAACATGAGACTGTCAATCACTTGAAGTAATGTTGTAAAAAAAATCCTTTGCTGGTGATTCAGCTCCATTTGTATAGAAATTGTGTAATTTGTATCAATATAATTTATTGTTCAGAAAAACAAAACAATTGTGTGATGTTGATTCACATCGAGTTGCTGCAATGTAGTGTACTAATTGATACGATAAGAAAACAAACTCATAATGATTGGGACTAAGTTTGCACACCAGAAATAACATCTCTTTGGTTAACTCTAACTACTGTTATCGAGTATGGACATATCCAAGTATCGAAGGTCCATCAGTGGGTTTCTGAAAATATGACTTAATGGACATATCCAACATAATTTGAAAATATGACTTAATGGTCTCGAAGAAATTGAAATTTGGTATGTATTCTATATTTACTTAGTAAGATGGATTATGTCTACCATAAATTTAAAAAACTTTTTCAAATTATAAAAAGTGTAAGAATGTTTTGATAAAATTTAATAATTAAATAAAATTAGAGGATTTAGACACATCTTGTAGATAAATATAGAATATTATTCTATAAATTATTATTTTATTTAATGCCTATGGTGAGCATGAACTTAAATGATTTTAGGCCCACGGTGTGATTTTCTGACCCACGGTGGGCTTGAAATAAAATGATTTCAGGCCCACGGTGGGCCTGAAATCAATTCAATTCAGGCCCAGTGTGGCCCTGAATAGCTTCATTTCAGGCCCAACGTGATAGAGGGCCTGAAATATCATCTCCTAGCTCAACCAATAATATCATCTCCAAGCTCAATGCTGTCTACTGATATAAGATTTTCAGAATTCCAGATATGGTAGGGCCATCAGTGAGTTTTGCTCAAAACTCACTGATATACCTAAACTACTCCTATAGCCTTGGTGATAGAGCAAGATTAGAGGTTTGGACACCAAAAATTTCATCTCCTAGCTCAACCCTGTCTACAGATATAGGGTTTTAAGAATTCCAAATATGGTAGGTCCATCAGTGAGTTTTGCTCAAAACTCACTGATATACCTAAACTACTCCTATAGCCTTAGTGATAGAGCAAGATTAGAGGTTTGGACACCAAAAATTTCATCTCCTAGCTCAACCCTGTCTACTGATATAGGGTTTTCAAAATTCCAAATATGGTAGGTCCATCAGTGAGTTTTGCTCAAAACTCACTGATATACCTAAACTACTCCTATAGCCTTGGTGATAGAGCAAGATTAGAGGTTTGGACACCAAAAATTTCATCTCCTAGCTCAACCCTGTCTACTGATATAGGGTTTTCAGAATTCCAGATATGGTAGGTCCATCAGTGAGTTTTGCTCAAAACTCACTGATATACCTAAACTACTCCTATAACTATGGTGATAAAGCAAGATTAGAGGTTTAGACACCAAAAATTTCATCTCCTAGCTCAACCCTGTCTACTGATATAGGGTTTTCAGAATTCCAGATATGGTAGGTCCATGATAAGTACCATTTTATTGATTATTTGAGTTGCTAAAATCCATGTTTGACCTATGTTTTTATTGCTTAATTGTGAAATTGCCCTAGGTTTTAGAACTTACCTTTATTTTAGACTTAATTCCAAATTTACACATATTTGGATTATTTGGCCACTAAATTTTTGATCTATTTTTGTAGGCATGAAAGGTTCATGGACCTAGGGCATATTGGGTCAAACTTGAGTTGGAAGTGACCCGGATCGAGTTTTCAAGATTAGGATTAAATTTGGGTCGTCCGATTCAAGAGCGGCTAGATCTGAGCCATTCGGGACTATCTGAAGCAATCCGAGCTAGGGTTAGGGTTGATCAAGCACTCTGATCAAGATCTGAAGGTTTCATCCCAATCAGAGCTCATTCAACCGTTGGATCAAGCTCGGAGGGCTCTAGATCGTCCATTCAAAGATTAGGGTGATCTGGACCATCCGTTGCAAATCTGGAGGATCCGAGCTACCACAAGGTAGATCCTGACCCCTGATCATCATCATCAAAGTTTGGGTCAGATCAGAGCAAGATCAGCCGTTGGATTCATCCAAATCAATCAGGGCCGTTCATTCCTATGTATTTAATCAACTTCTTCCCACAGCGCACAGTGTCGCGTCTCCGCTGTTTCTTCATCTTCTTCGTTGTGTTCTTCATCGTTCTTCATGTTCTTCTTCATCTAAGGGGCGCGACCCCTCAATTCTTCATCTAGATCAAGATTTGGATCATTGGAGATAGCTAGTGTGGAGAATTCAGCTCAGATTTCATTCTGACAGAGTTTGTTTGAGTGTTTCGGCATCTCGGCTAACCAATCACTTGTTTCTCGTCCACAAGCCAATTCTGATCGTTTGAGCTGCTTGTAGGGGTTCTCAGGTGAGCTCAAATGTTCCTCAAATCATCATCGCAATCCATCCGTTGAGATAGAAGAGATTGGACTGGAATTTCCAGCCGCGTGTAGTTTGAGCAGAGTTCATCAATCCAAGCTGCGCTCCACTGATTTGCTGAGCTTAGGGGTTCGAGGCCAGCCTTTGCGTGACGAACAAAGAGATTTTGAGCTTAGGGAGGATTGAGGCTTAGATTTCTTTAGTTAAATTCGATTTTTAGCTGTAATTTCAATTTCTGTCATTTCCTTTCAGTCTGAATTTTTTGTTTCAGCTGTTTTAAGTTCGTTTTATGAATTGCTCTACAGTAAGTAGCCTTTCAATTCTGTTTTAGGATCAGATAGGAGCTTGTTATATAACTATTAGATTTAATTTCAGTTTGTTTCATATCTTTTTGCTTGTGTGTCGTTTGTTACAGCTTGCGTATCAACTTTTCAAGCTGCGTATCAGCTCTCGTTTCTGCACTTCCCTTTAGCTTTTGAATTCTTCGGGTTGTTTCACTTTTAGAATGTTAATTTAGTTGATCTAAGTTGTTTCATTTCTAGTTTCAAATCTGAGTTTTTGTTCAACTTTGTAATTCTTCAATTCAGTTTGGTATCCTTGCGTATCAGTTTTCCCTTGTGCAAGTGTTCAGTCCAAATTTCTGTCAACTTGCAGTTGTTGCTGCTGTAGTTTGAATCAAGTAAACCTTAGATTTTTATATCTTGTATGAGCACTATAATGTTCACTCGAATTTAGTTTGTCTTGTTGTGTTTATTCTGAATTTGAAGTGTTTTCTGCAGTCCTGCGATGTCTCTGCATTTGCTAAATTCTGTTTCTTTTCTGCAAATCCTGCATAGCTTGCGTGCTAGATTTCCTCTTTGCGTATCAAGTCCATGCCTGCAATTCAGATCATTTTCTGCTCTTCTCAGTTGTAGTCCCCAAGTTTGTATCAGTAAAGTTTCGGAAATGGAATTCCATTGCAATAGAAATCAGTGTTGTTTGATCTTGCATCCAAATAGAGTCTAACTGCCATTTCATGCACATCCATGGATTATTTCTACATGTTGTATTTCTGAATTGGAGTCATCCCTTTCTGCACAATTATTTGCTTCTGACATTTGCACTTTAATTGTATGTAGCTTGTTTGTCTTTGCATCCAACTTGCAGCCGGATTTCCTACTGCATTTCTGAAAATTCTGCAGTTTATAGATGCAACTTTGTAGTTTCTGCAATTCTTCAATATTCCTGCAGTTTACTGCAGTTTCTGCAGATGTGTTTGTGTCAAGTTAGCTGAAAATTCTTTCTAAGCATTGGTTTAGGCACGTGAGCTCAGTTCGTCCTGGGAACTTCTGCATTTAACTTGTACCTGCCTTAATCAGTCTTCAAGTTCGAATTTCTGCATCCATTTCTGCAAATGTTTACCTTGATTAGCCTTCCAAGCCGAATTAATCAGCTACACATTCCCTGCATTTAGTGTCAATTTGGCACATAGTTTCCTTCACTTGTGTATCAAGTTTGCTTCAACCTTTCACCTTCCATCAAGCTAAGTTTCGGCTTTGAGTGATAACTTCTTAAGTTTAAAACCTTCTGCAGTGTATGTTAGTGATATGAGAGAAGTGTCATAAGGCAATCGCCTTATGATTGTAAATATTTATTTTAATAAATGATAATTCACTATTTGAGTATACATGTTAATGTATTTGATTGGGATCTTAAACTCATCTACTGAATGCCCGCAATACAATTCACAACATAAGAGAATTTGTGATGGGATCACAACTAGTGATTGTCTCTACATGTGCAATTGTGAATTATTGAAAATATCCCTAGTCGATGAATTGATAAAAACGGACACTATCAATTCTGTTGAGACTAGCATGGGTTATTCTCTAATCAGCTGATTCTCACTGGCTGGTGACATTGGGATGTCTGGAGATAAACATGGATGCTAGTTAAGGGAACTAGTTCATTGGAGTGACTAGCTGTAAAACTTCATATGGTAATCTACATATAGATATGTCAATGAAGTTCTTACTGCAGCTTAAGTGCGATGTTCCTTTGACTTGCGGTGTTCAAGTCATCTTGGTCATGGAGACTTATACTTTAACATCTTAAGCAAGCATCTCCAAGGAGGTGTGGACCCAGGATGGTTGGGTATAAGCCGAAGTGCCCGAAGATGTTTGAACAGCCTACATAGGATTCACCACTCCTTGCGAGGAGATGTATACCCAGGCCTAACGTCGGATTGTTACTCAAAGTCTCTGGTCAGAGCATATCATGTTTAGAGTATGAGTCACTTAAATACATGAGAGTAATTAGAAATCCAAAGGACGAGAAAGACACTACTTGGTGTTGGGACCGATTGGCGAGCTAGAGGGGGGGGGTGATTAGCTTCGATTCGCTTGTAGATGATTTGTCGCGGCGGAAGACTTCAAGCAATTGCTAACACTTGGATTTTACTTGGTATCCACCCCGATCGGGTGACTAATCCAAGGGTCCACTCTCCTCACACTCTCATACACTATGAAAGTCTCCTTCTTGAGGTGGAGAAACCTCTTACAAGCTTACAATGAGATACAACAAGAGGAAGCAAAAATACAATGGAAAATCTTACAAGATTTACAATATTAAGCTCACTTTGCTTTCCTTGCTATCTTCAAGCTTGTGGTTGCCTCTAGAACCTTGGAATTACAGCAGCAATGTCCTCCAAGACTTCCCTTGAGATGGCACCGAAGGAGGAGAAGAATAGGAGAAGAGCTGCTCCTTCAAACCTGCGCGAAAGACCTTATACCCGACACCTAGGGTTTGGTAATCGATTACCCAATCGATTACCACGTAGGATTTAGCCGTTCAACGGCTAGTTTTCGAACGGTAATCGATTAGCCAATCGATTACCCGTGCCCTGAATCGATTACCCAATCGATTCAGAGCTTCTCTGTTCTCTCGCGCAAACTCTGTGATCGATTACCCCAATCGATCAAGAGACACCTTAATCGATTGACCAATCGATTAAGGGAAGGCTGAATCGATTACCCAATCGATTCAGCCACCCTCTGTCCTCTCGCGAAAACCACTTTAATCGATCACCTGATCGATTGACTCAATCGATTGCCCAATCGATTGAGTCCACCTTAACTTGTTCCTACAAGTCTAGGAACCCCTACCAAGTGTCCGGTCAACCCCGTTGACCAACCTGGATTTCTACTGCCTAGCTCCCAGCTCGGACTTAACCTGGTTCCCAACCAGATTCGCCTAACTCTCGAGTTAGGTCTAGTCTCTCGGTAGACTTCCACCTTGCCAGCATGCAATCTCCCCGATCCATCTGGACTTCACCTAGTCCCACTAGGTCTTTTCCCTTGCCAGCCTGCGATCTCCCCGATCCAGCTGGACTTCACCTAGTCCCACTAGGTGTGCCTAGTCCCACTAGGTCTTTTGTCATGCCAGCGTACGATCTCCCCGATCTACCTGGACTTCACCTAGTCCCACTAGGTCTGCCTAGTCCCACTAGGTCTTTTGCCATGCCAGCGTACGATCTCCCCGATCTACCTGGACTTCACCTAGTCCCACTAGGTCTGCCTAGTCCCACTAGGTCTTTTGCCATGCCAGCGTACGATCTCCCCGATCTACCTGGACTTCACCTAGTCTCACTAGGTCTTTCCCAGTCAAGTCTCCAGTCAACCTTGACCCACTTGACTCACACATCATGACCACTCAAACATCATTATCAAACATCGAAACATATGACCTCGAGCTCACCCGAGCTTACCAGACTCCAGCTCACCTGAGCTTTGTCAAACCAGGTCAATCCTGACCTAACCAAGATTGCACCAACAATCTCCCATAGACCTAAGCTCACCCGAGCTCAGTCAAACTAGGTCAACCTTTGACCTAAACATGATTGCACCAACAATCTCCCCCTTTTTGATGTTTGACAATATGTTTGAGAAAGACTAATCCCTATTAGCCTTTCCATCTCTCCCATATTTCTCCCCCTTTGACACACATCAAACCGCTCCCCGACAGTCTATATGGTCAAAGGCACATCCAATGAAAGTCCCATACCTTTCATTTACACTCATGCTCACCCATGAGCATTCATGAAGATTCCCAATCTCCATTCATTCACTTATACAAAAAATAAAAATTCAACCACATGTTGTTAAGGAAGACCTCCCCCTCAAAACATGCTCTAAACCTCTATCATTGCATCAACAATGATTTTTGAGTTCCTAAACCTTTAGGAAAACTCAACTTTAGGTAATTGAGATTTTGAAATTCAAAGTTTGAACCCAAAACTCTCCTTAACCCTTAAATGTTCACCAAACCATTTCCCTTGTTGATCTCACAATGAAATTTACCCAAATATACTTATAAAAGTATTTCAAGGGTGTAGGGATTGTTAGGTTACTCAAAAATGGGTTAACGGACTGAAACTAGACAGTTTCAGACTTATCAATCGATTGGAGTTGGGAACCAATCGATTACGGCCTGTCTTAATCGATCAGCCGATCGATTACGGCTACCTGTAATCGATCACCGGATCGACTACACGAGCTTCTGTGCTCGTAAAAAGACCTCTCAATCGATTGACCAATCGATTGAGTTACTGTCCCAATCGATTGCCTGATCGATTGGGAGTTTCTGATTTCTGAAAACAATTTCAGATTCGAATTTCAGAAACTCCTCAATAATTCTACAAAATTCAAAAAATTTTGAAATTTCGTGTAGATATTATTTATACCATATACTATCAAGGAAAAATAGTTTTCTATGAAAATAACCTCCTTTTTCAAAGATTGACACAAAATTTGAAACCATTGAAATACTTCAATGTTTTACTCTATTTTGTATCCAATTCATCAATGATGAGTGCTATCAAAAGATAGTCTTCACCAAGGTTTTCCAAGATAGTTTTAAAATGTTTTTCAAAAACAATTTCCAACCATGTTCCTTGGGCTAAATGCACATGACTTGTACATTAGCTTTCCCAATGATTGGAGTTCATTTAAAATTCTTATTTTGATGAGACTAAAACTCAATTTTATGCACTTTATTAACACCTTGAGTTTTGTTCATCACCCTAACATCTCACTTGCTTCTAATGTGTCTCAAAAACACATACAAGTCACCTTATAGTCTTAGTGAGATGTAAAAGTCATATTCTCCCTAAACTAAGGGTTCATGCATTTCTATCTAGACATTATAAGCTTTGATCATCCACCTAGGATGTCAATTAATGTCAATGTCCTTAAGTTCAATAAAAATTGATTTATGCATGATTAATGACTATGACATGCATCATATTAGGATTTTCAAAAGAAATTATAACTAGATGATGCATGTATGACATGACATGTAATATTTTCATAATAAATATGAATGATGAAATATGATGTCATGGCATGTGATAGGGCATACAAAACATGGCATAGTGTCATAAAAGCATATACCTAGATTTCCTATCTAAGTATCAATAACTCATCGCTAAGCCATTGATAATCCTAACTTGCCCTAATTTCCAAGATAATGCCAAAACTCCCCAACTTGGCCTATCTTTGGATTCTAACCTAGTTGTGCCAACTTTATCAAGTTTAATCCTCCAAAAATATAGTTTGGCACAAATTTACTCCTCCTAGAGTAAATAAATGAATCCTTCATTTTCAAGGATAATAATTCCTTGAAAATGTCCCAAAGTGCCAACTACATCAAGGTTGGGTTAACTACCCTTCCAATCAGAGTTGACACTCCCTAGACCTATCTAGGGTGTGGCGAACACACTCTTAGGAACCCAAAACCTATTGGTGCTCCTTGGGTGTTCTAGGTATTCACTAGGGATACCTTCCCTTGATACCTTCCTAGTGACTTTTCTAGACTTTTCGGAAGCCTTAGTCACCTTTGTCTTGTCTTGGTCAACCCTAGGGATAGCTTCCCTTGTGGCCTTGACTTGACTTCTAGACCTAGATTTAGTTCCATATTTATATGGAACTCTATGATAGGATGGACCATCATCCTTAGTCTTAGGTTTGTATCCCAAACCTTTCTTGCTCCTAGAAGGTCCTTGACTTCCTAGATCTAGGTTTTGATCCTTAGATCCCTTAAATAGATTTTCTATTCTTTTGAGGGATTTTTCTAATTTATCAAGTTTTGACCTCAAAACTTGATTTTCAATCATTACCTCCTCAAGGCTTGGTTTTCTAATATAGCCTTGGTGATTGTTTTTCTTAGCCTTGGATTGGGTAGGTCTACCTTGGAAATTCCTAATTTGTTCCCTATCCTTAGAGGTGGTAGTCCTAGCATGGAAAGCTCTATAGTTTTCCTTAGGGTTTTTATACCTCCTATTTTCATGATAAATAGCATTAAAATGATAATGGTTATCTCTAGCATGCATATTATCATGATTTAAATAAGTACCACTACCTAATGGTACCTTAGTGTTATTCTTGGAGGCTCCCCCTTGACTTGAGCTCCTCCTTTTAGCCTTGGTCGGATTCTTCCCCTTTGGACATTGATTTCGATAATGTCCCTTTGCTTTGCATGAGAAGCACACAATGTGCTTCTTATCCTTCTTTGCCACGGGGCCGACCTCCTTTGGCTTCTCTTTGGTCTTGGGTGCCACTAGCACCTTCTTCTTGACCAATTTGGGACACTTACTCTTATAGTGTCCTCTTTCCCTACACTCAAAGCAAATAATGTGATCTTTATTTTTGCAAATTGAAATGTTTATACCTTTGCTTGTAGGGGTGGCACTTTCTTCTTCTTCATTGACATTGGAATATGATGTTGAAGCTTGTCTTTGATCCGATGCCAATGACACATTTTGCTCCCCCTCAATCCTAGAGGTGGAGGCTTCTTGAATTTCCTCTTCAACCCTTGAGGTAGAGGCTTCTTGAGCTTCATCTTCGGATGTTGAGCACCTCTCAACTTCCGAGTCCTCTTCACTTGATGAATCTCCCTCTTCGGATTTTTCTTGATTTAGTATAGTGGAGGGATCTTCATGAAGCCTTGCCAATGTGCTCCAAAGCTCTTTGGCGTCTTTGAATTCTCCAATCTTGTCCAAGATGGTGCTTGGCAAAAGGTTGACCAATAGCTTGATCACTTTGTAGTTGGCCTCGCATCTCTTGATTTGCTCCTCATTCCATTTGCTTTTCTTGAGGAGCTTCCCTTTTGTGCTTGTTGGAGCTTCAAAACCCTCCATTAGAGCAAACCATTGCTCTATCTCCATCATGAAGAAATTTTCAATCTTTGACTTCCAAAGATTGAAATTTGCCTTGTCGAATGGTGGAGGTGCCCTTGTGTCATAGCCAAACTCCATTTTTGAAGTTGAACCCTTTTGATGATGATTTCTTGAAATTAGGGTTTCTTCCAACTTCTTCTTCTTCCTCTAGCTCTTGCCCTCTTGGCGATGAGTCCAAAGAAGAGCAACCTGCTCTGATACCACTTGTTGGGACCGATTGGCGAGCTAGAGGGGGGGGGGTGATTAGCTTCGATTCGCTTGTAGATGATTTGTCGCGGCGGAAGACTTCAAGCAATTGCTAACACTTGGATTTTACTTGGTATCCACCCCGGTCGGGTGACTAATCCAAGGGTCCACTCTCCTCACACTCTCATACACTATGAAAGTCTCCTTCTTGAGGTGGAGAAACCTCTTACAAGCTTACAATGAGATACAACAAGAGGAAGCAAAAATACAATGGAAAATCTTACAAGATTTACAATATTAAGCTCACTTTGCTTTCCTTGCTATCTTCAAGCTTGTGGTTGCCTCTAGAACCTTGGAATTGCAGCAGCAATGTCCTCCAAGACTTCCCTTGAGATGGCACCGAAGGAGGAGAAGAATAGGAGAAGAGCTGCTCCTTCAAACCTGCGCGAAAGACCTTATACCCGACACCTAGGGTTTGGTAATCGATTACCCAATCGATTACCACGTAGGATTTAGCCGTTCAACGGCTAGTTTTCGAACGGTAATCGATTAGCCAATCGATTACCCGTGCCCTGAATCGATTACCCAATCGATTCAGAGCTTCTCTGTTCTCTCGCGCAAACTCTGTGATCGATTACCCCAATCGATCAAGAGACACCTTAATCGATTGACCAATCGATTAAGGGAAGGCTGAATCGATTACCCAATCGATTCAGCCACCCTCTGTCCTCTCGCGAAAACCACTTTAATCGATCACCTGATCGATTGACTCAATCGATTGCCCAATCGATTGAGTCCACCTTAACTTGTTCCAACAAGTCTAGGAACCCCTACCAAGTGTCCGGTCAACCCCGTTGACCAACCTGGATTTCTACTGCCTAGCTCCCAGCTCGGACTTAACCTGGTTCCCAACCAGATTCGCCTAACTCTCGAGTTAGGTCTAGTCTCTCGGTAGACTTCCACCTTGCCAGCATGCAATCTCCCCGATCCATCTGGACTTCACCTAGTCCCACTAGGTCTTTTCCCTTGCCAGCCTGCGATCTCCCCGATCCAGCTGGACTTCACCTAGTCCCACTAGGTGTGCCTAGTCCCACTAGGTCTTTTGTCATGCCAGCGTACGATCTCCCCGATCTACCTGGACTTTACCTAGTCCCACTAGGTCTGCCTAGTCCCACTAGGTCTTTTGCCATGCCAGCGTACGATCTCCCCGATCTACCTGGACTTCACCTAGTCCCACTAGGTCTGCCTAGTCCCACTAGGTCTTTTGCCATGCCAGCGTACGATCTCCCCGATCTACCTGGACTTCACCTAGTCTCACTAGGTCTTTCCCAGTCAAGTCTCCAGTCAACCTTGACCCACTTGACTCACACATCATGACCACTCAAACATCATTATCAAACATCGAAACATACGACCTCGAGCTCACCCGAGCTTACCAGACTCCAGCTCACCTGAGCTTTGTCAAACCAGGTCAATCCTGACCTAACCAAGATTGCACCAACAATCTCCCATAGACCTAAGCTCACCCGAGCTCAGTCGAACTAGGTCAACCTTTGACCTAAACATGATTGCACCAACACTTGGGCTAGGTGTGACGTAGTCAGTCTAGTGGGGACTGACACAAACAGACCATGTCCTGAACCAAGTGGGTATAAGATGGTGAAGGGAATGAGGCACGATTCATTAGAGCTGCTGAAGGGTTTCAGAAATATTTCTGAGGTCAACCGTTGATCTTTCGATTAATTGGGGGTCATGATGTACTACTAGGTGCCACTCATGATCGTTCTATAATTGGTTGATTATAGACGGCCAACATAAATCGAAAGCCTATTTAGTCACACGCACTACGAGTAATCCGAGGGATTTAAAATGAGTTGCAAATTGGATTTTATGATCAAGAGAAATAAGTCGAATCTGAATTTATCAGAGGTGCAATGGAAGCTAAAAATGGCTAAGTCTTTTGAAGGCTTATTGAGCGAATTAAATGAGTTTAATTCGCGATGGGTTCGGCTCAGTTTGGCCGGCCAAAGAGGGTGTGCACCCTCTTGGTTTGGCCGGCCAATACAAAGGAGAAAATCCAATTTATTTGGTTTAATTAATAAAATAAATCTAGCGCGATTTGTTTTATAAAATTATAGATAAATAAATTTGTTTTCATGGAAATTAAAATAAACTTTAAATGGTTTATTTTTATTTTATAAAATCAATTATGAATTGATTTTTCCATGATAAGAAAAATTTATATAATAAATTTATTCGTTTTATGGAAATTAAAATGAACCATGGATTGATTTATTTTATTTTATAAAATCAATTATGAATTGATTTTTCCATGATAAAGAAAAATTTATATATTAAATTTATTCTTTTTATGGAGATTAAAATAAACTTTAAATGATTTAATTTTATTTTATAAAATCAATTATGAATTGATTTTTCCATGATAAGAAAATTTTAGAAAATTTTATACAAATTTTATTCCATAATTAAAAGAGAGAAGTATTTGTTTTATTATAAAGTTAGTTATAATAAAACTTGGCTTAAACAGAATAATTCATAAGAGAATTTATAGGATAAATTTCTTATGAAAATTCTGTTAAGAGGGAGACTTGGCAAGGGAGAGGCTACTATATAAATAAACCAAAGGCAAGCCTTGAATTCCAGTCAATAGAGTAATCAAGAGATTAACTCTCTCCCTCTCTCTCTTATTCTCTCCCTTTCTCTTCCCCTTAAGGCCGGCGCCCCTTGTTCATCCAAGGGCCGGCGCCCCTTGCTCCCATTAGGGCCGGCGCACCATCTCCCCTTCAAGGGTTGGCGTGAGCAACAACAACCAAGGAGGAGCCAAAGAAGAAGAAGAAGAAGCGGGTTGCAACTCCTTCCTTCCCGGAATTTTGATTCCATTACTTGGTGGTTAGTTTCCTTTCTTCTCTCTTGATCTTCTAGTTGTGCATTTAGAGAATCTAGTAGTTCTCGTCAGCACAAAACTCGTGACTTTGCGAAGTCATCCCGAAGAGAACTCGGCGTGGACGCGAATAGAGGCGGAGCTTCCAAGGGACGCTACGGTTGGATCTCGTCCCTTACTTCGAGTTATGCGAGGTACTAAGTAAATTAGTTTACTATTCCGCAAGGTTTTAATTTATGATCATGTCCACACATCATAAGGTTGCATGCTAGATACGTGGTTAAAATAATTTGAGAAATTATTTTATGCTAATTCTTCCGCTGCATGTAAAAATTTAAAATTTTACGAACCCGTATCCTTGTCAACATGCACCCGGTCCCAACAGTGTACTCTTGCATTTGTGTGTAAGTTTGAATTCCGAATGGTGCAAGTTTGCATTAGTAGATTAAGTGGCTGATTGGTCGAGTTATTAATTACATTCACCCTGTTTAGTTCATTTAGTTTAAATTCCTTGCTTTACATTGCTTTTCCATTCCTTTCAGATTGCAACCCAAAACCTCATCTTATTCGAAACCCAAATTCACAAACAACACATAAACACAAGCTTGAATCAAACAAACTCTCAACTAGTCCCGAGGAAAAATACGACCTGTGGCCCCTTTACTACGTTTTCATATTTTGATTGCAAAAAGGGTTTCCAGTTGTTTATAAATATCTAAATTTGAGACCCTCATCCGTGACAGTCTATATTGGGCCCGTCAGTCCATCAGTGAGTTTTGCTCAAAATTCACTGATATACCTAAACTACTTCTATAGCCTTGGTGATACAGCAAGATTAGAGGTTTGGACACCAAAAATTTCATCTCCTAGCTCAACCCTGTCTACTGATATAGGGTTTTCAGAATTCCAGATATGGTTGGTCCATCAGTGAGTTTTGCTCAAAACTCACAGATATACCTAAACTACTCCTATAGCCTTGGTGATAGAGCAAGATTAGAGGTTTGGTCACCAAAAATTTCATCGTCTAGCTCAACCCTGTCTACTGATATAGGGTTTTCAGAATTCCAGATATGGTAGGTCCATCAGTGAGTTTTGCTCAAAACTCACTGATATACCTAAACTACTCCTATAGCCTTGGTGATACAGCAAGATTAGAGGTTTGGACACCAAAAATTTTATCTCCTAGCTCAACCCTGTCTACTGATATAGGGTTTTCAGAATTCCAGATATGGTAGGTCCATCAGTGAGTTTTGCTCAAAACTCACTGATATACCTAAACTACTCCTATAGACTTGGTGATAGAGCATGATTAGAGGTTTGGACACCAAATATTTCATCTCCTAGCTCAACCCTATCTACTGATATAGGGTTTTCAAAATTCTAGATATGCTATGTCCATCATTGAGTTTCTCTCAAAACTCACTGATATACCTAAACTACTCCTATAGCCTTGGTGATACAACAAGATTAGAGGTTTGGACACCTTACCCACTGATATACCTAATTAAATAATAATTCATGATAAATAAATAATAATTTTTTTAAGATGGCAAATAAAAATTTCATTCATTGGTGGGCCTGAATATCTGGCATATCAGGCCCACGGTGGGCCTGAAATCAGAGATATTCAGGCCCTCTGTGGGCCTGAATAATTCTTATTTCATGCCCATCGTCGTTCATCTATATGTGAATTTTAGAGCCTTGAAAATTAAATATAAATACATAATCAATAAAATGCACATGATAAATCAAAAATATATATGATATACAACAAATTTAGTTTTAGTTTTAGAAATAAAAATGGATATAACCTAAATTATATTTATAATACATATAAAGAAAAAAGGCCCGCCTAGGGCCTGAAATCCATTTATATCAGACCCAGCAGTCACTCAGCTTTATAGCGTCCCTGGGAGCCTAGTGCTAAGCAATCATCTTCTAGCTCTAGATTTGTTGCGATTTCAAGGTAGCGTGTTTGTCTTCATTGGAGTAGTTGTGGGCGACATCCTCGTCATCCGACTAGTCGAACTGTACGTACCCTAAATTTTAGTTTGTCATTTCAGTTCTTGCTTTTCACCTAGGGTTAGCGATAGTTTTCAGTAAAAGACTGAATTTTAGGAGGCCCTTTTATGAACTAATTCTAAGTGTCATTTTTGTTTGTGTCAAATAATTTTTTGTTTGATGGTTGCTAAGTTCGATATGGGTTAAAAAACATCATCTTCAAAGAAAGTGCTCCCACCAAATCAAAGAAACAGCAAGTCCATGGGGGAAGTCATGCGAAAAAATAACTGACACAAAGAAAAATCAAATTGCCTACTGAGTATACAAGTTTTGCCAACAGAGGTCGAAGTAAAAGAATGAACTGGAAAAGTAGACTTTGCCATTTCAAAAATTTTATTGATTCTATCCACCCACACCAGCACAAGAACAGTTTGTAGGACTGGTGCCGTCGATAGAGGGGGGGGGTGAATATCGATCGTGAAAATCTTGTCGTGAAAACTGCATAAAACTTTCGATCTACTCAGAGCGTTAGTGCAGCTGAAAAATAAAATAGAAAGAGAAATAACAATACAATGACACAGCGGGATTTATTTACTTGGTTCCCAACCCCCCAGGGTCAGTACGTCCAAGGCCTATGTACTCGGCGTGAGTCCACAATTGGTCTCCTTTTTAGAATTTTTGGAGGCGGAGAAAACCCGTCTTACAGTGTATAATTACAAGCACAAGTATAGAAAATTAAGTACGGAATAAATGTAGACCGAACAAAACAAATTCTGACGCTCGACCGATCTGGACCTCCGAAGTGCCGCACACTTCCTCCTGGAGCCTCCCAGTCGTAGTGCCTCATCTTTAGCACGTTGTCATCGGTCAGAATGATCAGAATGGCACTTGGCAGTTGTGTCTGAAGCAGAGGGGTCGAAGCCCCTTATATAGTGCTTCTGGGGGCGCCTTGGACGTCGGGGGCACCCCTATAAACCCGGTCAACCCTTATCCCCACGCCGACCTCGCCGTAGCTGATAAAGCCTTTGACTAGGGTGCCCCGGACCTCCTGGGCACCCTCATGAAGGTTTATCTGTGTTTCAAACTGAAAACAGCAAATACATCTTTGAACCCGGGTGCCCCGGACCTCCCGGGCACCCCGCTTGAAGCCTATTTTGCTTACCAAACAACATTGCCACTTTTTCTTCTTTAGCTTGGGCGCCCCCATCAATGGGGGTGCCCTAGATGCTTGTGGACGCCCCCACTGATGGGGGCGCCTGGCCTCAAGTTTTTTAGTGCAGTTTTTTTGCTTGCTTTGTCTTCCAATCTTGGTACCTGCAAGATACACAAACACAAAGCACATATACATACAATATTAGGCTTAAGGACTTGGTTCGGACTTCGGATTTCCACGAAACCCTAGGTCAAACCGGCGCAAGTTCCGACACCCGAGAACGCGCCTTTCACCTACTCCTTTCAGGAGACGATTGCCACCCAGTCCTTCGGGTGGACTTTTGCTTAGCTTCCGATACTTCTGGACCTCGAGACGCCCAAACCCTGTCCCGTCTCTACTCTTGTCCTTAGTCATCGCTCAGCTAAGTTGCTCAGTCCCTCGGACCAAGACTTCATGCCCAAACCCTAGGTCCAGGACTTAGGTGCCCAACCCTCAGCCAGGTCTTCGTGCCCAATTCCCCAAACCAGGACTTCGGTGCCCAACCCTCAGCCAGGTCATCTTGCCCAGTCCTCGACCAGGACTTAGTGCCCACCTTTCGAGCAGGTCTTCGGTGCCCAATCCTCGATCAGGACTTAGTGCCTAGGTTAACTAGGGCTTTTCTTCCACTTAGGTTACTCTTCCTTTGCTCCCCTTTGTCTGTTCAATGTATCACTGACTTAAGTGTATTTTCAAACATTAAAACACTTAGAGGAGAACATCATTGATACAGCTTGCACCAACAATCTCCCCCTTTTTGATGTTTAACAATAACTTAAGTTAGATTGGTTGAAGGGGCTAACTTACTATCCTTGGGATCAAACTAAAAAATGCCCTTAGTTTTGAAAATATATTTTTGATCATCTATGAAAAATAAGAAAAAATTTCTAACTTTCATTCTCTCCGATTTTGAAAAACATTTTGATCAATTGATCCTTTGGTAAGAGAGAGACCGAAAAAAATTTCTAACTTAAGCACACCTCTCCCCCTTTGTCATACATAAAAAAAATCACCAGAAATGCTTGCGCCAACAATGAGAATATTTGGTTCTTTTTGAAAATACTTAGTATAGATTTTTGAAGGCATAGCATAAAACTCAGTACTTATTTTGATCTTAGAAAACATAAACAATATTGCATTTTTTGAGAAAATACTGTGACTTTTGAAAGGTGCAAGTACTTTGAAAGATAGGATGCAATTTTGAAAGATAGTTTGAAAAATGTATGAATTTTTGATGTCATAATACTTGACTTGGTTTATTTTCCAGTCCGACACAATCATAGGAAACCTTGTTAACTACAAGGACATTTTCCTAAGTGTCCTGGAAGATTTTCCAAACTCAAGTATCTAAAAACCCTTTTTTTTAAATTGATCAAAACCAGATCAATTTTTGAAAATACTAGTATTTTTAAAAATGATAGTATTTTGAAAGAATACTTATGTTTTTAGCAAGATTTGAAAATACCGCACATGAAAACATTTGAAATATTCAATAATTCTTTCAATTTGACCTCCCCCTAAACTTGACCCAGTCCTGGGAAGCTTGTTGACCACAAGTACTCTTCCTCTGAGTCTTAAGGTTTGATTCAAATAAAAGGAATTATCTAATAATTTCAAAATAATTTTTTTTTACACAAAAAACTTTTTAAGAAGTTTGATTCAGACTCTCCCTAAATCTGACACATCCTAGGAGTCCTTGTAGATTATGAAGTGGACCTTCCTCTGTGTCATTAGGATTTATCAAAATCAAACAAGACAAAGCACACTCTTGGAATGTATTTTGAAATTAAGGTAATTTATCTGACATAGTTTTCGAAAAGCATAAGTAATAGTGTTTAAAGCCCAGTTTTCGAAAACTGTTTTAAAAGACAGTGGTTTTTCAAGGACAATTTTTGAAAATGAATAAACTCCTTCCCCTGTACCCAACATCGTTTGACTCTATCTAAGTGCCTTAAGAAATTTTAGTGTTTTCCTAAGAGGCTTGTGTCTAATTGAGTGAGTCAAACAATTTTTGAAAAGATATACTTTTGAAAAATGTATAATATGTATAATCAATCAGACAAGCATGAATTCCATAAAAATATTATTATGTTGAAGAACTATTTTGAAAATATTTTTTTAGGAAAATATTCTAACAATTTTGAGAAACAATTTTGAAAAATATTTTTCAATTCATTAGTCCTTAACATCTCACCCATTTTAGATGTATCAATACAACAAGCATGGTTGCCTTATAGGTGTATTGTGAGATGCTTGAATCATTTTTCTTAATTTATTATTAACTCTAAGATTTAATTGAAGCTTGTGTTAGATTTGAATTTGACAAGAAGTAACTTGAATTTGAATTTCAAAAATTGGCTTCCAGGTCTTGGCGAGGCACTAGGCCTTCCTTGGCCGTAGCCTTATTGGATCATCAACTCTTTTCTTGACAAAACCTTTTAAAGAAATTTCATTTTCAAAATTACTTTTTGAAAAATTCTGGTCTAACTAGTTTGGGTCTTGGATCGATAGCTTCGGCTAGTTTCACCAGTCTAAAGAGACCAAGTAGTGTATACTTGACCTTATTAGAAGAGGTTTCCCTAACGTACTATCATCTCACCGCCACCCAATACTAGGTTGATCATGTTTCAATTATTCTTTTTCCTATAGTCGTTCTAATATATGCATAAAATTTAAATATGAATGACATGTCATATATTTAAAAGAAATAGCAAATGCATGACATGACAATTATGCATGATTCAAACAAGTCAAATCGTTTTATTTAAGTTTCTAATGATGTATCAAATTCTCGATTTGATACATATCGTGTGAACTCGTGAATATGTCAACCCACTTAGACATATTTAATTTTATTAAATTAATTATTGTGGTTTTGGTAAGATTTTAGTTTGAGTTTGAGTTATTTAAGATTTGGTAGAATTCAAGTTAATTAAGAATTAATTGAAGTTGAATTCATTAATTGAGGTTGAATTAATTAGGAATTAATTAATTTGAATTAATTTGATTGAGTTAATTTAACATGAATTAATTACGATTTAATTGAATTAATTTAAGTTAGAATTAATTAAGACTGAATTAATTTAAGTTTGAATAAAATAGGATTAATTTGAATTAATTTAAGTTCGAATTAATTAGTATTAATTTGAATTAATTTATGTTCGAATTAATTAGGATTAATTTGAATTAATTTAAGTTCAAATTAATTAGTATTACTTTGAATTAATTTAAGTTCGAATTAATTAGGATTAATTTGAATTAATTTAAGTTCGGATTAATTAGTATTAATTTGTATTAATTTAAGTTCGTATTAATTAGAATTAATTTGAATTAATTTATGTTCGAATTAATTAGGATTAATTTGAATTAATTTAAGTTCGGATTAATTAGTATTAATTTGAATTAATTTATGTTCGGATTAATTAGGATTAATTTGAATTAATTTAAGTTCGGATTAATTAGTATTAATTTGAATTAATTTAAGTTCGAATTAATTAAGATTAATTTGAGTTTTAATAATTAAGATTTAATTTGAATTTGAATAATTAAGATTTAATTTTAATTTGAATAATTAAGATTTAATTTGAATAATTATGATTTAATTTGAATTAATTTAATTAGGATTTAATTTGAATTAATTTGAATTTAATTTAAATTTGATTTGAATTTGATTTGAATTTGATTTGAATTTAAGTTAATTAAGATTTAATTTGAATTTAATTTGAATTTGATTTGAATTTAATTTGAATTTAATTTGAATTTGATTTGAATTAATTAAGATTTAATTTGAATTAAGCTTGAAATGATTAATTTATAGTTGTGGGTTTAAGTTCATCATTTTCATTATATCGAAAATTTCTGACTCATCCTTATTTTTCTTTTCAAGTTTTTCTAGTAATTCGGATTTGTTTGAACCTTTGTGAACTTTATTTACTATGACCTTTATCTTAGATAGTTCTATATCCTCCTCATCCTCAAAGTAGGAGGAGTAATTTGGGCCACTAGTTAAAGTTTTGTAATAATTTTCAAGATTATCTATAATTAAGTTATTTTTCAGGAGAATTTCATCTTCAAAATTATCCTTAGAAATAATATTTTTAGAATTATCTTCTGGCTTATCTTTAGGACTTTCAAATTCGAGTTCAGAGTTATACAATGGATTTTCAAATTTGAATTCATAATTATCTAAAGGTTTTTCTAATTTAGAATTATCCTTAGCATTTTCAAATTTTAATTCGGGATTATCTTTAGGATTTTTGAATTTGAATTCGGAATTATCCGAATTAAAATTTAGATTAATTCCAAAATTAATTTCCAAATTAACTTTGGAAATTATCGAGTTAACATTAAGGATTAAAGTGTTGATTTATGATATTTTAGAATTATTTACTTTTTCTAACTGATTATGTAAGATATCTATTTGACTGTGTAACAGCTCTAATTTATCAGAAATATTGTCTACATTATTTACATAAGCTAGTGCAGGAATTTTGAAACATTTTGGAACGTAAATTTTACGTACCTTTGTCGGACATTTGTTTTTGTAGTGTCCGAATTTCTCACATTTGAAGCATCGTACATGATCCTTGTTTTTCCAGACTCCTGGCGTTGGTGCCCCCTTTGCCGCCGGTGGTGTAGACTGAGTCTTACGAGTAGGGCACTAATTTTTGTAGTGCCCTCTCTCCCTGCACATGAAGCATATAATATGGAATTTAAAATTTGACATTCAAAATTAAAATGTACCTAATTCACCCATGGGCTCCCCCTCAACTGTTGGCATCGTTGCTCCGTCGGCGGTTAGTCCGGTAAAGAGTGGCCCAGCTCTAATACCAATTGTAGGACCGGTGCCGTCAATAGAGGGGGGGGTGAATATCGACCGTGAAAATCTTGTCGTGAAAACTTCATAAAACTTTCGATCTACTCAGAGCGTTAGTGCAGCGGAAAAATAAAATAGAAAGAGAAATAACAATACAAGGATACAGTGGGATTTATTTACTTGGTTCCCAACCCCCCAGGGTCAGTACGTCCAAGGCCTATGTACTCGGCGTGAGTCCACTATTGGTCTCCTTTCTGAAATTTTTGGAGGCGGAGAAAACCCGTCTTACAGTGTACAATTACAAGCACAAGTACAGAAAATTAAGTGCGAAATAAATGCAAACCGAACAAAACAATTCTGACGCTCGGCCAATCTGGACCTCCGAAGTGCCGCACACTTCCTCCTGGAGCCTCTCGGTCATAGAGCCTCGTCTTTAGCACATTGTCGTCGATCAGAATGATCAGAATGGCACTTGGCAGTTGTGTCTGAAGCAGAGGGGTCGAAGCCCCTTATATAGCGGCGCGGATCCTCTGGTTCAGGATCCCTGGTCCCTCCCTAAACCAGGATTTCCCCTATAAAATAGGATATCATGTGGACACAAATCAACCCAAAAAAGTAGCAGCGCTCCCGACCTCTCTTTCTCGCGAATCTCTCTCTCTCGCGAAAACCTCTCGCGCCCTCAGCACGACGGTTGACGCCGCTTGCGCCACCATCGCCGCCGGACTTCGCTTGCGCCGCCATCGCAGTCGGACCTCTCTCTCTCGCGAAAACCTCGCGCCCTCAGCGTGACGCCCGATGCCGCTTGCGGCGCCATCGCCGCCGGACTTCGCTTGCGCCGCCATCGCCGTCAGACTTCCCTTATGCCGCCGTCGTCGCCATCACCCGACCCCCTGCACCGTAGGCACCCTCTCTCTCCCTCTCGTGAAAACTTCATGCCCTCAGCCCATCCTGGACAAGAACGGCAGCACCACTTCTTCAACCGCCACCAACGGGAACGCCACCAAGCCGAATTCTCCCACCCAACCATTGTATGGTTATTTGTTTTCGCCTCTATTTTCTTCCGAGTTTTCTTTTTGAGGATTTGTTGTTGTGATTCTTTACGTCATAATTCATGTTTAAGACAGAGGAAGATTTACCTGTTTAAGCATCGTATGGTTGTTTATTCCACTTGTACTAACCATTTTGTTTGTTACGATCATAGTATGTTGTCACTATAACACTATAGTTTGTACTAATTTCAAATGCCCACCCTTTGTAGTTGGTAGCCACTAATCTAGGAATTTGACGTAGACTAATTGTGGTTACCTCTGTTTTTTGTATTTGCATCTTCATGCCACTCACTCACTAAAATTTAACAATACTTAGCATGACCTTGCTTGACTTTTTAGTAACATCATTGTGTATCTGAATTCTAGTTAATTTATAAATGTCATTGATAATAAATTATGTATATGCTATTGATGTTAAATTGCATATTCTTGGTTTATGATTTCTCAAAAGGACAAGCATAATGTTGTCTTTTGGTTGAGATATGTTCTTTGATTTTGTCACCACTTCTTATCATGGTTTATGTGACTGAATTTCTTCTTGTTAATGTTCTTTTATATAACATCTGTTCAATTTTCTGTTTTGCCCTAAATTGATTATTTTTTTACATGATAAAAAGTAAATATTATGGAGATGGACGGTGAATCTACTTTCAATTTCGAAGGAAATGAAGATAGTTGGGACGGGGGCTTTGATGAAATGAATGAAGGCAATAATAATCACATACGTGAAATATACTAAGCTTCATTGTATTGAATTTTCCTATTTAGCCATCTTACTTTGTTTGTTTGTTTGTATAGGTTTGAACATTGAAACAGATTTGGATATACCCCAACTAGGGTTGGAATTTGAAACTGAAGAAGATGCATGCCAATTTTATTTGGCATATGCTAAAAAGGTTGGATTTGGCATAAGGAGAGGTAAAATTCACAAAGTTCAATCAGGTAAATTACTTGATAGGGTCTTTTATTGTTGTGCTCAAGGTAAAAGAGGAAAAGACAAACGAGATCTTTATATCAAAGCAAGTCGTGATGAAACAAGGTTTGGTTGTGAGGCTAAAATGAAGATTTGTAATCGGAATAAAAACAAATTTACTGTGGTGCAATTTGTTAAAGAGCATAATCATGTTCTGTCAAGTCCAAACAAAACGCATCTCTTTAGAAGTCATAGGAATATATCTTCTTCCGCAGCGAGACAAATTGAGATGGCAAGTGATGTGGGAATCCCCCCAAAAGCATCTCATGATCTTATGGCGAGGCAAGTAGGTGGGAGGGAGAATTTAGGATTTATTCCTGAGGATTACAAAAACTATTTGCGATCCAAAAGAACAATGACTATGAGAGTTGGGGATACTGACGGTGTATTGGAGTATCTGTAGAAAATGCAGTTTAATGATCCTAATTTTTTTTATGCTATCCAAGTTGATGAAGATGATTTGATTACTAATATTTTTTGGTCTGATGGTAAAATGAGAGCTGATTATGCTATTTTTGGAGATGTTGTTTGCTTTGACACAACCTACAGAAAAAACAATGAAGGTCGACCAATTGCATTGTTTGTAGGTGTTAATCATCATAAACAATCCATTCTTTTTGGTGCAGCTTTATTATATGATGAAACCAGTTTGACTTTTGAATGGTTATTTGATACATTAACTAGAGCTATGGGTGATAAAAAACCAACTATTATTCTTACCGATCAAGATGCAGCAATGGCAAAGGCGTTAGCTTCCAGATGGCCTGAAACATATCATCATTTGTGCATTTGACACATTTATCAAAATGCTGCCATACATTTGAGTAGAGTTTTTTCTCAGTTTAGGGAGTTTGCTAAAGATTTTGCCTCATGTGTATATGATTTTGATGAAGAGGAAGATTTTATTTCAGCATGGAATATGATGTTGACTAAGTATGCACTTGAAGACAATGATTGGTTAAGACGCATGTACAACATAAAGGAAAAATGGGCTTTAGTATATGGACGGCAAATGTTTTGTGCGGATATGACTACAACTCAAAGAAGTGAGAGTATGAATAGTATTGTGAAAAAGTATGTCACTTATAAACACAAGTTTTTGGACTTCTTCAATCACTTCCAAAGACTCCTTGATGATCGCCGATATGAGGAATTAAAAGCTGATTTCAAATCAAATACAACTGTTCCATATTTAATGTTTCCAATTGAGATTTTAAAGCATGCTAGTGAAATTTATACTCCTGAGGCATTTAAGTGTTTTCAACAAGAGTGGTGCTTATCACATGATTCTAGTCTAGAAATTTATGAGGATGTTGATACATTTACAAAATATAAAGTTACTCCTCTCAAAAAGAGAAACCATCATATAGTTACACTTGATAAGATGTCTGATAAAATTGTGTGTAGCTGTAGAAAATATGAATTTGCTGGAATTTTGTATTCTCATATTTTGAAAATTTTTACATGGAAAAATATCATGAAGATTCCAAGTGATTACGTATTGAAAAGGTGGACAAGAAAAGCAAAAGTTGGATATTTTGGAGTTAATGATTCAATGAACGACAATGCTAGTTTGGATCCGAAAGTACTTCAAAACATGCGTTACAAAGAGTTATGTGGGTTGAATGTTCAATTGGTTACCAAGGCAGCTGAAAGGGATAACACTTACATGCTTGTTAAAGATGCAATGTTAAGCTTGTGTAAGATGGTGGATGATAAGTTACAAGTTAATGAATCAAATGTCCAACAATCAAATGTGAGCCAATAATCCTGGGAATTTGATTATGGTGAAGGGAACTATTGTGAAGTGAAAGGAATTAAAACAAAGAAGAAAACGGTCTCAGGTAAGGGGTTGAAAGGTGGCTTAGAGAGACTTTCAAGGAAAAGAAAAGTAGTGAGGAAAACAAATCAAGCTTCAATGACGATAATGGTTTCTACTCTTTAGCTTTCTAATATTTCTTTATTTGGTAATATTTGTTGTTAAATTTGAACAACTTAAATCATTCTATTTTTTTTGTATAACCCAGGGTGTAGATGAAACTATTTCGAGTATGGCCAACGTACAATATGATCGGATCAATCATCAAGTTAGTATTTATTTTACTTATGTTAATGTGCAATAATTAATGTTATAACGAACTAAGAATGTATTTTATTTTCTAATTGTAGTCTATGAATTATGTGCCAACAATTGCTAGCTCTATTGATAGTTTGAGTGTGGTTGGGACTCAATTTCCACCATTATTGCCATCACAACTTTCTCAAGTATATATATTTCATACAGTTGAGTGTGGCTAGAACTCTTATTTTAGTTTACAGTTGAGTATGTACTTAATAATGGTTTAATGCTATGTTATAGGTGAATCAACCATCTCTTCTTGGTTATTTTTCGACAACCAACTTGGAATAATGCTGATGTTTGGTGGCAAGTTTTGGTGGACACTTTGGTGTGCAAATGTTAATTTTGCTCAAATCAGTGAGCTCCTTAGCTTTGGTGGAGACTTTGGTGGCAAGCTTTCGGTCGAATTTGTGAATTACGACAATCTGTTGGAAGTTTTGCTGTAATTTGGAAGTTTTACTGTGCCTTTAATTTCCTTTTATAGCACTTCTATTTTTTAATTTCTATTTTTATTTTAAATAGAACAATTTTGTTTCTATTACTTAGAACAAAATTTGGAAGTTTTGGAAGTTTTGCAATTTGGAAGTGTTCCCTTTAGTTTTGCTGTAATAGTTTATGATAAACATTACTCAAAACAATTTTGTTTCTATTATTGATAGATATAACCCTCATATGCAAAGTGGAACTTAAATTTGGTAGATGTAAACAAAATTTAATTACATGGCATGAATACTGACACTTGTTTAGCCATTTTAGCTATTTTGTAGGGTGATCTATTATTTCACAAGTTATCTTCTTTAAGCCAAGTCGAAGCAAGCAGTTCATTATTTTCATCTGAAGTCGGAACATCACATTTGCAAACTCAGATAGTCTGATAAATTCATCTTTAATTGAAGTCATCATTTATTAATTTGTAATGTTCCTGCTTTCAATTTTTTTTTATACCAAAATCCACACTATTAGCGTTATTAAGTAATTTAGTGTTCATTTTACCCCCATTATGTCTCTAATAGAATAATGTTGCTTATTCCTTAAGCTACATGATCACTGTCAATGTCTTCTTAATTAGCTAAAGTTCATTTTTAAACTTTGCTTCACCACGTCAGTCATGCGTGTTATCGATCTCACAAGAACCCAACCACTCGTCTTTAAAGTTTGCATCCCTCGTCTTTTTTTGCCTAGTTTATGGATTTGACGATCTTATTCTTATTGTGAAGATGATGTGGAATGTTGTCTGACATCCAAAAGGATCTATTATTTTACAATTATAAATACCTAGCTGCTTTATGATTGCTTGCAAGTGACAAAACACTACATAATAGACTCGCACAGTCACTTAGCTCATTCATTGCTTGAAGACTTTTTCTTAATTTTTTTTATCACCAGTTTGATTCCAGCTTATTCTTTAGACGAATTTACAAAAATATCTAACTTGGATGTTGAATCTTCATTAGAAGCATCAGAAATAGCAAAATAACAGTCTAATTTCCAAAGAGGTATATGCTCACATTCATAAATGGATCATAACACACAACAGATAGATTCTAATTTCCAAAGAGGTATATGCTCACTTTCATAAATGGATCACAATATGTAACGCCCCAAAATTTCCACTTTAAGTCCTTAAAGTCCTTGTAATTAGTTAGAAACATTTTAGAAATATTCTAGATATTTTTAGGAATTTTTAGAATATTTTTAGGGAATTTTCCGAGTCCGTTTAATATTTTTATTAAAAGAAATAGAGTTTTCGGCAAAAAGTTGCCTGGATGAGTTTTGAACCCGAGACCTCCCATGGGATCAATGACTTAAGTTGGTCGGGTTAACCAGGAGCCCCAGCAGGGGTGTGCTGAAAGAAAATAGAGAGATATTAAGTTAAGTTATAAGTTGAACCGAAATACCCCTTGGTATAAATAGAAGAACTTAAGTGGGATTTTTTATTTTGGTTCGGCAACTTCTCCTCCTCACCATCCGCCGACCCCTCTCCTCCCCTCTCTTGTGCGCACGCCAACCATGCCAAGACCCCCTCTCCTCTTCTAAGGGGGCGCCGGCCAAGGAAGAAGCAAGGAGGGCGGAGCGTTTCGTTCGTCTCGACGAGAGGAACGCGTAGGCGCGAACGGTTCATCGAGATCTCAAGTTTCTCCCGAGCCCTAGACGTCAATTTTGGTTGTAAGTCCAAGATATCAATGTAAGTACTGCTCACCTGCAGTAAGAGGCGGTTTTTCCGTAAGTTTTCCCGTTAGAAAGTTAAAAGTGCAATTTTCCTTGAGTTTATGATTTTGCATGTAACTCTAGTTTAATCCATGCTTGTATAAGTTTAATTAAGTACCCTATATGAGGTTAGGGTCTAAGAAAAGTTATGAGAAAAGAAAAAGAGAAGATAAAGATAAGAAAAGAAAAGGCCAAGGCCTTAAGAAATCTCCAAAAGTCAAGACTTAGGGATTTGGGCACACAAGGTGCTCGTTAAAATGCCAAGGCATTCAAGATAAGAAAAATTAAGTATTTTATTTTCTAAGGCCAGTACCCAGCGTCCAAGGGCGTCGTTAAAGAAATCCAGGTGTCCAATTCCAAGGTCTTGGCCCTGGTAGACCAAGGTCTGCTCTATTAGGATTGGTGGCTCGCTACCCCAACCTTTTAGGGAACGCGCATAAGATGGTACTTACGTCTTAAGTGGATCCAAGTGAGTTATTATTTTCAAGTATATGCTTTAGCAAAGTTTTCTAAAGTTTAAAGAAGTTTTCTAAAAGTTAAAGGAAGATTTAAAGTTAAAGAATTGCTAAAGTTCAAGTTAAGCCAAGAACAAGTAAGTTGAGACTTATTAATGCTTGAGTATACATGGTTTAGTTTTCTTTTAAGCATAAAAGTATCTCATGTGATTTCACATTGTTTAAAAAGCATGTTTGCACATTTTTGAGATTTTGTGAGCTAGATAGTACTTACTAAGCTTTTTGCTTATTAGTTGTATTTCCTCTTGCTGCAGGTAAAGGTAAAGGCAAGCAATTCTGAAGGAAGGCGACAAGGCGGTGCTGAGTGACGTGTGTGTGGTGGCTGACCTTGGAGAGGTCCTTGGGACAAGATGAAAGGAGGACTTAAAGTGCATTTATTATAAAGTCTTAGTTTAAGTTAGATCATATAGCATTTATCCAAGTATTTGCGTTTTAGATATTTTGCATATCCTAAAACCATGAGTAAAGATTCCATGTCATTTTATTTAGCATACGTATCCTTACGATTGCATTGGATGAGTATAAGTGTGAGTAGTTTTGAATATTGATACTTGATGGAGCTATTTGATGCATGTGCCAAGATATTGTGAGTTTCCCTTTGAATCAAGTTTTTATTGCTATAAATATGCCTAGAAAAGTTGCATTACATTCCAAAATGCTTTAGTAAGGTGTAGAACATGTGTTTTGGTATTATGAACGCATAGGAGTTAAGTTTGGTACAAAACTCTAGTTAAAAGTTCATATAGATTTTCATAACTTAATTTCTTCCGCAAAAGTTCTAATTTCGAGTTTATGAAGTTGTTTTGATTGGCTAAAATGTTTAGGAAACTAGTATAGAGTATAGAAATGGTGTTGTGTCTTTGTATGGCTTGAAACTATAAGTTTGGTGGACCATTGAGGCAAGGTATCGAATCTGAATTTCAGATTTTCAGGCGTGCCAGTCGACTGGTTCAGTATCAGTCGACTGCCCTATCGAACGGCAGCTTCTGTTCGATGCATCAGTCGACTGCCAAGAGGCTAGTCGACTGGTGCCGCGCCCAGAAACTTTCTGTGGCCGATACCAGTCGACTGGTACCATTGCAGTGAAGTTCTAACGAAAGGAAGTATGCCATTGTATCATGCATGACTATTAGAGTTAGAATATCATCCCTAGATGAATTTAAAAGAAAAAAAAAGAAGTTCCACATTCTTAGTCGTGCATTAGAGTCAAGAAGTAGATAAAGTAACGATCCGTCAAAGGTGGAGAAGGGCGGGTAGTAGTGATTTCTTGTTCCCTTATGCATTATTAGATGGCAAGAAGAGGCCGAGCTCCTAATGCAAGGAACGGAACCCCAGTTCAAGATAACAATGAGCCTGGCACAGAACAGCCAAACCTGATGGTGGTCATTGCTCAAATGCAAGCTCAGATTTCAGAACAACAGAAGACCATCGCCACACTGATGGCAAATCAGCACCCAGTGCCCCCTACACCACCCACAGCAGGAGTGGAGGACGTCCTTCATGTTGTGATCTTAGTATAGCAAGACCAAGGTCTTGATTTGCCCAAACACAAGGTTTGGAGGATTTCGGCATGTAAGGTGTCCGATAAAAGTTCTGAGTATGACCAAGGTCTTACTAAGCCCAAGGACGAGCTATAGGACTAAGAAATGAGATGAGAAACAAGACCAAGGTATTGTTGTATCCTAATGCAAGCTTTAGAACATTACCGTTAAGTGTTAAGTTATACATTTGAGGATGCCCTAGAAAGGCCCAAAACGAGGAGCAAGTTCCTAGAGGGCAAGAGGTAATAGAGTCAGTACCACCACCAAATCTCTTAGAGGTGGTGGCTCGGGAGAGTAAGGCAAGAAGCATACCTCATTCAGTCGAAGAAACTAAAGCCAGGGAATTTCCCAGGCACAAGTAAATCATGGGATGCTTAAGCATGGTTCAAAACGTTGGAAAGAATAGTAGGGATACTGGACTGGCATGAGGTAGAGAAGATAAAGTGTGCATCTTTCTGCCTTACGGGGGATGCTAGAATATAGTGGGAGAGAGTCAAGGCCAAGAGAAATGTCAGCCAGATGGCATGGGCCGACTTCGGGACTGAGTTCTTCGAAGAATACTTTCACATGCAAGAAACCAACAAGCATTATGATGAATTCACGGAGTTCAGACAAGGAGAACTATCCGTGGATGAAGCAGTGAAGATGTTTAAGCGGTTAGCTCATCTGTGCCCAGAGCTAGTTAGCACAGGAAAAGAGATGGTTAGGCTAATGCTCAAGATGTTAAGGCCTGAGATAGCGTTAAAGAGGGCTAGCAGTGTTAAGAGGCCACAAACCTCCGAAGAACTAATACGTGGTGCTTTGATCACTGAGCACTACTTAAACAGTATAAAGGCCACCAGAAAGGTTGAACGATGAAGTTCTTAACAACCTTACCGTCAGGGGAAGAAATGGCCTCTACTCAGAGGCTAAGGGCAGTACCAATCTGGATTTCCAACCGAGAGCTCTATAGTGACTGGATAGTCCTTGAGATGGAGGATTATGATGTCATGTTAGGGATGGATTTCTTCAGTAAGTATAGTGCTTCAGTGGACTGCCGTAGGAGGAAGGTGGTTTTCAGCCCAGAAGGAGAACCACCATTCGAGTTTCAAGGAGCCCCAAGGAGGAAGACTCAGAAATTTCTCTCAGCCTTGGCAGCCCACCAGATGCTAGAGCAAGGGTGTGCTGGTTTACTTGCACACGTAGTGGACTCGGAAGCAAAGAAAGAACTCAAGCAGGAGAATGTACGGGTAGTCTGCGAATATCCAGAAGTATTCCCAGAAGAACTACCTGGACTACCTCCCAACAGAGAAGTGGAATTCGAGATCGAGCTAGTACCAGGTACCGGTCCGGTCTCGAAGGCCCCCTATCGTATGTCTCCTGCAGAGCTGAAAGAATTACAAGAGCAACTCCAGGAACTACTAGACAAGGGCTTCATCCGCCCAAGTCATTCACCCTGGGGAGCTCCTGTACTTTTCGTCAAGAAGAAGGATGGGTCTATGCGTCTGTGCATAGACTACAGAGCTCTGAACAAGGTAACCATCAAGAACAAGTACCCCCTTCCTAGAATAGATGATTTATTTGATCAACTCAAAGGGGCTACAGTGTTCTCGAAGATAGACCTGCGTTCTGGGTATCATCAGCTAAAGGTTAAAGAAAGTGACATCCCCAGGACGGCCTTCAGGACAAGATACGGCCACTACGAATTTGTAGTGATGCCTTTTGGAGTAACCAATGCTCCAGCAGTCTTCATGGAGCTGATGAACCACATCTTCAGGGAGTATCTCGATAAATTCGTCATTGTATTTATTGATGATATTCTCATATACTCACAGACTCCAGAGGACCATGCTACACACTTGAGGATAGTGCTGCAGATCCTTCAGCAGGAGAAGCTCTATGCAAAATTCTCAAAGTGTGAGTTTTGGCTAGATCAGGTGACCTTCCTAGGTCACATTGTATCCAAAAAAGGCATTCAAGTTGATCCAGCCAAGATAGAAGCAGTCAGCAACTGGTGTAGACCCAAGAATGCCAGTGAAATCAGAAGCTTCTTAGGCCTGGCAGGATATTACAGAAAATTTATGGAGGACTTTTCCAGAATAGCCTCTCCACTCACAGCCCTGACCAGAAAGAACCAGAAGTTTGAGTGGTCAGATAAATGCGAGCACAGTTTCCTAGAACTGAAGAAAAGATTGACTAGTGCTCCCATCCTGACTGTTCCAGAGAGTGACAAGGCCTTTGACATCTACAGTGATGCATCCAAGATGGGCCTTGGAGCTGTCCTCATGCAAGATGGTAAAGTAATAGCATATGCCTCCAGACAGCTCAAGGACTATGAGAAGAATTACCCTACTCATGACCTTGAGCTAGCAGCTGTGGTTTTCGCACTGAAGCTCTGGAGACACTACCTGTATGGAGTGCAGTGCAGAATCTTCACAGACCATCAGAGTTTGAAGTACTTCTTCACTCAGAAGGACCTGAATATGAGGCAGCGCAGGTGGCTAGAGTTGGTCAAAGATTATGACTGTGAAATCCTCTACCACCCAGGTAAAGCTAATAAAGTGGCAGATGCACTGAGCAGAAAATCCTGTGCAGCACTGATGTCCCTATCATCACTGTCTCCACCACTTCAGAAAGAAATAAAGGATTTTGGAGTCGAGGTAATAATTGGGCAACTTTCTGCATTGACTCTAGAGTCAACCCTGCTTGTGGATATACAAAGAAAGCAAAGTCAAGACCCAGAGATCCAGAAGATCAAGCAGGAGATCCAAGAGGCAGAAAATTCAGAGTTTCGAGTATCAGACAGTGGCATCCTCTATCTTGGAGACCGCCTTTGCATCCCCAATGATGAGGAACTAAGAAAGAATATTTTAGAAGAAGCCCACAGTACCCCGTACTCTATGCATCCTGGTTCTACCAAGATGTACCAAGATTTAAAGAAAAGGTTCTGGTGGTCTGGACTCAAGCGAGACGTGGCCAGATATATCAGTACCTGCTTGACCTGCCAGAGAGTCAAAGCAGAACACTAGAGACCAGGAGGAGTTCTGCAGCCTCTTCTCATTCCAGAGTGGAAGTGGGAAGAGATATCCATGGATTTTATCACAGGTCTCCCAAGGACCACCCATGGACACGATGCAATATGGGTGATAGTGGACAGATTGACCAAGTCTGCCCACTTCCTAGCCATCAAGTTATCGCATTCGGTAGAGCAGTTAGCACAGCTGTACGTGAAAGAATTGATCAGGCTTCACGGAGTTCCGAGGTCGATCGTGTCTGACAGAGATGGACGGTTCATCTCCCATTTTTAGAGGTGTGTTCAGGACGCCCTAGGCACCAGACTTCAGTTCAGCACAGCTTTCCATCCCCAGACAGATGGACAAACAAAGAGAGTAAATCAGATTTTAGAAGACATGCTCAGGGCTTGTGCGTTGGACTTTAAAGGAAGTTGGTGCAAATTTCTGTGCTTAGCTGAGTTTGCCTACAACAATAGCTATCAGGCCACCATCAGGATGGCACCTTATGAGGCATTGTATGGCAGGAAATGCAGATCACCCATATGTTGGCAAGAAGCTGGTGAGAAGAAAGAGATGGAGTCAGGACTAGGCAGCCAGACTGAGCTTATCGATGAGACCACTCAGGCTATCCAGACGATCCGCCAGAGGATTGAGACTGCCCAGAGTAGACAGAAAAGTTATGCTGACACACGCCGTAGGCCACTTGAATTCCAAGTTGGAGATTCAGTATTTCTCAAGGTCGCTCCTATGAAGGGAGTGATGAGATTTGGGCAAAAAGGGCAAGCTGAGTCCTCGCTACATAGGACCCTACAAGATTATAAAGAGAGTTGGGAAGGTAGCCTATGAGCTGGACTTGCCAGAGGATATGTCAGCTATCCACAGTACCTTCATGTCTCTTATGCTAAAGAAGTGTATTCACGACCCTAGCCAAGTGATTCAGCCTAAGTCAGTACAGATCCAAGAAGATCTTAGCTATGAGAGCAGACCGACACAGATAGTGGACAAAGCAGTTAAAAGATTAAGAAACAAAGAAGTGCCACTAGTGAAGGTCATCTGGCAGAATCAACAGCATGAGGAGGCTACTTGGGAACGTGAGGACAGCATGAGAGAAAGATATCCAGAATTATTCTAAGTTCGAGGACGAACTTTTCATAAGGTATGGGGGATTGTAACGCCCCAAAATTTCCACTTTAAGTCCTTAAAGTCCTTGAAATTAGTTAGAAATGTTTTAGAAATATTCTAGATATTTTTAGGAATTTTTAGAATATTTTTAGGGAATTTTCCGAGTCCGTTTAGTATTTTTATTAAAAGAAATAGAGTTTTCGGCAAAAAGTTGCCTGGAATGAGTTTTTGAACCCGAGACCTCCCATGGGATCAACGACTTAAGTTGGTCGGGTTAACCAGGAGCCCCAGCAGGGGTGTGCTGAAAGAAAATAGAGAGATATTAAGTTAAGTTATAAGTTGAACCGAAATACCCCTTGGTATAAATAGAAGAACTTAAGTGGGGTTTTTTATTTTGGT